>CM035812.1:53673618-54273618 GCA_020458035.1 Magallana ariakensis | reverse complement strand
AGCCACATATAGTTCTTGGTGTTCGCCGCTTTCCTCACAGCACATATATAAGGAACTAAACACTTTAAGTTTGCATAGTAGATTTCATCTGTGTGGACGTATATTTTACGTCGCTAACATTTGATACTTAGACGCAACTTACCAGATAAATGCAGTACAAATGCGGAAGAAGATTCACAATATCAATTATAATGGTCAATGCAATACCTTTATAAAGAAAATGCACGCGTATAACGACAATACAAGTGCAGACATTTGTCAAACAAACGTATTTAACACGTCCCACACAAGGTACAGATGTGAAATAAAGTGTAACAAAATCAAAGGCTTTTATATAACATGATTCAGGCGTCTATTTAGAAGTCGTGTTCAGCTTTGATTTAAATTAACTTTAAGTGTATATGATAAATCATATTATACATGTATATTTAAAAGAAACGTAATTTCGACCAAATTTTCTTAACCAAATTTAATTAAATAAGGATGAATTTTGGATGAGTACAACTTAAACGCCATTTCGACCCTTCTGGCATTAGTTACTTTCAATTAATATTGATTAACATTATGTCGATAAGTCTCATTTCTAACTAAGCTTGCACAAAGTAAATTTCCTTTAGAACCAAGCTAGGTTAGCGCTGTTCAGTACTTTCAGTACTTTGATTAATATATAAACCTATAAGTCAAACTTTGAAACCCTTGTAAATTAGAAACAATTTTAAACAATTTGTCAAAATGTTAACATATAAATAAAACAATACAATAGACATTTGAGGGTTTTTTTTAATACTTTAAAAGTTTTACTTTTGTAAAATTGGATCCGTCATTAGCCCAAGGCATCATGGTTTAAACAAAACTAAAGTTACTCTACCTAGGATTCTTCCACACAAATTACAGCTTTTTTGGTCAAAGGGTTTTTGAAGAGAAGATTTTGAAAGATTTTCTTAATATCTTCCAAAGTAACTCTACCCTCGGGGATCATGATTTGAACAAACTTGAACCTACACTACTTGAGGATGCTTCTACACAATTTACAGGGTTTTTTTTCTAGTCAAATAGTTTTTCAGAAGAAGATTTTGAAAGATTTTCTCTGTATATTCCCACGCAAAAGTTAGACCCCCATCTAATGTGACCCCCACCCTACCCCCGTTGATTAGGATTTTCACAACTTCACATCCACATTATCTAAGGATGCTTTCATCCAACATTTGGCTTTACTTGTGAAAGAATATTTATTAAAATCTAACCCATTTTTAATCCACTGTGACCCCCACCCTATCCCTGTTAATTTTGATTTTCACAAATTTACATCCACACTATCTGAGGATACTTCAACCCAAGTTTTAGGATTCGGTTTTCCTGGTGTAAGACGCTATCTGAGGATACTTCAACTCAAGCTTTAGGATTCGGTTTTCCTGGTGTAAGAAGATTTAGTAAACAAAAAAAATTAATATTAATCTTTTGAAAATCAGCGATTCTTAGTAATCACAATTGTGAATCCCCTTTGACTTATGATGCTTTGTGCCACGTTTGGTTGTAATTGGCCATAAGTTTTAAAGAAGAAACGTTGACGGACAACAGACAAAAATTAATCAGAAAAGCTCATTTGAGCTTTCAGCTCAGGTAGCTTAAAAGCAAGTTTCAACTTTTGAGACAAATCGGACGGTTAATATGTTGACCATCCAATACATTTATAGCTTAAAATTAGGATTTAATAGTAAAACAAGGTTCAATACTGGTTAAGCATTTGAACTTTGGACTTTTTTTGTTGTGATGTCCTTTTGTTTCCCAAGAGCCCTGTGACATGTATCTTGACTTAAATAACAATCCCTTTAGGGATTTACTCTTAATGATTAATTATTACAATGTAGAGAGAAACACCGTCGTAGCAAGACAAGGTGACTTGAAAAGTTATCGTATATAAGTTTTATAAAATGAATTACGTATGAAATATCCCTTCGGGACGTACCAACTTATTTTGTCACGTCTTGAAATTCATAACAAATAAGAAATGTTTAACTGTTCCTTTAAATTTAGTAATATATTCCTGCATTCATGATGCGACTCTTATTTTCTTGAATGATGCATGCATAGGGTTCCTTCATACTCATTTTACATGTTTTGTAAGTCAAAAGTAAGTAAAAAGAAATCTTTTATATACATAGAATTACAATAACGCAAACATAATAATTATGCTATTGCGAACCACGATAACATTTTTCTCTATGTATTTGGTCTCGTAATATTGTTGAAATCTTACCTTAGATGTCTTTATCTTTATCTATATTTTCGAGAACTCTGCCAACATTTATGATTTCTCTTACAGCTGGAGGGCACTGATAGATGTGTTCATTCATGGACTCGGAGTGACCCATATGTTTATAAAACAGTTCTCGATCTGATTGTGAGACATCAAGCAAGGCGTACTCCGTGGCAATATAATGTCGCATTCCGGTGGCATTAATGTTCTTGTCAAGTTTTGCCTCGCGACATAATCTGTCGACACAGTCCCATCCTGTTACATGACTTAAGGAAAGTTTTGTATTTGGAAAAGCAAAATCATTACTTGGATGTACACCTGCACTTTTCCTGACATCTGAATCGGAAATAATTTTCAGTGCTTTAAAGCAGTCCTGAGGTAGTAAAACAGGCACTAATTTTGCCACTTTAGAGGCGCGAATATATGCAACCTTAGTTTCACAAAGAAGTCTCTTTCCAATATCATCTGTGATTCCTTCAACTTTGCTTTTGTCTATCCATTTATCGTTCAGAGCGTCTTGCAGTTCTTCCAGCGTCATTCTGCTGGCCTCTCCACCTCTGCGCGCGTTGAAGAGAGTTAATCTGCATACAAGCGCATCTCTTAATCTACAAAATTCTTTTGTGTCCAAAATTGTGTACGGTCCCTGCTTTGTTAAAGATTCGATTGTCTCCGTTGTTTGATTTCTTAGCTTTTGTATGCTTGTTTTATCTGGCAGTTTAATTGGGGCTCGGAGTTCGGACTGTCTTTTTGATATAATTGATTCCTCGGCGTTTTTAAAAAAAGAGGGCCATAAAAGATGCAATACTGATAAGAACTTATCCATTTCCTCTGCCTGATCGTCTTGATGATTCATTAAATAACTGGCTTTCATTACCTCACATACATTTTTAATTAAATAGCGCAGTGTTAATTGCAGACCATTTTTAACTTTTTTTGTAATTTTATCAACTGTTAAGTTGATAATTGCCTCTTGAAGATGGCTAACGTTTCTTCGTTCAAACATTTCACTACAGCTTTTTGGATCTCTATTCTGTTTTTCCAGTATTACTTTTTTGAATTCTATAAATAGTCTAGCTATTTCTCTTAGTTTGGCATTTAGAGACAATCTTTTTTCCACTCTTTTGCGACTGCTTGCAACGTTTTGGTATACATGGTAACCGTACACTTTTAGCCATCTATCATTAAGTATTATTTCTTTTTGCTCAGCTTTTGTAAAACTACCCAAAATTTTTCCCCGGTACTCAAATGAAAATGACTTATCCTCTACCAAGTTCTGAACTGGTATTGATGTTGGTGTCAATGTTCCTTCTGCTGCAGGACATACTTTTTTATGTTTGTATATAAGATGGGCGCTGAAAAATCCTTTGCATAAAGAACACATCTTGATGTTTTTTCCTTCCCCTTGATTCCGTTCTTTTATAAGTTTTGAGATGTCTACTTTTTCTTTACTTAACATTTCAGCATTTGCTTTAAAAATGCCCTCTTTTCTTAGCTTGGCAAATGCCCTGTCTCTCAGTTCCTTTGGCAATGATAGTGCATGCCGAACTTCTTCTTCATTCTTGTGCTTTGATGTCAGGTGATCTTTGATCCTGCCTTTGAATTCCCCACAAAAGGGACAGGGTCTTTTTGGTTTTTTGTAGTTTTTGTCCTTTTCTTCTGCAAAATGCATTGTACAATTATAGATTACAGCCATTCAAAATTTAATATAAGAAAACAAGTGATTCGCAGCGCCGGCGAGCGAAGCGAGCCATACTGGTAAGGTGTGTGCGAATAGAAAATCCTGACCATCTGCACATTTACTCAAAGAATTGCAAATGGCATATCCACGTTCTCGCGGGAATCAAAGTAAAACTTTTGAGAACCAGATAAAATGTGTCACTTTAAGAACGTCATGCTCTTATGAATATGTAGCAATGTACTACGCGTAGTTTTAATTCTAAAGGAAGTTTGTAAAGAGCAAGACAACACTGAACCGACGTGAACTCTGACCTCATAATCACGTTTAATAAGGTTTAATTACTCTCATTGTAATTACTGTTAATTGAGTAGGTAACTGAAAAATTCTTTTAAATGTCTTGCAAAATCTAACGAGTGGGCGGATTTCTTCACAGATAGAAAACAATTGTAATCTGCACTCATTTGAATACTCACATATTATAGATTATAAGAGGATTCCAAACAATTCCGCAAAGTACGGGTTTTCCTGACTCTTGATTCTTAAGACGAGTTTTACAAATCATGCTACCAGACAACTCTATAAAACTTAAACTGTCAAAGTTAACTGCCATTACCAATTTTGAAAGGAAAAAAAATCTGCATTGAATATTATGTTAAAATCTTAATTATTCAACTGCTTTGTATCCTAGATTGAAGTAGTTCTATAGTACTCAAAAAATCATAAATCAAGAAAAACTCGAAGTATTGCCAATATACTTTAGCGTAAAAATAAGGAATAATGAAAAAAGATATATTGTATTTAATTTGTATTCAAATTCATTCATTTTTTTGCATCAATTTGTAAAACCATTCTAATTTTTAATTAATACAATATCGTGATAGGTATATACATATTAAATCATAAGCTGCGCTCGGCCAAATGGACGCACCATGAAACATATTAGTTAAAATTATATTAAACTTGTAGTTGCTCCTTAAATTGACCGGCTTATTTTTTTTTTGGTACTATGTATGTTTAATAAATGATGTTTAAAAAATAATGTTCACATACTTTTTGCTTTACACCATATTAACAATTTATTTCCTTTTAAAGAATCTTTTGCGAATAACAATCGAATTGACCTATAGGGGAGATGGATTTCCAGAAGAATAAAATCCCTCTTTTAAAACAAAGTTTTTTTTATTATTTTATACCGTACATATCTCTAAATTTTTTTGATTTCGCATTTCAAACCTATCATTTTGCTCTTGGAATTTTATCATTACTCTTCACAGTTGGCTTAAACAGCATTTTCGTAGAAACATGGTGTATTTCTGCATGGTTTTTGGCCTAGATATTCAGGACCAGCCTGCCCCTAGAAAATCTAAAATATTTTGATAAGTTTTGTTCAAAGAAATAGATGAGGATGGAAATCTTAAGGAGTTCTTGATTAAAGGTCGAATTTTGCACACACAAAAAAATAACAAACAAAAATTTCGGACTGATTTCTATCACAGTGGTCTATATTTACACCGAACAGTGTAGGTTGTAGGACCTGGATAGCTCAGTAGGCTAACTGCTAGCTATGTAACGCGATGTTTTTGTACCCTTATTTTATTCCATCTGTGAACATACTTTTTCTCTCTTTTTTTTTAATTAACACCATTTATAAACACATTTTTTCAGAATTGTAAATTTTGTAAACAGGTGCTTTTCAATGGATCAAAGCCCATGGTACCGAAGAAAAACTTCAGGGGATTCAGAGTTCCAGTTTTCAAGAGTTCAAAAATATTCCGGGTTGACCGACCGGTTTAAAAATTTGTCTTACAGAATGTTATGATAAAGACATATATATAGTGGTCATTTTACGCACGCGCTTAAACAACGTTTTCGTTTTCTTTTCAGTTAAATATTCTGATCTGAATGTATTTTCAAAAACTTGATAGAAACAATATCGAATAAAATCATGGTAATTACTTATTTTATGCATCATATAATGACTCAGTACTTCTGCATTGCGAAACAACATGTAAAATAGATAACTGAGTATCACCTGCTGTTCCCACTGTTTTGATACTTCACCAGCTGTAAGAACTTGTTTAGCAATAATCATTATAATCATTATATGGAAAATCATGATGATATGCATTACTTCGACACGTTTATAATTCATAAATTTTAACTATGAATAATTTAAAAATTATCGTCTCGTCTAAAATAATTACGGTCAATCATCGTACAGTTATAACCTTACAGGTGTCGCCTCAATAAATAAACCCGTATACGGGTCTCGTGTAACGCCTGGAACCCTTTAAATGACTAAGTAAGTTTTAATTCGGTAACACTTGCCTATATATGTAAAGAGCTACTTCGAGGAATCGATAGTAAAAACAATAGATTATAAATAACGGTACTGGAGCTTGACTTCGACGGATCAACGCAGCTAATTGCTATGCAGTGTAAGTCAGTTATGGCACATTATACCTATCCCGATTTAGATAAACGAGTACTAGACTGGTTTCCTTTGCTACCCATAATTCCACACAGAAACCAGGCTAGCTCATATGCAAGCTGAATTTCCCCCATGAATGAATTGATAAAAAATGCTTTGTTTTCCTTCAAAATGTGAATATGTATTGATATCATTAACAACTATTCTGGATAAAATTTATATATTCTCTATGTTTTATAACCACTTAACCCTATTATACAAATCGCAAACAATCATATTATTACAGGTGAACTTACGTAATTGGGTTTCACTCTCCTGCATCGACTCAAACTCAATTTGGGTGGAACTTTCATGCTTTAGGTGTTGTAGATCTGCACTGATTACTTGAATATTCACCGGGTAAAGGTCTATTTGGTCATTTTTGCCAGCTGCCAATCGTGTTAAATAATTTGTTAAACCTGCAGAATTTTGAAAACGGAAAAGTGCTGCCGAACCCTCCCCATCAATTTCACCATCCGAATTTCTGGCATGTGGGTCGAAAATTGAATATTCTTGGTAGTTTTGACAAATAATGGCTATATATGAGTCTGATATTCGTAAAACAAAACTCTGGTTGGGTTTCCTCATCAGTGCAGATGTTATAAATATGTGGATGTATGAGGAAAGTGCAAATTCTGCCTCATCCAGAACCCCAACACTAGCCAAAATATTGCTTCGACCAATGCAGCATTCAATTTTTTCTGGTAATTCGTCAATGTTTAGTCTTGACTCAGCTCTCCGGAATGGCCAACCTTTCTTTTGTAGAATGTTCAAATGAAGACTGTCTCCAGTGAGAAGAATGTCATCAACAAAATTTGAATCCCAATCATGGACCGATTTTACTTTCGAAGCAATGAGAGATGTTATACAGTTACTACAACACTGCGAACCTGTTGCTGCATGTTTAAACTTGTCATTTGTGGCCTGATGAAAGTTTCCCATGACAGCCGTCATCCTGTTCTGCTGAATGACACAAAAAGTAAAACAATTAAACAATCATATTTTTTAAAAAGATTATATGGCGTACTATGTTACGCGATTCGTGAATAATAAAAAATAAACATTTAATCATATCTATCCTTGACACGAGAAGGTTTAACTATTAAAACATTTACAAACGTAATATGCTGAAAAAGAGATGACTGAATACATGTAACTAACGATACATCCCACAAAATCAAAAATGTTTATCATCTTTCTTTGATACATTGGTCATACTGTCCTTTGAGTTTTAATCAAACACACAGGGAATTATGCTAATACTTTTTGAAACATAAAATACATTTGGCAATGTATTGTACAATACATCAAATACATCTTTAATTTGTAATACGTGTTATCAAGATATACAAGAAAAATACTTCTTTAGAGTCTGTGCTCCTCTTCGTTTTAGATTTTTCTTCATCCGTATTGTTTGAGTCTAGATTACAAGGGGATTGGAATTGCATGAAAGCAAGAATGTCTAAATGGAACAAATAAAACGTAGTAAAAAAAATTATATTAACCATGGTGATTGATTTTTTACTATCCTTTTTTTTTTAAATATTCCTTAGTGTATATTGTACCCTTTTCGTCATTTTAATTTGCAATATTCAATTAATGAAAATTTATTTTAATTAATACATTGATTATGAAATGTAATTTTGTTTTAAATACGGTTTCCTCTGCCAAAAAAAGAATTTTGTTTACTGATATGTGAGTTATATATTTCGCTTGGACATTGAAAACTGTTATTCAAATATGGTTTAATTTTAAGAAAAAAAAGACAATGATTCTTTACAAAAAACTATAACTTATCAAGTATGAATGTGGCGATTCTCTTGTTTGTTTGTTGTTGTTTTTTTTTGTTCAGTAAAATTCAATATCGTGTAGTCTCAAAGAATATATGGATTTGTGATTACTAAACATTGTTTCCTGTGTTATCTTTAAATTACAGTTAAATTTCAAATGATTACCGAATATAAATTGTGTTAAAAAATTAATTTATTGATACCGTAAAAGTGTCTAATCAGTATTTTTATAATTCAAATTTTCTAAATGTTTTGAAACAAAACTTATATAACTCTTTTGTTCTTCTGAAATATGTTAATATAAATAAGAAAAATATTCAGAAAACAATGATAATATTGTGTGAATTGAATTACATGTATACACCAGATAATACGTAAAACAGTTTAACGAAAATCCTAAAACCTTTTTGAATTACTGTAAAACTCGTTTAGTACAAACAGGGATATAGCAAAATCTCGGATATAGCGAAGTTTTTGAGACCCCGGTGAAATCCGTAAGATATCTTTGCAAAATTTTACGGCTATAACGAATCCGAGTATAGCGAACATACGGATATAACGAATTGGTTTTGAGTCCAGTAGAGTTAAATTATACAAAACTTTAACCCTTTTATAACGAATATATTTATAGTTTAAAAAATTTGCACTTCCATTTAACAAAATAGTTGGAATGAAAATACTTTCACATATATTCTTCAATCCACAATCCGATTTTAAGGAAATCAAAAGAATTTATTTTCATTCTAAGCTTCAGTTATCAAAAATTGTAGTCTAGTAAAAGAAAGCATGTTATAAGTGAATTCGCTATTGTTATACTTATACGGATATAATGAATTACGGATATAAAGAAGTAAATCCATTGGTCCCTAGAACTGCGCTATAACCGAGTTTTACTGTAGGAGAATCAATCGTATACAATTATCAGTGAAGATATTGTTAATCATTACCATTTGTTTCTTCAAAAACGATAGTTCTCTCTTGTAATGGATCGTAAATCCCGTGGGGAATTGCTGTGAATGTAAATATGAAAAAACAAAAGACGAAATCGTTCCACTGACAACAAAGATACGGGCAAACTTTAGCGTTTCCAGACCCGAAACCCTTAGTTCACTTTTCCTTTTAATTATTATTTGATAATGGCATTTCATTTCATTTAAAATTATTTTATACAACTATATGAAAACAAGTTAGTATCGTTCTTTCACCTAAATCCATTATTGACTATTTACATATCGATGAAAAAGTATAACATATGAAAGGCAGAATCATCTTTACTAGTACTGTTAAAGGTGTGTAGGTACAAGAACAAAATATATTTGTTAGTCTTTGTGCTTTTTAAAACATTGAACTTTATTTTAAAAAGATGGTGTCTGATTGTTGTGGTAATTAATATTTGTCGATAATGTTGTATTTAAAGACCGAAGTGTTCGACTGGTCGGATTTTAAGAACATAAAGGCGAGACGTGGATCATTAAAAAAAACTATCAGCTACCCCATCATCCACACTTATGGCTTTGATATAGCATTGCAGCTAGTCAAGTAAGTGGGAAAAAATCAGAAAAAGCAATTCAAAAGATATTTACATTAAACAACAGCAATGGCTATAACTACAAAAATCATATTATGAAAAATCATTTATTGTTTTGTGATTTTCCCATTTTTAAGTACAACATATATCACAGGTATAATAAAAAAATGTATACCTTATTCAGCTTATCTAACAATTCATTATAAATATCAGTGTGGAAAGACCTCTTATTGTTCGAGAACAATTAGTCTACAAGTTTCTATTAATTGTTTACAACAAAATTTGAGAGTCAGTCGAAAAGTTATAAACAAAACAAAGATTACAATCTTTGTAATATAAACGAAGCTTGTGTCCTGTTTTGTCTACAATTATTCAATTATTCAATATACTGGTAACAGTTTTTTAAAAACTGATTTCTATTCCAAGTTTTTTTAAGCATAAACAACAGTACCGATCAGACCCAACCGAAAAGGTAGTAAACTCTATCTAAACCCTAGGCTTACTTTCTGGGTCTACTGTGGGTTTACTCCGGATTTACTAGAGTGGACCAAGTATACCCCTGAAAGCAGACGCTACATGTGTATTCGGAATATACAAGGGACAGGAATTATAGGCAGTAAGATGGAAAAATAAAATACAGGTCTGCTTCACACTTCAGTGCGTACAATTGACCACAAAAGCAGTTCTTAAGTAAACCCAAAATAATCCCCGAGTAAACCCATAGTAATCCCCGGGTGGACCCACATTTTCAAAATGTAAACCCAGAGAGTAAACCCGGGGTTTGGTTGGGGTTTACTCTGGTGTTAGGGTGGGTCTGATCGGTATTGTAGTTCCCAGCATTAATTTTATCAAGTTAGGTTTAAAAATGAAATTTTCACATCAACATACAAAACGTAAACAAAAAACACAAAGTAAATGTTTTCATGAGAAAGAATTGTAAGCTCTGTATCGTACTTCTAACATGATGACTGAAACTAACATTTCGGTTAATTATTACAAATGTCTTTCTATATTGTAGGCATCAAAAACGGAAAAATAATTTTTGACAAAACTCTTGACCATACCCTTTAGTCCTTAATAGCTATTCTAGTTAGACGAACCTTTTAGCAAGTTATTTAAATAAGGTCCATTCATAACGTACATATTGTACCTGTCCCAATTATTTTAACATATCTTACAAAGAGGATTTAGCATTCACCCTCCCTCTCTTTGTACCATGAGATTCATATCAAAATTTTGCTAATATCAACCATTGGTTCCTTTTTATCTCTATTATGGCTCCTTTGGGAGACATCATTTAAACAAAGTAAGATTTTGAAAAAAAAATGTATCTAAACTACCTGAGGATGCTTCCTTATAAAGTATCTTTCTGACCAACTGGTTTTGGGGAAGAAGTTTTTAAAATCTTTTTCTCTCTAGATTTCTATATAAAAAAGAGGATACCCTTCCTTTTGTGGCTTCACCTTACCCTGTTGATACTTGCAATTACACTACCTTAGGATTCTTACATTAGCTTTTTTGCGAAATGGTTTTGGAGAAGTAAAGTAAAGAATTTCTGACTTATTTTTTTCCTTTAAAGAGGCGTGGGTTGCCCTTCATTTCAACCGATCCCTTTTACGCAATAAAGCTTTATGACAAGTTAGGTTGTAACTGGTCCATTGAGTTAGGAAAAGATGTCGAAAAAGTGAAAAGATTACTGAAAGACTGACAAATAGACCGAAAACAGACAGAAGTGATCTGAAAGGTCTGAATATATGCGATTTAAATTAGTCTAGATGTTCGGAAAAAACACAGAACAGCAAATATTCTAAACGTGACAGATATATAAAAGAGACTATTCTTACTTGGTCATTATTCTATAAGATGACAAACGAAAAAATAAATCGATGAAATTGACATTTTATTTTATTTAAAACCAATGCAGAAGTTTGAGGTACTTACCCACCAATGGTTCATTTTCAGAAGAACCTATAAAAAAATCTTAATTTACTTAAATTATTTTATTTAGATTTAAAATTAAATAAGATTGGAGAGGAGAAACTTGAAAAGTTCTTACCGTTATTAAACCGCTCCTCATCCAGACTAGAGTTTTGATCTACGCAGTACAGATAAGGCTACACATCGCTCTGATATGCTAATGAAGGGATAATGAGATATGACGTCATAATACACGCCCCGCCTCTGTATTTCCATATATGGAAAATATACCGAAAACAACGGTTTTGGCAAAATATACGGTTGATTTAATACTTTATCGGAAAACCTATAATAACGAATTACTCGTATGTGTATCTAATAATTTACAACAACGAGAATATACGAAGAATGTCCATAACATATCTGTCGTATGGGTGTGAATCTGCGTCCCGAAAGCGCTCGTCAGCCGCTGTATTTGATGTAAACACGTGTAGCTGGTGTTCCCGATGATAACGATCATTTGATGATTTACCAGGTATGTAGAATAGATATACAGTGTATTTGTAATGAACCAGATAACTAAGTAACTATTTTATTGTGGTTTTATACAGTGGATGAATTTCTGATCAACTTATTGTGTTGTTTGGTTCAAAACATGAGAAGAGACTGTATTGTTTACATTTATACTGTACAATATACGTGTATAGGTTGATTGTCGGTCCGTTAAATTGTTACTCATTTTCTTCGATCGAATCAGTTCATAGCATTTGCACAGACAATACTTAGCTTTACACTACACTCAGTCTCACTACAGTTGTTTGTATGTAAACAAAGTGAGACTGTGTGAAAACAGCTGATCTGGTTTTCTGAAAATCAATACAGTACAGGCTAAAGGATTATATGCACCTGATTTGATTTTCTGAAAATTAGTTGACCCGTTAATAAACAGCTGATCAATAACATATTTCTTCTGTTTTGAACATTCTTCTATGACAGTTTATTTATTTAATATTTATTTTATTTTTATTTATTATATTCATCCAATTGATATAAAATGTCTATGCACATTAATTATCATTACTAGCTTTTTATATCACTGAGAGCATAACACTGTTTGAAATCTTATAATATACAAATAACTGAATTACATGTCACATACTTCATCTGATTTCTCTATTATGAGGTATATGGACATGGTATGTTTGTTTAGAATGTGCATGTGAAACTTTCAAATAATAGTTAAAGTGTTTGTCATTTTACCCATTCATGCAAATTAGACCTTTAACAGAATTCTCAAATTGTTGTTGACATGTAGGCCTATGTATGTGTGCATGTAAATTTGTATAACTTCCCATTATTTTTGTTATTTGCAGAGAAATTTAAAAATTGTCAGAATGATTTTTGAAAAAAAGGCTTGAAGAAAATGTAAGTACATGTACTGTTAATAACATATTATAAGTACAATAATTCATCACTGAAATAATGATAAATCTGATAATACTTAATATGATTGTTTTGTATGAGACAGATCAAGTAGAAAAAAAACATTATCATCTATGAATGGTGTCATGTTTTTAAATGATTAAATTTAAAATTTATGTAATTTTAAACCTACAATTTTGAATACTTCATGATTAAAAATTGCTCATTAACATTTAACATATATCAACAAAACATGGTATGATATCACTGTAACTGCACTAGCTTGATAGAAATCTTGTATACCTAAATCATTAATATAAGAGAGAGAGAGAGAGAGAGAGAGAGAGAGAGAGAGAGAGAGAGAGAGAGAGAGGTACACTGGTAAGGTTATGGCGAGTAAAATAAAGGGGTCACAGTAATCTTTCACATAACAGGGGTGAAAGTGTCGATCATTTCAAATCAAATCAAAAAAACTGTTTTAAAGCTGTATTTGAACATGTGCAAAACCTGATTGCAAATCTTAACTAACTAAAATGTTTATTAAGATTAATCAATTCCATTGTTTGTCAAATTGTAGAAAATAATTCTTTCATTTCAATCTTTCAGTCATTTTGATTACATGTTAAACTCACTGAAAAATCATTTTCATTTCAGCTGGTGCCTGCTATGTTTTGGGATTTGCATAAATGAGGTTCTTATTGGCGAAAAGTTATACACACTCTTATCCTGGGAATATAAAATATGAAAATGATGAAAATAAAAACCTTGACTTAAAGAACAGGAAGACAGTGCTTTTGGAGAAAGAAGAGGAGTCAAACTAAGGAGTCATACAATAAACACATTGACATTTTATCATACATAAAAGAAATTGAATTTGTTGAGTGTGTATGCATATACGGGTATATCAAGTTTAAAATAATGTTGTCACTGAAAATATTATCATTATTATCATTATTATTCTCTCAGAAAGTCATTTATCTTCTTAGTATAAATGAATAAAGCAAATAAACCAAGTATAATTGTTTTTATATTCATAATATTTTTTAAGAAGTGGAGGAGAGGAACATATACCTAAGTCAGCTATATTAAATTGCTATATGCTGTTTGCATGCATAACAGATGTAAAGGGGTTGGTGAGAGAGTCTTCATCCCCTCGCAAAAGATTAAGTTCAGAATTATTTAAATTTTATATATTGATGTGAACCAAAAATGGCTTTTGATTGCCTACTTGCAGGATTTACACACCCTCTTTTAGTCTCAGTAATGAAAAATGCAATTGGAATAGAATTTATTTTGTGAATAAATATATATGCACCCCATAAAAAAAGAAAAAAAAAAGAAAATGAGTAACCTTAAAATCATTCTTCATGTGTAGATCTATATTATAGCCCCTCTCCCCTGGAAAATTCTTATTTTATTCACACTTCACATATTAATATGGCTTGGTCCCTGGCCACCTGCAAATAAATTCCTTGGACCACCCCTCCCCCTGGAAAATGTCTCAAGACAACAGTGTTGTATATAAATATGGAGTCATAAGGCACAGGCATGCACCCAACATTAAATATTCTTATAATCAAAACATACCCCTGACCATATAATACAGTGTACAGTGAGGTAGGGGTTATTTTTTATATTATGAGAAAAAATTAAATCATGTTATATGTCTGTCTTATTATAGGGGGGCTTCACCCAACCCAACCCACCCCTCAAATAATTTTGCACAATTAGGTCTCATATATTTTTTCTTTCCTTCCCCCAGAAATTAAGAAATTACTAACTCCGCGCATACAGTAACCTAAAAAAATGATGCACAACTGTTTTTGTTTACATCTATAATTACAACAGAGGAAATGCGGGTGTTTCATAGTAACCATATTGTCCCTTTTTATATAAATAAATCAGAAACACTATGTTTAAATAATCATTTGCATACTGTACTGATGAATTCTATCTCAAAATAAATTCGGATTAGGCGAAACAATGACACCGCGCCTATTTCAGAAGAGTTACCTCTTATAGAGTTATCTCCCCTTTTGGGATCACTTGTGCGTTTGAAATGTGTATTGATTTGAGAGACCTTCCTGACTGACAAATTAAATGCAAAAAGACAAGGGCAAGGCGGCTATAGATATTATTGAACTTGGTATGATTTTCTTCCTTTTTACGTGTACTTCATGAAAACTGATGCTCATTTGTTGAGAAATGAAGGTTTAATTGGTAATTTTTATCGAAATGTACAAAAATGCGCTATTTTTGCAACAATTAGCCAGTTTTCCTACGAATTTGCAATATAAACGAGTTTTACAACTGAATGAGCATTGATTTCTATGATGTATAGATAATTTTGAATAAGTAGTCATTTTACTTACTCCAAGCTTTGTTTGACTTGCCCTTGTCTTTTTTGTTTCAAATTAGCATTGACGTTTCTTGTCTAAAAGACGCCCACGTGACACTGAAAAGTCACGTGACAGTCAAATTAAGACATGGTCAAGTTAAGGTGACCCATATCTTTGCAAAATCAATCAAAAAATAGTTTAGAAAAATATATCATGCAAAAAAAATAAAGCTAAAACGAACGACCTCCTTTTAGTGCTGTTTGAAAGCAAAATGTTGCCTTAACTGTCCTGCGTATGAAAATATGTAATAGTAAACATTTAATCATGAAATGCAATAATTGAGACCTTTAACAACGTTTTGATATATTCACCTTATTTAAATATTCATTCAATATTTATATCCTTCTGGCAAGAAGCTCCAGTAGATAGTAAATAACGAATATTATAGACAAGATAAACTATTGTATCGATCATATCTAAATGCACACTAATGGTAAATCATTTACACGATCCATTTGCCTGTATGAAATTATTTAAACGAAAGGCCTGATGGTGTTAACCTAAACAACAGTATACTTAATTCTCATCAAATCAGATTTAGGGTAGCTATTCCAAATATCCTGACATTTTAGTAAACAAATCATTTTTAAAAGACTGGTTACATTTTAATCAAAGATAATGTAGAAAAAATTCTTTATCTATTCTATGAAAATGTAAACTTTATATTGTACCCCACGTATTTAATTGAACGTTGAATTGAACACACCTGAATTTATACTCCCCGAGGATACCGTTAAAAGTGTCAGTCTTTCTACCAAAAATAGATTAAAGACTTTCGATATATAGGAAGTTGATAACAAATAAAAGATTGGTTTTTGTGATACATTATCGAATAAGTGAACCAACGAGTGTAAATGGTGATCTATAAAACGTTTGTTAGATAATGAAACCAAAATATCAAATCCAATATATTAAATAGTGTAAAATTAAAAAACCTAAATGGTTAATCTGATCCACCAAATTAACAATAAAAGACTTTCGATATAAAGGGAGATAGTAACAAATATAATATTGGTATAAATGATTTATTATTAAATAAGAATACCAACGATCGTAAATGAAACAACACTGTACAGTTTCACTGTTAAAATACTACCTGTACACTTTTGAGCAGGCAAACTAACAGGAACATCTTCCTGTTCCGATACAAACTCTGGCACTACTACAAAAGATAAAACATTTGGATATGGAATTTCGAAACAATAACTTTATATTGAGGTCAGAAAAATTCGCAATATTTTATTCTGCACTAAATGTAATCGCTTAAAACGGCAACAAAAAGCATTGTAAATAAACATAAACGCACTTTTCTAGAGTTTGAACAGGGTCTTTTCTTAAAATTATGCATATAAAACACATAGTCACTATCTTGAAATATAATGTGTATTTTGGCGAGGGTAAAAAAACCTGACAGAGGGCGAAGCTTGTCGAGCCTTTTTCAATTTTCCAACCAGAGCCCATATCATGTATTTAGTTTATCCTGCAACAATATATCCAATTATACGCATCAAAAGATCATTATTCGACAATTTTTGCTGTATATCTGCATTTGAAACCATGATATAAACAATAAACGTCGGTTTAATGCACGATGCTATATTGAGGGTTTCACTTTATAAAGTTTGTTTTACTGGTTACCTATATTCGGTTAATGCAAGGGGTAGTTACATAATAAATAAACCTATTATTCTAAACATTACAATTTCAAATACTGTTTACAGGTAATTATTCGCCCCCGTTTTATTTTTGTCCCTTTGCCCTCCTTGTCAGCGGGCGAATTTAAGACTGGGCGATTTCCAATGTCTCAAATTATTTCTCTTTAAACACAACTGTGTTTGGGCGAATTCAAGACGGGGCAAAACTGTTTGCAAGTGTAAAAGAGCGAAAATTACACGGGGCAAAAATGATCCTCTTTACAGTTCATCTTTTGATTTATTTGTCAACCGGGTTTTAATAAAATTTTAAGCTTTCATAATTTTTATTCGTCCCATACTGGTTTGATTTTAGAATTAATCAAAGTACTGAAGAACTGACGGGAGTTGATTTTGTCGATGTTTATTTATTTTAAAATCAATGATATGTTATTTTGCATGACATGTAGTTTCTAATTTATGAAGTTGAATTACGCACATTTTTATAATATGAATTTACGACTTTTTCGACAAGAATGTCGAGAAACCCCCATATGAATCATGTTAAATAATATTTGAAGATAAAATTAATTCAATCAAACTATGTATCAGTAATAGAAATATTTCTCGAAAATTGTATGAATCCAAGCAATATTGAACTCTAGTCTCGTTCAACCAAACGCTCGGCTGACACCGTAAATCTCCGACAAGGATTTACGGAGACAGCCGAGCGTCGAGTTGAACGAGACTATATTGAACTCTGGCGTAGGAATACATACGACTACAAAAAATATTTAAATTGTTCGTACCATTTAAAATCTGACTATTTTCAATGTATTTATAAATAAGTTTCCTTGAAAAACAATGCTTTAGCATACATTACATCGAATTTATCAATTAATTTCAAGAACTAAGTCTTGTCAGCAGCAATGATTTGTGCTGAGGTTCAAACACTGTTTCAATTTCGGTTTAATTTGTCTGAGTAACTGCATAGGAGAGTTGATTAAAATCAACTCCCAAAAACGAAAATATTTTCGCTTTTTTTGGAAATTAAGGAAGGAGTGTTCTCGTTGATAAACATATTTCTTATAATAAGAAACTCGTGAAATTTTGACACAGTCAAACGGATCATATTACCGATATTATTATTCTATCAATTGAATCAAATTTTTTTTTCGCAAAAAGGTCAAATCAAAGTCATAACCTTTTTCCTCAACGTAAAGCATGATAAAAATAAGTGTAGCTCTTCATAGTTCTGTAGACATTTGTTGAAGATTTGAAGAAATGATAGAATATCAGAATGTCTATCAGCTTATACTACTAAATTGAAATAAATATTTATACTAAAATTTGTATTGGTTAGCCCGCATTTCCTCTTATTTTCTGAATTTTGAAAAAAAAAATGATTTTTTATGCTTCCAATAATATAATATATATGATTTAAGATATAAATTGACAGAAAAGCTTACATATCGACCATTTAATAAGAGAGAATTTAGTGAACTGATTTTAGTGATTTTTTCACAAAAATCAATATATAGAATTCGTCCTTTAAAAAGCTTATAAAAATATAATTTGATAGGCAAATCATATTTTAAAAACATATTCTGAAACCCAAGTATAATATCATTAGTTCACATTTGTAAAAAAAAAATCCAACATTAATGTAATTGTTTTTAAAATGCTAAAACAGACTCATTAGTCTGCAGCAATTCTGAATTCCAAAACATGTGATATTTTCCTACGCCAATATTACGCCAAAAATATAGTCCTTGTTATATTCTAAACATTGACAACTTTATCTATGCAAAGTTGTATGATAATAAAAAAGAAAAAAATATAATTTTTTGATTTCCTTTCATCTTGATTTAATGAACAATTAATAAAATGTATGTTTGACAAGTCGAAAACGAGGAAAGACTCCTTCCTTAATATGCATACTTACCAGCAAACAGCTGTTTTTTGTTCATAGTTTGCAATAGATCCTGTTCTTCTACTGCTTCAACTTTAAACATCAAAAGAATGAGGCCCATGGGCTACATTGCTCACATGAGCAACAATACATAATGAAATCAGCTTTATGGATTAATATACAAAATATTTATATCAAATATAATGAGAAAAAAATGAAGATTTTCATTTTTTTTTTACCTTAGATATTATTATGTTAATCAATGGGCCCTTCGCAACAGGGTGATTTTATAGCCATATATTTGTTTAGCATTGCAATTCTCAAGAAAATAAATACAACTGTTTATATATGGGATATAAACCTTTGTGAGGCCCAAGATTTCTCCAGGGACCAAAGTCGAAACAATTTTCAAGAATCATCAATGTCAAAATGCTTGCATAGAAAAAAAAACTATTATTTAAGTATTTGTTAAGAATAAAAAATGTTTTCCTTTATAAAATTTGACCCCCTCCCCCAACGTGGCCGTACCTTGCCAATGAAGATAATGATTTTGACCAATTTTAATCAACACTATTTAAGGTTGCTTTTGTTTTTCTAGGCAAATTACTTTTCAGAAGAAACTTTTTAAAGATTTTTCTCTATACAATCCTATGTAAAAATTCAACATAACATTGTGGCCCCATCTCATTTCTGGAGATCATGATTTGAACAAATTAAACTTAAAATTACAATACCTGAGGATGCTTCGACACAAGTTCCAGCTTTTCTGGCCAATTGCTTTTCAAATGGATTTTTCTCTATATATTCCTTTGTAAACCTTTGACCCCACCCTTTATTGTGACCCCACCCTACCCAAGGGATCTTGATTTGAACAAACATGAATCCAACTTGAGGAAGCATCCACTCAAGTTTCAACTTTTCTGGCTGATCGGTTTCTGAGAAGATTTCTACGGATTTTTCTAAATATATATAAATATATATTTCTATGTAAAAAAAACTACCCACTGTGTCCCTACTCTACCTAGGGTGGATCATGATTTGAATATACTTGAACTACCACTAATTGAGGATGCTTCCACACAGGTTTCAGCTTTTCTGTTCAATTGGTTTAAGAGAGGAAGATTTTTTAAGAATACCATAAGAATTTCAATAATTTATCTCCCCTTAAAAGAAGGCCCTTCATTTTACCAAACGTGAATCCTCTTTACCCAATGACCATTTGTTCCAAATTTGGCTAAATTGCTTTGTGATTCTTGAGAAGAAGTCAAATTGGAAAAAAAAGTTTACAGACAGGCGGGCGGACAGACTGACGCCGGACAAAATGTAATCAGAAAAGATCACGAGCTTTCCGCTCAGGTGAGCAAATACATTTCAATTTGTATAAAGCTAACATTAATTGTGCAATGGTCTGTCTTTAAACATCCTCTGGTAAATAAGTTCCTAATTCTTCCTATATACAAAATTTAGACTAGAGTAATCCTGCTGTGCAATTATCAGTTAAGTGGTGTAGCCCCTAAATACCATCCCCCATCTTTTTTTTCTCGATAATAAAGCATGTTAAATTTTGTAAGTTCCAAATTACCAAAACCTCTTGTCATTGTCTGGTTTACAGAAGTTAGAAGCAAAGTAAAAGTCATGGTTGTTGATTTGGCATATACAAATAAATAAATTGACAGATTTGTAGGTATGTGATATTATAGCAGAGACCTTCTGAGGCCCTTATCAATTAACAATTGAACTTCTCTTTTGAAATGATTTAAAACTACCTGTAGACTTTTGAACAGGCAACCTTACAAAAACATCTCTCAGTTCCACTTCAACCTCAGACTCCACTATAACAGATAACAAATTTTGACAAACAAAATTACAAAATTGCTCAGAAAGTGTATATCGTGAATCTACTAAGGTTACAGAAACTCATGTTCTTCTGTTTTCGCGAAGTAAATATAGAAAGCATTTAAATAGGCCTATAATAAACGCACTTTTATCAAGTTTAAAATCAAAAATGTGTAAAAATAGATTGATATTTTTTTAAAACAAATTCTTAATGTAAGAGAATAAGATGTCATCTGAAAGCCTTTTTATTATCAAAATACACTTAGTTTTTTCGGATCATAGTATAAATATCTACGAAAATTATTAAACAGATGAACTTTTCGGGATTTGCTTGCAAAGTTAACCTTAAATGTTCTTTCAAATAACGAATATTATTCAGCTAGTCCATATTTTTCCTACATCCGATTAACTCCACATACTTGTTATAATTGACTTTTACTGTCAAATGTTTTTAAATTCTTGACTTAAACAATAAAATTATACATTTAGTTCTTTATTTAAATGAGCATGGTCACGATTTTGGTCAAATTTTATTTTTATATTTTTATTATTTACAATAATTTAGAAATGCATTTCTAATTATCAAATTAAATTTGAGAGTCATTCGTAGAGTTATAAACAAGATACAGGGCTCACAATTCTTAGTTATGTAAATAAGGCTCGTGCCCTGTTTTTGTTTACATAGGTTCCATATACCAGTAAAAAGTCTTTTTTCCAGCTTATTTGTCTATCTTTTTATTTATTTTAAGCATAGATATACAGTTCCTAACGTTGAACACATTCGTTATAGGTTTAAAACTGAAATTTTTACTTCAAGGTTCAAAATGTAAACAAACGCTTTGTTTACATAGCGAATAATTTCAAGCTCTGTAACTCGGTGATATCTCAACAAATGAGACTCAAATTTCGGTTGCCTATTAAAAATGCCTTTCTGAAGCATTGTAAATATTAAAATCGGAAACATAATTTTTGACCAAAATCGTGACCATGTCCCTTTAAATTTCAAATTAAATTGTCATATCACACTTTTGATTTTGCAACACAAACGTATTTCATAAAATGGAAAAGTTACAGTACTAATTGTTAATCACAACACTAATTCTAACACATCTGAGAAAATTAACCAACTCCCTCCTTTTCAATGAGATTGATTGGTTAGCTTTTAATGTGTATAATTTCTTTACAAAACATCGACATGAAATGTTTAAAAATGTACATTTTACGATATATGAAAAAATAAAACGATGTCGATATTTAATATTGTTTCTTTTAACATTGTCATCTTTCCCTGAATAAATTTTTGGACGTCATTTGAACTTTTTTATTGATTCCCTACATTTTTCTACTTGAAATATTACCTGCGGAGTGTGTATTGATTTCTCCCAAAATGGCTACACTCTCATCATCAAGCACATTTTCATCTAAAAAGAAATCATGTGCCCTGTTTTATGCATTATGTATCCATCATACCACATATATTCATTCTATTCTATCATATCCATTTTATAATTTGCATTCTATCGGATTTAAACTAGGGAGTGGATTACTGAGCAAATGACCAGAGGTCTCATTGTTCACCATTTTTTCTCCACTTCGTGTTAAGTTAAACATTTAGCTCATTTTTGTTTTGGTGTTTCATTTGTTGTTTCAAGTTTAAAAAATTAGAACTTTTTGTCAATTAATTCAAATGTAAAAAATGCTACCCTTCCCCTATTTTCTTTACTAAGCGATTTCTTAAAATTGTCTATGTCTTAAATGTTGATTAAACAGGTAAAAAAGAGCAACATTTGTTTTATCCTAGCAAAGTAGAACATACACGGAAAACCATAAATCGAACATTATTTTCCGAAATTTCGGAACGAAAATACCATCTAATATACCAAACAATACTCATTTATTCACCTTTTTACACCGCCAGGGAAATTTTAGAGCGTTATCATGTATTTTATTTATCCTGCAACATAGTATCATATTTTCCCCCATCAAAAGATCTTTATATGACAATATTACAGCATATCTGCAGTTGAAACCATCACGTCATGGCATATAAACGATGAACGTCGGTTAAATGCACGAAGCTTAATTGAGGCATTGACCTTATACAGCTTTGTTTTATTGAGGTATATATGTTCGGTCGATGCACGTTGTAGTTGCTTGATTAATACATTTATTATTCTAACAAGCAATCTCAAATATACCTTACGGTATGTTTTCAAACAAGTTTTAATACGATTTTTAACTTTTTTAATATTTACTCGTCCGATATTAATTTTTTTAACAATTTAAAAGGAAAACAATTTCGTTTTATTTGTAAATTAATATGCATACTTACCAGCAAACATCTCTTTCTCGATAACAGTTTCCAATCGATCTTGTTCTTTTACTGCTTCAACTTGAAAAAAAACCAATTCAATTTGTATAGTAAAATACAAAACGGTAATAGTAAGGATTACATTTATTGTACAATGGTGTGTTTTTAAACATCCTCTGGTAATTGTGTTTCTAATACTTCCAATACACAAAACTAAGACCCGAGAAAACACTACTGCTATCTGATTATCAGTTAAGTGGTGTAGCCCCTATATACCACCACCCCCCTTCCATCTTCCATAATAAAGCATGTTTAATTATGTAAGTTCCAATTTATCAGAAAGCTCCTGTCATTGTCTGGTTTATAGAAGTAAGAAGGAAGTAAAAGTCATGGTTGTTGATTTGGCATATACAAAAAAAAAACAGGTTTGTGATATTATAGCGGAGACCTTCTGAGGACCTAATCAATTAACAATTGAAACTTCTCTTTTGAAATGATTTAAAACTACCTGTAGACTTTTGAACAGGCAACCTGACAATAACATCTCTCAGATCCACTTCAACCTCAGACTCCACTATAACAGACAACAACTTTTGATAAACAAAATTACAAAATTGCTTAGAAAGTGTATATCGTGAATCTACTAAGGTTACAGAAAATCACATTCTTCTGTTTTCGCGAAGAAAATGTAGAACGCATTTTTATCGTTTGAAATCAAAAATGTTTAAAAATAGTTTTTTTTATAAATACCTAATGTAAAAAAAAAACAAAGTGTCCTCTGAAAGCTTTTTTATCAACACAAAACAGTAGGCCATTGTATAAATATCTTTATCAAACAAAAATATAAATTCAAGCGAAAATACACCCAATAGTACGCATTGTAAAACAAAACAAAAAACGATAACTTAACGTCACCCATCCTTCTTGACATGAACATTTACATAGAAAATGGAATGCTCCTTTGTATAAATAATGATGCAGTATATGTGCAGGGTTTTGCTAAGGTTTTTTTTTCTTTTTAACTTTGATTGATTTTTTTAGAAAAAAAAGCTTCCCCAAAACAAAGCCTCTTGAAATCAAAAGTAAGCAACAAATATGTTAATGATTTCAAAAAATGTCGTTTACCTATATTAAGTAAAACCAAATAACTATAAAAAAAAAAATAAAGCAAAAATTCGTTTGGTTTTCCTGAAATTAAAAAAGCGCTTTTACCTTATAGATTTATTAACGAAATTCTAGGGATTTGATAACAAAATTTATCACTATATCCATATAAATAACGAAGATTATTAAGCTAGTCCATATTTTGCCAAGATCGGATTCACTCAACATACTTGTTACAATTGACTTTTACTGTCAAATGTTTTTCAATACTTGACTTAAACATTAAAATTATGCATTTGGTTTTTTTTTTTAAATTTCAAATCGAATTTTTATGTCACACTGTTCATTTTGCAAGACATCTCATAAAATGACAAAGTTCCTGTACCAATTATCAATAACAATACTTATTTTGACACGTCTGAGAAAATCGACCAACTCACTGCTGTGCAATGTGATTTTATGCTTAGCTTTTAATGTTGTTTTATATTTTGTCGCATGTTTTTGTATAATTTCTTGAAAATCGATAAAAAATGTCAAATCTGCTTTATAATACCTACATTTTATGATATGCTTATAAGAAAGAAACCTGATCTTCATATTCATCGTTCGTTAAAAATGGTGTCTACTTACACTGTCATCTTTCCCTTAATAGATTTTTTGGACATCCTTTGAACTACTCATCTACAGCCTGTTAACAATACATTCATAGTTCAATATTTTTTATTGATTCCCTACATTTTTTTACTTGAAATATTACCTGCGGAGTGTGTATTGATTTCTCCCAAAATGGCTACACTCTCATTATCAAGCACATTCTCATCTAAAAAGAAATCATGTGCCCTGTTTCATGCATTACGTATCCATCATACAACATATATTCATTCTTTCCTATCATATCAATTTTATATTTTGCATTTTATCAGATTAGAACTACGGAGTGGATTACGGAGCAAATGACCAGAGTTCACACTGTTCCCCATTTTTTCTCCACTTCGTGTTAAGTTAAACATTAAGCTTATTTTTTGTTTCATTTTTTAGTTCAGGTTTTGAAAATTATACTTTTTTGTCAATTAATTCAAATGTAAAAAATTTTACTCTCCCCCTCCCGCAGTGTAGCTATATTCTGCCACACGGATTCTTAATTGCACAATCTAAATTCTACACTACCTGAGGGTGACTTCACAAAAAATAGAGATTTTTTCACTGAATGGTTCTTAAAGAAGATTTTTAAAGATTTTTTTCTTTACATTCTCTTGAAATATTTTGACCATACTTCCCCTTGTAGCCCTCTTGATTTCAATAAATATTGTTCTACTTTACCTGAGGATGTGTACACAAAAGATTGTTTTGGCCAAGTGGTGTATGAGAAGATGTTCAAAGATTTTGTCTGTATATTCCTATGTAAATTTCGACCTCCAATTGTGGCCTCATCCTACCATAAGGGGTCATAATATTCACAACTGTGAATCTACAGTACATGAGGATGCTTCCAGCTATTTTGACTGAATAGTTCAGATGTATACATAATGATACAATTTTAACATTCATATTTGATTTGATTTTCTACGATCAATTATTGCGTTTAAAGACATGACCCCAAATTATGACCACATCCTACCATCATATCTTGCACAAACTTAAATATTAGCTTTCAAAGGATGATTCAATAAAAACTACGACTATATTTTGTCTCTTTTTTTTTATTTTAGAATTATTCTATTTTAAAAATAGGTCTAAACAATGAAAAATGTTAGTTAATATATGCAGTATATATGTAGGAAGGATAGTATAAAATTTGCTCTCTTGTAATCCGGTGTGATTTATATGGATAGCGGCACAGTATTAGTATTCAGAATCAACTACAAATAGTTAAACTTAAGAAAAACAATGCTGAAGGTTTATTTTGAAATATATTATTCATCTTATTATATAATATCAGTATTATAATATTATCTTTATCTATAACAATATATGAAATAGGACATAAAAATAAATACTGTACTTTCTGCAAGGAATATGAAAATACTTTAAATAGGCTTCCATAATCCTTACTTGTCTTCTTCTATTTTGGTAACTTCTTAAAACACATTGTGTTGTACGTGAAAATTAACACGCGCACTCACCAGCAAAAAGCTCTACCCTTTTGTTTGTTTGCAATGTATCACCGTTTTCCTCTTTCACTGTTTCAACTTGAGACATGAAGAAAAAAACTTTCAAAAATTATAGCGAAATACAAACAAATTTGGGTGCTTTAATGAACAGCATACAGTGTGACATTCAATCGTAAAGTTGGGCCAAATATACAAATTGAATTTCTTTAAAGAAGTCAATGAGGTTTTTTCTTTTAAAGTCTGACAGAGAACATTAACCTTTTTTGTTTAACTTACACTTAATGAAATCTTTTCTGCCTGCTGGTAACCTTGTTAATACCACTGAACATTTCTTCATCTGGTGATAAATAATGCTATTCTAATAACTGTGCGATCTCTCAAATAATGGCATTTCAATTTTTTTAAATATTCTGGTACCTCCAAATGATATAAATGTTTATAATGGTAATCTCGGCTAGAAATCAAGAAATAAGATGTTCTGCAAGCAAAACGTGTTAAAAGCTTATACTGGTCCTATGGAGTCACATTATCTCAATTATCAACATTTACAAACTACATACATGTAGTATGTATTTAAAGAAATGATTTTTCTACAATGTACATTTACATATACATTGAAAACCACATCGTTTTATTTTGAAATAAGTAAGTTTCTAACATACAATAATACTTTATCACAACATAAGTATGGGCCTTTGACTAATAGCTGCATAATTAATTTGACTGTATGGGTGACTACTGATAATAAATGATTTTATATAATACAAAAAAAAAATCATTTTTCCTAAGTTAATCTGTTTATATCTTTTATCAATGAACTAAACAGAATGCATTATGCAAGAAACTAGCAAAGTTTAATCTTTGATGGAAATTAACATACCTGAAATCTGTTAGGAACTTTTGAGGAAGATCTAGCAGGCAAGTCCGAAACCTAAAATGATATGAACAGCATTTAAACTATATCAAAGCTTGTTTAAATGAAATTGAAATAAAAAGATTTATCTTATATTTGATATGAACAATATCAATTTTTCGGCAGAATTTTCAGTGAGGTGTATAAGCTGCAAAGTAAATAACCCTAAGACAAAGTTTCAAAAGCTTACGCATGCATTGGTATAACATTATATACATAATCGCCAATCTCTATTTAACAAATTTGATCGGAGTTGCAAATATGTACCTTGTCATATGCAAATTGTTGTTGATAATCGTTATTCAAAATTTAGATTGATGTTAAAAGCAATTTTATTCAACACTCCTTAGTCCTTAACTTTGCCAACAAACCATTATGCTACAGATACTAAGTATCAAACAGTTGATTTTTGCCAGGTTCTATGTTATACTTACAGTATACGTAGCGATTTTCTATATGAATATTTAATGTCTTCAATGTTTATTATAAGGGTATTATAGAGCAACGTTTGTTCTTATATTAACAAAGTAGAACCTACACGGAGATTCATAAACTGAACATTATTTTTTCGAAAATTTTGGAAGAAAAGTTCCTATGAAAATATTAAACAATACGCATTTGTTTACCTCTTTACACCGCCAAGGCAAATTTTTCACACCGTAATCGTACTTTATTTCTTCCCCGGCGTTAATAAACCTCCGGGCAAATAAGACCAAGGCTGGCTTGTAGTCCACGATGATTTTTTCAATGTTGGCATTACATTCGTTTTCATGCCTTGGTGCATCGTTGATGTATCTCCCCATTCTTTTCGAAAATGTCGCATCAATACTTAAAAGTCAATGAAGAATGTATTTGTATTATAAGAGCATAATAACAGCATAACAACATATGCAATCCAGCTACAGGTTCTCTGATCAAGATTTTAACTCCGAATCGTTAAGAAATGCATACTTCAATTAATATTGATTTCAAGCTAAAATTTAAGTTTTCATTCAAAATAATGCTTTCCATTTTAATATTCAAATTTTTTTCCATGTATTTCGTCTATAATTATGCTTATTTTACATGGTTCACCACCTCCACAACTCTGATTATACCACTAATAATTAAGTTGACATCACCACACAGGTTTATACACCCTTCGATTGCGTCAAAAACAATTGCACACCTGAAACTCGTACCCGACGTTTATATTCCCTACGTTGTCGAAAATTGAATGCATTTAATATCCCTTCGCGCAGGTGTTTGCTAGGTGGACATAGCATCACTATTGTGTGCGCCTGTGTGTATTGTGTGTTGATGTCCATTTCAGCGAATGGGAAATTTTAAAAATGTTGATCAAAGTTTGTATTTTTTTGCATCGAAAAAGAAGAAATCTTATTGTGTCGTCATTTTGGTCGCCTGAGTTTTCGTCAAAGTGACGTCATTTTTTAAAGTTAATTACTTATGACACCGTATGTACAGAGTGCACTAACCTAGGTTTGCTACACTTATTTGCAAAGTTTAAATTCAAATCACACGTTTACTTAAGAGACTAATAAAATGCTATTTTATTTCTATGTTACTTTATTTTGTTTAAATTGCCTCAGTTTGATGCTCTTGTTTTTGATTCAAGGTTAGGTCAAGGCCACTACCTTTACGGTCTGGTTTTTTCCTCAATTTAAAAGATAAATAAAATAAATATAGTTATCTGCAAATATGTTGACATCTGTTGAAGATATGAAGTTTCAATTTCTTATTGAAATGATAAAATATTGTTTATACCACAAATTTCAAATAAATAGTTCTATCTACGCCCGAGTTTCCTCTAATTTCAATAAATTTTGAAGATTTTGATAATTTTTCTATTCTTCCAATAATGCAAAAAGTCTGAATTTTTACTTATTATAAAGACTTTGCATAAAGGTATTAATTGATATAAACTGACAGAAAAATTAATACATTAACCATAAAGTAAGGAGGGAGAAAACCCGATTTTAGTGATTTATTTTCACACAAATCTATTTGTAGAATAAGTGCTTAAAAAGACAATGAAAATGTAAAGAGATAGGAAAATCACATTTAAAAGATATATTCTGAAACCGAAGTGTCTTATCATTAGTTTACAACTATTTATTGATGTTCAGTTACAACGAAGCAGATAAAAAAAACAGCTTAATTAGAAAGTTAACATTTACTGGTGTTTTTAACATTGTAAAAAAAATACAACACAAGCCTTGTTCACAAAAAATAGAATTTTAAAATACGTATTTTTGATTATAAATCAACAACTGGCCTTCAAATTTTAGTTAATCTTTGGAAATGCATTATGTTAGATAAAATTTATCATAAACCGTGACCATACAACTATAGTTATGGGGAAAATTAAAAATTCAATTACTAAACAATTTAACGTGGCCGAGTCTTATAATTTTTACACTAGATGTTTTGTTGAAATTTATATAACGTAGTTATAATACTGTATCAATTATTTTAAGATCAAAAAATATTTATTTACTACCCTGATTTCCTAGGATATTGTCTTGACTTTTAACGCTTTTTATTATGCGACCCTATTGGAAATTGTGAAATAAATTAGAGAATACCACATGACCATATTTACATAGTGGCTGTGGTTTAGTGGTAAACCACTGCCACTGGGATAACATCAGACCCAAAATAAAAAAAAATTAATATTTGAATTGCGAACTGCATTCTAGAATGCAATTTACTTTTGAATTGCGAATAACGAACTTCGAACTACGTTCCAAAATCCGATTGCCGATCAATCCTAGAATGCAATATTCTATAGCATACCGTGAACAGTGAACTTTATTTGGGGGGGGGGGGGACACCGGTATTTACTTAAACGTTATGAGAAACATTTGCTTGATTTTTACTATTTTAAAATTACAAATACAAATTAAATCTTTGCTGTTCTTTCTTCCGCGTTTGAAACTTACAATAATTTGGTTCTGTCCTTAATAAAGAATTAATTGAGAAAATATGTGTGCAACAAAATCAATGACAATACTTCTAACCCCTTGAGTCTGTACACTGCGGCTATGAATTTAAAAACAGCAACGAAAATATCTAAATATCTAAATTTTATTTTAGGAATTCATTGATACGTGGTTCTGATATACTGATTTTCTTTAGACAAGCTTTTTCGAAAGCTGTTACTTGTAGAACTATTAAGGATGGAGGGATGAGAAATTTGTCGGACAAAGATTTTTCGAGCAGTGTTCATCTGAAACAATTTGCTAAGGCTAACATATATATATAACATCCGTTCTAGCACTTAAAAATTAAAGCCTTAAACTGATATTAGACTTTTGGAAACATAAACAATTTGAAATTATATAAAATCAGAAACACAATTGAATGCCCACCATATCTTTTTCCCCAGGGATGAGGAAAAGAAAAATATATAACTTCCTAAACTGGAAGGGTAATTTTTTTCCCTCTTTATACCCTCGCTCCTGCTGATGAGCTCTCCGTCGTACTCCATTAAGAACTCCCCTTTTCGAAAATTTCGCGTGGCAAACACGCCCTTTCCTATAAATCATGAATAGAATTATATATAAAATATTAACAGAAAAGCACAAAAGGAAAACAGTAAACTTAAAAATCAATAGAGAACGGTTAGTTACATGGATCAATAAACAAATGTAATGAAGAAAAAAATCTTTGTTTTACTTTCATGGGAACAACAGCTTGGTCACAAAGCACAAAATTATCACAGTTTTTTTTCAATACAGTTTTAATAAATACATGTAATCAATTAGTGCTATAACTTACCAATAACATCATTAATGTATCTAACTTCACATCCGTCCTTGTCAGACTGACTTTGAATGTACCTAACAGCATCTTTCCTAGCCTCTTCAACTGTCACCTGCGATAAAACTACGGCAATTATTATAGTTATTATACCACTATTTTTACCCCGTGCTCATTGACATCGCAAGTATAGTTCTATTCTAAAAATGTATGTATTACTAGTATTTCAAAATTTTCCAGGGGTGCTAAATGGAATTTGGTCCCTTTATCTTTAAAGGCACAATAGAAAGGGTGTAAAGAGGCCAATGTTTACATATATTCCAAAGTGAAAGAGGATTTTTCATGGTAGCGGTTATTTTAGGGCCATATCTCAGTCCCCTCTCAATTGATTTCCCTGTAATTTGGATATATTGTTAAACTAGTGTCTTTCTATAGGTATGTTGTATTTGAACTCATTTGAGCCACAGTCGAATTTTTTATCTGATTTATTGTTGTATGAAGGAATAATAGGGTAAACAAATTGTAGTCTGTGTCTATTCAAGGAATTCCGTATAAACTAGAGATATCGTTATTGAAAGAGGTATCTTCCCCTTATAGCAGTAATGCATTATTTCCGCTTATTCGAAGATGAGTAAGCAGATCAAATATTTGAATTACCAAACAAAAACATCAAAATTTATCTACAATTAAAATTAAATCAAAGGAAGCATATCATAATGCAATAACATGTATTGCATGATATACACATTTTCGATCAATCGGTACACATTTCAAAGAAAGACATTTTGATTCTTATTTTTGGAACAATTACTCCTTTTGTCAATTTCAGAGCTAACGGATGGATGGTGGGTTAGTGATTTCTCTGATAAAATGAACCCTCAAGTTACGCAGAAAAAAATGTTTGAATGAAATGAAATATTTATAAATATTAGAGAGGACTTGAGCTGAAAATCGAATTTTTTCTAGAAATCTAATATAGAAATTTATATTCCTAACGAATTGTCCCTATCATTTTTCTGAGGTCAATGCAAAACAATATAGGGAAAGAACGCATTGGCGGATCCAGAGGAGGGGGGGAGGTTCCGGAGGTCGGAACCCCCCCCCCTTTTCTCTGGGACATAATGAATTTTTTTTTTTCTCGAAATAAAGTACTCCCCTTCAGCATCCGGTGTTTACTACACTGAGTAAACATGTGGAAATAAAAAAGAAATTAAGCAGTATCATTAAAAAACACAGATTTATAACAACAGCTACAATGTATTTTCTAATCTATTTCCTATTTAAGAAAATCGATTATAGTTCATACAGTTTTGAATTGACAAACCATCGAGTAAAACGACGTTCAAGTACGAGTACACGCATTCGTTTTACTTTTAAAAGCCGCTTTCAAATGTATTGTTTAATTAACTTAAGTAATCATAATAGATAAGTTTAAATTAATTCGGTTTATACAAAAATACAAAGAAATATACAAAGAAAATTACATGATTACATTACTTATGCGGATTATGCTATTTTTCTGGAATGCTAGCTACCTTCATACCCACATAAAACACAATAGAAAGCTTTTTTTCCCCCAAGAATCTGTCACAAAAATACCGTGTAAAGGGTTTATATGTAAACCATTATGAAAATGCACAGCTTTTCAAAACTCTCTTAAATAAATATATGATCGTATCTACTAGTGCCGGATGATGTAGCGCACCCATTACAGAGATCACATCAAGTTCCTTTGGACGACAATTGCTTTTACCATTGTATTACACATGTACAATCTATTCAGCAGATAAATTATCCCGGGCCATTCTTTTGTCATATCCTATCATTTAGACCTTTATTCAAGAAGCCAATCGATAGAAATAAAAATCGATAAATAGTCCAGAATTTAAACATCAAAGACATAAAAAAAATACTAAAAAACCCATTTTTATAATAGTTTGTCGTAATTAATCTAAATTATTTTTTTTCTTAGTATTTCTTTTCTAACGTTCTCATTGCTGGAGACTTGTTTTTTTTTAAGGCTAGAAATTATGCAAATCTTCTTAACCTAAATCAAAACTGCAAAACTATCAATAATGCAGTGCACTCTGAAGTTGAAATAGAAATGAAATAGATAGTGACGAGATAAATGTTTATTTTTACGCACGGAAAACGTTTTAAAAGTCCTTGTTTATTGACAAATGGTGAGTTTTGCACGTATTGGTTTTCATCAATTGGACCCCCCCCCTTTTTTTTCAAATTGCTGGATCCGCCTCTGGAACGAATATATGTATATCACTTCCTTGGAAGATTACGTCACAGCAAAATCGTGAATGATCGTATAGTGTTAGAAGGATTTCATTACGGGCCGCCGCCAATAACAGGCAGTCTGTTATTTGATATACAGTTAAATATTGCTACTGCGTTTCTTCGGGATAGTTCTTTTTAATAGAATTAATATTATGCTTATTTTTTTTCTAATTAAAAGAATGTAGAAATATGTTTATGCCTGTTAAAAATATGACATATTTTTTTGTTTTACTCGTAAATGAAATGTAGGTCATACTTAGTAGACTGTCGTGTTTGGTGCGTTTTTATCGAGACTATAATATATTCGGAAAATTTTGGAGTTCTTCATTCTGCATCAGGATCGGTATGCGGGACATACTAAAGACCTGAAATACTAAAAACCTGAATGTAATTAAATTTTATTGCTAGCGCTTTGAGCGCTAGCAACTACGTTAGTCTTTTTCACTGGAATACGCATGCTCGACTCCATAGTAAGGGATTCTGGGAATACTGTACTACTGTAGATAATCTGTACCATTTGAATTTCGTTTAATAATCTTCACAAGAAATTTTGTGTTCTATTGTACATGTCAAAAAGTAACAGTAGCTTATGTCGTATAATGCAAAGTTATTTTTGATATTATGATAAATAGCTAGCTTTATTCCTTCAAGCTCGGAAAACAACCTCAGATAATGTTTTCCGAGCTTGTCGGAAAGGCCCGAGAAGATACGATTGCTACTAAACAGTCTCAATATGGTTCTTGAAAATTCTCACATAGAAAATGAAATTACAGTAGATATATAATGATTAAGGCACAGTCAATGAGCTATGTCATCAGGCCCGAAGCATCAGGGAAGGGGGGGCAGAGGGGGCCTTGCCCCCCCCCCCCACCACCACTTTTTCTCCCAGCAACAAGTTTTTTAAAATTTACATATAAGAAATTGAATTATCATGGAGTTAGCCCCTCCACTTTTTTGGGAGTATGTAAAAAATTAACTTGAAAATAAGGAAATGAGGAGTGAAATTGAAGTTATATACTACGCCAGCCTCCCCCCCCCCCCCCCCCCCCCGGTTAGGATTTTGAAAATTTTGGGAAACTTTAAATTTCCCCCCCCCCCACTTTCAAAAACGATGCTACGTGCCTGGTCATTGCTGATGTGACTAAATTGAGACCCCACTCCAGCACAATTTCAGTTCACCACTGTGCCTTCCTATTGTTAATTAATCGATTCATAAATTTAAACCAATGTTTTATAAATCTACTTCTGTGTTTTATGATGGCTACAGCGCTAGCTCACCAATCTATTTAAAAGATAAGCTTGTATCTATACTACTATATTAAAATGATAGACTCGAATTTTTGAGCTTTAATACCGATAAATCGGAAGAGTACTGTCTTTTGTTTTATCTATTTTAAATTATATTATTGGTACTTGAAGATTACCAATTTGTTTTTATTTTTTCTCAAACCTTGTTAATTAATTATCAACGAACATTCCTCCAAAAAATTCGGGAAATCATCTGATTTTTTTGGGATTTTACAATTTTGCGCATGCGCATTACATTCGCGCTAAATCACGGGAGGCTCTTTATTGTGATCGGCTTCGGCCGTTGTGTCCATATGAGGCATCCGGCAAATGCTTCCCTGTGCGCACACATTCCACACAGTCGAATTAAATAATTTTAATACAACTCTTTCCTTGTATAGGTGATAATGCTCTTTGAAGAGCCCTACTCAGTATTCTGAAGAAGAAGATACATAAACATCTAATAATTACGTTAAAAATATAAAACTAGACAAGGAGTTTACGAACGGCTTCCCCCAAATTTATTTCAAAATTAAATTTGTTGACGGTTTATAATGATGAAATTATGGTGTACAGATTCAAAATATTCTATATTTGTGTAAAAATACAGTACTTTTTTAATTATTTTACATCAAACTGATAATGTTGATTGCTTCTAGCTATCAATATATCATTATTGCCGATCATTCCTTTAAAAGGAATACTTGTTTTATGTTTCCACAGTATCATATTTGCCTGGATAAACTTGGAAACGATAAAACAAATGCGTGTTAATTTTCATTGGAACTTTTTTCTGTTTATCAAAAAAAAATACGTGAGATGACTCTAACACAGCGCATTCACTATAAAAAATCCCGAGAGTGTCGAATGTCAACATAGTGTGTAAAAAACGTTGTTGAAATATGTTGAATTCTGCAATTATAGAATTAAACTTTTCAAGGAAAGGTATTTACATCTTTAAAATGGTTTGTTGTGAACAATTTGACTGTTATTTTCAATGCAACCTTATTAATTTTCTCCAAAATCGTTTTTGGGGGTATATGGGAGGCATTTTATAAAAAAAAAAAATAACTGTGGTGAAGGCCTTTCCCAAGACACAGTTAGAGTATTCCAACTCAGCATAGTGCAGTGAAATTAATAGCATTATTGTAGGTTTGAAGTTTGGTTATGCAAATGTCAACAATATACGGTGTTTCTATTTTGTACATGTATATGCCTGATATCATATGCAATGTCAATGCTCGCACGGGTCAAAGTCTAGTAAATTATATATTTGAATTTCTATGTGCCGTGTTAAATAAAATAACTTTGTGTGTGTATTTATTACAGTATGTTTCCATGTAAATGTGGTAGAAAATATCATGAAATGAAATCCATATCATTTATTTACGCAACAAGAGATGTTTGTGAAACACTTATGCCCCCCTCCCTTGGAAACATCCACAAAGAAAATGAACGTAAAATGCAAATATTTGGAATTTTTCTAAGTCCAAGGGGTATAACTCTGTCGGAAATTGCTCTATCAGACCCAAAATCAAATTTGACCTAAATATTATTTAGATAAACCTACATACCAAATTTCATATTAATATGTGCACCATTTGCGAAGAAAATGGGCGGAAACTGCAAATAACTGGAATTTTTCTAAGTCCAAGGGCCATAAATCTGTCGAAAATTGCTCGATTGTACCCAATATCGAACTTGATTTAGATTAATTATGATAAACCTGTATACCAAGTTTCATTTCAATATGTTTATCCTCTGCGAAGAAAATGAGCGGAAACTGCCAATTACTCGAATTTTCTAAGTCCAAGGGCGATAACTCTGTCGAAAATTGCTTGATCGAACCCGATCTCGAACTTGACCTAGATATTATCAAGATAAACCTGTATACCAAATTTCATTCCAATATGTTTATCCTATGCGAAGAAAATGAGCGGAAACTGCAAATAACTCAAATTTTTCTAAGTCCAAGGGCCATAACTCTGTCGAAAATTGCTTGATCGAACCCAAACTCAAACTTGACCTAGATATCATCAGGATAAACCTGTATACCAAATTTCATTTCAATATGTTTATCCTATGCAAAGAAAATGAACGGAAACTGTTGGTGGACCGACCGACAGACCGACAGACAGCAGCAAATCAATATGCCCTCCCTTCTTCGAAGGGGGGGGGGGCATAAAAATATGACAGCAATGAAAATTTGAATCGACTGGAAAATTTGAACTAATCCATTTCTATTTTATCATGTGATTCCTTGAAATCATATAAACTAATGGATGAAGTTTTCATTCAATACAATGCAACAAAAATACCAAAAAGGTACCAAAGTCCAAGGGCCTTGGCCCTTGGTACCAAAAAGGTTTGAAATAAATAATCTTTAAGAGAAAAATGATGAGTTGAACTTTGTATTAGAGTAATGTAAAAATCAACGTGTTCTCCATTACTTCATACTATGACAATGATCATACACTTACCGTTAGAAATGCTAACAGTAACGAACTCCATTCTTAATAATAATGCTAAAATGTTAAACTTCAAAACAAGTTGCTGAAAGTATATTAAAATTTACCATAAAAATGAGTACAACCAACTCTTATTTTCTTCTTTGTGGTGTGTTTTAATGTAAACAACCAATGATTCGTACTACAATTATATTTTTTGCAGATTTGACGCTTGCGTCAATATGATTTCTTGTTGATATAGAATAACACAAGGAATACAATGCACAGCAAGATTCGGGGAAGTCAGAGATATTAGGAGGTTATAAGATTGCAATTAGCTTAACGTCGGAACTGTTCCAATCTGTTTTGACACAACACATTCTTTTAAAGTCAAACTATACTACACTACTATAGTCATATATTCTTTTTTATCTATTTTTACAAGTTTGAATCTCAATTTTTGACTCAAAGGCGTTCATATTGTCCGGAATATTAGAATCCAAGTGGGGAGGGGGGGTTAGTGACCTACAGGAGGCCCTTAGCTTCCTTTATTCTTGTCTTATGTCCTTTTATTTTAGTTCTTTGATTTACCTGTACTTCATCTACTGGCATGTCTTCGTCGGTTTCAGCCGAGAGATCCCTTTTTGGTTCATTTTTTTCAAATTGCTCCTTTTCCACTTGAATCCTGGAGTTCCGCTCTTTGTTTTTAAAGATTTCTTTCCTTACATGATATACAGAGGTTCGTGTATTCTGTTAAGTCTTCATACAGACTGAGCCAATAATACTTCCGTTTATTTGTGGAATATGTACGATCCACGCCATAATGTCCTAGGTCATGGTGTCGTTTTAGACTGGATTTCCGTCTGGGTCAGATAGGTCGTCCATTATCAAATGATGTCGTGTCTCCGATTTTGTAGCGGTGGCATTTCTTGAGAGGAATTTTAACTTAGTCAGTTCTTGATCTTGAGACTGGTCTGACACAATAATTATCTTTGGGGAAGCTTCTTCCCTGTCAGGAATTTCAATGTCCTTGGCCTCTATTGAGATCAATCAAGGGTTCGGATTTCGTATTTTTCGTCATGATTTTGGGTCGGTCTGCTCCCTCCCTCCCTTTGTACACAATTTTTCAAAATACGATGATTGCGCTAGCCTTTTTTGAGATGCATTTGTTCGAAATGCCATGCTTTTATGCAAACATTTACATGCAGTGGTATCTAACCAGGAACCGACGGTCATCAATTCGGGCAACAGTACCTGTCATGCGGGATGTTTAATCAATAGCAATCGTTTGAGTTTCTTAACTAAACAGATTCGTTGTATTAAATAAATATTATAGGGTTAAGAGGAACGACAGCGTTTTCGGTTTTAAATAAGACATATCTTTTCTTTCAAACCTTCAAGGAAACTGATTAAGCACATAATATGTGTATCATTTCTTTTTTATTTTGTAAAAATTGCTCTAGAGCAAGAAACAACATGTTTGATAGGTATTTATGCTAGTCAATACTGATACTTATTTACTTTAATATTGCAACGAGAACCTACCTGTATATATTAACAAAAGCATTTTTGCTTATGTGCAAAAGTTTATAGACGAATCTTTGAGATTCCGATAATTTGTCTGTGTATATCAATAATTTGTCTGTGTATATCAATATTGTAATATATTTTCTTTCCTTCTAAATTCATCGAATAAGAGCAAAAATTGCTTTAAAACACTTTTTTGTAGTTTGTTCGCTTTACTTTTAGTACCTACATGTATATAACTTTTTAATATTTATCTCCGTGCCCCTTATAAATTTGAATTGTACTTTATTTACGAACCATATATACATGTAGCTAACAAATATATGGTAAAGCGTGAGAGAATATTACATGTAGTTAACTTGAATTTATATAAATAGAAATGCACTTGAACAAAATCAATAATAAATTAGCTATTATTAGCCATGCACATCAAAACCATGATTTGGAACAATATTACATGAAAATTTAAGAATTGAATGGACTGCGTAAATATATATAGTGAAACAAAGTGAACGCACCCATAAAAATGGAATAACCTGACACCCCTTAGAATGAACTGCCCTAAGGGTATATAAGTGAGCGCAGCCTGCAGCTGAGGCAGTCTGGCTGAGAAGCTCAAACAGAACACAGCTAAGAAACCTGAGCAGAAGAAGAAAAGTAGTAAGAAGGTAAACGTCAGGGAAGGCTAGGGTAGGAATAAGCTATAGTTTCACCAGCAGTATTGGTATCTGGGGAATTAATTTGGGAATCAGGACGCAGTAAATCTGCATAAGATTGAGGCACCTGGTTTCCAATATTAATAGGAACCCTGTACCGGGAAGTCTGCGGTGATAGTTTGCCCAGTCTATAGTATACCCGGTAAAGTCTCTGGTAAAATCATTTGAACATTAGCGAATCATTAAAACTCAGGAAGAGTAAAGGAAAATCTTTATATCATCATCAATCAAAATCCTCAGACAGAGTATCATAGGAAAAATTATATATATCCCTTAAAAAGAACCCTTATACTTATTGTTGTTAGAGAAACACGTTACATTTTGGTGGCAGCTGGTTAAGGGATAGAATACTAATTTGATTTGATTCAGTAGTCTGTTTGTTTTAGTGAATAAGTTAGTAGTTTTATTTTACCGGGTGTTATTTTACCAAGTTTAAGTACTGTGCTATTTTTACCAGGTACAGGCTTAAGTAGAGTCTGAGTCTTGCTATCGTGTATTACCAAGAAAAGTTACCGAATAAAGTTTACCAAGTATACACATTTTGTGCAGTTATTGAATATAGAGAATTCGGTAGCAAATTAAACAGAATGAGTAATAAAGAAGATGATTTGATCGCTGACCTCAGCGCAATAGATGCCAGAAGGGAAAAACTCAGAGAAGCGTTGGAAAAATTAAAAACAACACCACAGAATACCAAGTCTTTATTGGTACCAGATTCTGGAGTAGATGTCAGACAAAAGATTTTTGACAATAGTTTGGAGGAATTAGACTACAGAACACCAAGAAACACAGGAGATAGACTTGGGCACAAGAGATATCCAGAGCCCGGTTACACCTTGTACGGAGAAAAACAGACTGATGGCCGAGATTTTCTAAATAAAAAGGAAATTAAATGTCAAGTTTCGGTACATTAAGACAGCCAGTATTTACCGAGACATATTTGACGCCAAATCCATCCTTAAATACCCAGAGTACGGCATCTTCATTAGCCACGTCCACCGTTACATGGTCAAGCAATTATAAACCAGTTCATGAACCATTATGTGGACATCTTCGTAGCCCTGGTATGCCATTAAATGACAATGATCCAAATACCACGCCCAAAGAAAATTCATACGGAAAAACGATAATGAAACCCGCAACCTACGATGGATCTGGGTCTTGGATAGACTATAAAGCTCATTTTGAAGCATGCAGTGACATCAACTCATGGAATTCACGCCAGAAATGCCTGTACCTAGCAGCATCATTAAGGGGACAGGCTCAAACTGTTCTTGGTAACATGAGAACAGGTTCAAATGGTACCTATACAGAGTTGTGTGATGCACTTGAGTCAAGATTTGCGCCAGCTAATCAGACTGAACTCTATAGGGCTATGCTGAGAGAAAAACGACAAAAAGCAAACGAATCTTTGCCAGAACTTGGTGAAAGCATTCGGCGTTTAGCACATCTCGCGTATCCAACAGCTCCAAGGGAAGTTACCGAGATGATAGCTAAAGATCAGTTTGTAGATGCACTCACTGATTTTGACATGCGTCTTCGTATTCAGCAATCCCGACCAAAATCCTTAAATGATGCAGTACGTTTTGCAGTGGAAATCGAAGCATTTTGTAGAGCAGAACGTCAAAGAAGAGGGGATGTGGGATTTGCCAGAAACACAAGCAATGACCAAGTGGCACATGTTGCACAAACCGATCAAAGTGTCAGGGATGAGCTAAGACAATTAAGAGACGAAATACAGGCTTCTCTTAAAGATTTGGAAAAGAAAATTTCTAGTGTGGTTTCAGAGAAAGAAACACAAAAGTCTGGTAATTTGAGCAACTTGAACAAACAAGGCAACTTCCCATTCAAATGTCACCACTGTGGTAGAAAAGGTCATATGATCAAAGACTGTTTTCTGAAAAATAATCAGGGTGAAACTAAAATGCAAAAGTCGGACTCGAAAAGTCCAACCCGTCTGCAGAAAAATCAGGATTCACAGCCGAAAACTGGTTCGATTGTTTCCAGTACAATAGCAATGAAGGGTGACCAGGAAATCAAGGAATCTGGGTTGTTCATAAATGCGATGGTAAATGGAGTTCAGTGTAAATTATTATTAGACACTGGTGCTACCCTTACAATTCTATCAGATAGATTGCATGCTGAAGTAGTGAAAACTGGAGAAAATGGACTTGCACCAGTTACACAGAGAATTGTTGGTGCTGACGGTACTCCCCTCATTGTTCAAGGGAGAGGAATATTTTCAATTAAACTTGGTCAACGGGAATTTAGCACCCAGGCAGTGGTAGCAAATATTAAAGCAGATGGTATCTTAGGTTTAGACTTCTTACAAACAAATCAATGCCTTGTCGACGTTTGTAAGACCAGGATGTATGTCCATGGGGTAGAACACGAATTGGATTTGCAAGGAAATATTGGTTGCTTTCGAGTAAGCCTATGTGATACAATATCCATTCCCCCGAGGAGCGAAATAATATGTCCAGGTCAAATGTTGGACGTACCCGAAAGTTCTCCGACACCACTGCTAATTGAACCTTGTGCTAAGTTTCAGGACGGTGGCAAAGCACTGTTAGCAAGATCGCTTGTTAATTCGTCCGAGAGAGTGGCAGTGAGACTGATGAATACATCTACTGAATCCCAGACAATCTTTAGGAACACAGTGGTAGGCGTGACATCCCCAGTAAAAGAAGTAATTGTGCCAAAAAGGGAAGGCAGTGTTAATCATGTAATGCCTGGGGAAAACGAAGAGAAACTCTCCGAACATATGATGGAGTTATTTGATAGGACAAAAGCAGGTCTCACAGAAGAACAAATGACAAAGATGAGGAATATTTTGATAAGGTTTAGTCACATTTTTTCAAAAAGCAAAGATGACTACGGACGAACGTCATTGATAAAGCACCAAATAAACACTGAGGGACAAAAACCAACCAAACAACCTCCCCGAAGGTTACCACATCATGCTGCGGAATTCGTTGACCAAGAGGTTGAAAACATGATTGCCAAAGGTATTATAGAACCTTCTTCTAGTCCATGGGCAGCTGGGGTAGTGCTGGTGGAAAAAAAGGACGGTACCAAAAGGTTTTGCGTCGATTATCGGTCCTTGAACAGTAAGACAGTGAAAGACGCATACCCGCTACCGCGTATTGATGATTCCTTGGATAGACTTGGAGGAGCTTCTTGGTTCTGCACGCTAGATTTGCATTCAGGCTACTGGCAAGTTGAGATGAATGAGGCCGACAAACCAAAGACAGCATTTGTGACCAGGAATGGTCTTTTTCAATTCACCGTGATGCCCTTTGGACTATGTAACAGTCCAGCCACTTTTGAAAGGCTTATGGAAGTGGTTTTGGCCGGATTAAATTTCAACATATGCTTGGTGTACATTGACGATATAATCATCTTCGGAAAAACCTTTGATGAAACGCTTCAAAACTTGGAACAAGTGTTTAAAAAGTTGCAATCTGCAGGTCTTAAACTTAAGGCTTCCAAATGCACTTTGTTTAAGAAAGAAGTTTTGTTTCTTGGGTATAAAGTTTCTGGGGACGGAGTTCAGACAGATCCAGAGAAAGTTGCTGTAGTAGAAAAATGGCCTGTGCCAATCGATGCTAGTGAAGTACGATCGTTTGTAGGCCTATGCAGCTATTACCGAAGGTTTATTGCTGGGTTTTCCAGCATGGCGAAACCTTTATTTAGACTTACAGAAAAAGGAAGGGAGTTCAAATGGACAACCGATTGCCAGAATGCCTTTGATAATCTCAAAAAGTGTTTGACTACTGCTCCATTATTAGCACATCCAAATTTCTCTCTGCCTTTTATACTCGATACGGATGCAAGTCAAGTGGGTCTTGGCGCAGTTCTGTCTCAGGAAATAGAGGGCAAAATCAGAGTTATAACGTATGCAAGTAGAACATTATCAAAGAGTGAACGAAAATACTGTGTCACAAGGAAAGAATTGTTGGCTCTTGTTTTTGCCTGTAAACACTTCAGACATTATCTATATGGTCATAAAGTCAAGGTGCGCACAGATCATAGTGCTCTTAAATGGTTGATGAGTTTCAAAGATCCTCAAGGTCAAGTTGCCAGATGGATAGAAGTACTGAGCACATATGACTTAGAAATCACACATAGACCTGGTGTCAGACACGGTAATGCCGACAGTTTGAGTAGATATCCATGTCGCCAATGTGGATATGAAGAGGGAATCGACAATAGTGCAAATGTGCAAGTAGTCAAGGTAGATTCTGCTTCTGATTGGAATTCGCCAGTACATAATCTTCAAGAGCAAGACACCGATTTGAAGAAAGTAAGGGAATGGGTAGAACAGAAAGAACGCCCAGAATACTCCAAAATCAAAAACGAGAGCAATGTAGTTAAAGCCCTTTGGTCGCAATATAAATCTCTGGAAGTAAAAGATAATGTGCTCTGTAGAAAGTGGGAAGGTGACCGAAGGACAAATTATCAGGCATTAATGCCTTTATCGGAGAGAAAAGAGATACTTAGAGAATGTCATGATGCCACAACTTCAGGACACTTGGGTGTAGCAAAGACGCTAGCTAGAGTAAGAGAAAGATTTTACTGGCCAGGTTTACAAGCAGATGTGCGAATCTATGTTACGGGATGTCCCCAGTGTCGTAAAAGAAAAGTCCGTTCTTCTGGAAAGGCCCATATGCAAATTGATCAAACTGGCTACCCTATGGAACGTGTGGCTAGCGACATCATGGGACCTCTTCCAGAGACAGAAGCTGGTAACAAGTATATTATTGTAATATCTGATTACTTTACCAAGTGGACAGAGGCGTATCCTCTGAAAAACATAGAAGCACAAACAGTAGCTGAGGTTCTGGTGGAACAGTGTTTTTGCAAATTTGGTGTTCCTGAAATTATACACAGTGACCAAGGCAGGCAGTATGAGAGTCGACTCTTCAAAGATACCTGTGATCTACTGGGCATAAGGAAAACTCGTACAACAGCTTTCCATCCAAAGTCTGATGGCATGGTGGAGAGGTTTAATAAAACTTTAGCCACAATGTTGAGTGCTTATGTCTCTGACCACCAGCTAGACTGGGATAAAAAGTTACCATATGTTCTTATGGCTTACCGCTCCTCTCAGCATGAAAGCACGGGCTATACTCCAAATATGTTGATGTTGGGGAGAGAGGTAGCTACCCCAGTTGACATAATGTACGAGATCCCAAACAGAGCGAAGCCTACCAATGTGCATGATTGGGTATGGGAACTGCGACAAACATTGGAAGAAGCGCATACATATGCACGTCAAATTACAAAGCAATCTATGTTACGTCAAAAGAGATACCACGATCAGAATGTGATCAAGAAAACATTTGAGGAAGGCGATCAAGTTCTAGTATATTTCCCCCAGAGAGGAATTGGTAAATCTGCTAAACTAACAAGTTACTGGTACGGTCCGTACAAAATCATACAAAAGCATACAGACGTTACTTTCAAAATCAGAAAAGATAAGGAAACAAAAACACTAATTGTACATGTTGATAGGCTAAGGCCTTATGGGACTCAGGTCCTCAGATATGAAAATGAAGCTTCAAAAGAGCAGGATCAGGCTGTTGACGATGATGAATGTAATGATAATAGTGATTCTCAGATGGTAGTGTTAGGAAACTCAGAACTGAATGAAATAGAACTAGATTATTCAGGTCGTAGACAACGAAAAAGACCTGCTTGGCATTCTGAGTATGAGTTTGATTACAAGCTTTAATATGTTTGCATATATTTTCAGATTGTGTAACGAAATGCCGTTGACCAAGGTCACTCCGAGGAAACCGGGATTTTTATGTTCCATATGTCTTCTTCGCTTGCCAACCAAGGACGAGTGGAGTAAGCATCTTCTAGACTGTGGTATGGCGGATATCAACAAGAGGAGATTTGAATGTGATCTTTGTGATCAGGCTTTCAGTAAGAAGATCGTACTTGTACGGCATATGAAGAGACTGCACCCTGAGCGAGAAGTGAAAGGCACAGAGAAGACACCAGTAGAACCATCGTGCGAGAAGTCTCCACTAAGGAAGGCTGATGTGGACGAGGAATGGCAGGAAGATCCGGGTTAACTCCTGTTTGAAGAAATCGATGTAGAAGCGGGAAGAACTCACAGAAAGAAAACCTCGCCAGTTCTACCAGGGATAAAGAAAAGAAAGATCTCGGCAACCATAACTAAAGATCTGCAGATCTTGGAAAAAGTAGCGGGGCCTGGTGACAATGTTTCGAGTGTTCAAGAGGCGCCCTTGGACAATCACCATTGCGCTTGCTGCAAGGAGAAGGCACAAAGAGTTGATGCCGAAACTCAAACTGACACAGTGGAAAAAGAAGTCCAAGCTGGAAAGAGCCATCAGAAGATAATCCGGGTTATCAGGAAATTCCAAAAGGATGGCGAAATGGTAGAGCATTTAGAGGAGGACATATGGAATGATTGACTCTTGGTTTGACTTTGGTTGAGATTTCGGAATAATAAAAACCTTATATGTACCTTATCTTTTTTTAAGAATAATAGTAACAGTTAGTTACTCACACATGGTCTTTAAATCTTAATGTATGAAAATAATAAAACCATTTAAAAAAAAATAATAATAAATTTAATTCTCATTGATTTGGTGTGCGGGACGCACAATATCAGAGGCGTGGGTAGTGAAACAAAGTGAACGCACCCATAAAAATGGAATAACCTGACACCCCTTAGAATGAACTGCCCTAAGGGTATATAAGTGAGCGCAGCCTGCAGCTGAGGCAGTCTGGCTGAGAAGCTCAAACAGAACACAGCTAAGAAACCTGAGCAGAAGAAGAAAAGTAGTAAGAAGGTAAACGTCAGGGAAGGCTAGGGTAGGAATAAGCTATAGTTTCACCAGCAGTATTGGTATCTGGGGAATTAATTTGGGAATCAGGACGCAGTAAATCTGCATAAGATTGAGGCACCTGGTTTCCAATATTAATAGGAACCCTGTACCGGGAAGTCTGCGGTGATAGTTTGCCCAGTCTATAGTATACCCGGTAAAGTCTCTGGTAAAATCATTTGAACATTAGCGAATCATTAAAACTCAGGAAGAGTAAAGGAAAATCTTTATATCATCATCAATCAAAATCCTCAGACAGAGTATCATAGGAAAAATTATATATATCCCTTAAAAAGAACCCTTATACTTATTGTTGTTAGAGAAACACGTTACAATATAAACGGGAATGTTGTAAGCAACTGCATAAATTACTTACCCCCCCCCCCCACCCCCACGCAGCAGATATGTTTCATAAATTTGCTTATTCAATAAAAAGTTAATAAACATGAAGTTGTCCCTCTCATAACCACTTGAAGGGAGCATGAAGAAAAATTGCCTTCATGAATGGTACAGTTAAACACGGTCGTTAAATCTCCTTACTGTTTTATGTCTTTAATTTTGTATAGACAATTTACATCAAAAACCGATTCAACAAGACGTCTATTTCAACCATTTGTTTATACTGGTGACATCAGCACAGCGAGCGATCGCGATCGCTCACAAAAATTCCCTAAACCTCAACACAAATTTTGGCACTCGCTCTGTTGAACAACGGAGAGATAACTCGTCCTACGAACGATAATTCCAAGTTATGAATCAAGGCGTTAAAATAGGATCGGCACTAACATGTTATACTTATAACGATATAAAATTTAGGGTTTCTTTTAATCAAGTATTTATATTTTGGACATTTTTACGGTATTTTAATTTCATATGTTTACATGTAATTATGCAACTCCTGCTTGCACTCCAGCGGTACGTCGTTTACGTTATTAATTAATAAACTATCAGAGAGTACACGTTAAAAGTCGATTCGTAGTATAGATAAAGACACTTGAAATGTAAATATGAAAGCTTACCCGAAGTCACATCAGGTAAACATAGGTTTATAAAGGGAAGGGCCATTATATTGGTATCTAACGGTTTTATATGAACTTGTACATGAGAGCAGTGATGCATATTTTTATTATTGCAAATATATAAATGCATTGACCAGCTGAAGGAGAAAGATGATCCTAAATGCAATTGCGCTCGATCGTGTAATTACAATGGGTATCAAATGTAGGCGGAGCTAAATGTCTATGGAAAGTAAATGTAAACAGTGTATCCCTACCAAAAAATATACCTTGGCTAAGAAGCGAGTTTTATGAGATTATCAAAGATTTGATAAAATTCACGCGAAAAAAAAACATACTCCGAAATCATTCTTGTGCAATATTTTGGGGTGCCGTATTTTACATTATTCTTTTAAGTCAAACATGTATTGAAAATGTTAGAATTAGATTTCAAAAATGATGTTACAAAATCTCTAGATAATTCAACATACCATGTATCTAAAAAAAATTATTCTTTAAAAATCATTTTTAATAAGTCGAATAATATTACATAACATGTTGTAAATTACTGATGCGGCAAAAAGAAGTACTGCACGTGTACACGTTTAAACATGAATATTTAGAACAAACAAGTAGGTGTGACCATTTAGAAATCTTAAAACTTTGAATTATTTGTTTTCAAATCAAATCAGTGTGAAACTCATTACAAAATAGGCATGAATAAATTAATTATGGTTGTATTTGATTGGTTAATCTATATTCTATGACATACATGTAACGTTCCTACTTAACAAAGCACGCACTAGCAAAACAAAATTGCCATCAGGATGTTTTTAAAAAAATGATACATCTTGTTTTCTTATTTTTTGTGGTAGAAAATTAAATCGATTGATTTAAGGGTCTTCTTTACTTTTAAGATTATAATTTGTTGCAGTTTACGCCTTTTTGTTAACCTTTTCGCAGGTTAGAAAACGTTAACATGTGGTAAAAATTAAATTAGCTGTTTCCTCTCTAGAAAGATCCCCAGACAGTGCCCCTATCGTTAATTTATTTAAAAAAAAAAAAACTTCTCGCGAATTGGGAAATTTTATGACCTAAGACACGAGAAATGCCAAATGGTTAAAGAAATATGCAATAAATTTTCACATCTGGCGTATGACAGAAAGGAGAGAGAGAGAGAGAGAGAGAGAGAGAGAGAGAGAGAGAGAGAGAGAGAGAGAGATCGCTCTTTATATAGGAAACCGAGAAAGGCAATCATTAACTGTGTGGGGGGGGGGGGGTGAGAGGAGGGGGGTGTTCGTTTGACATTGAGCATTGAGAACATTGAGAAATTATTGCCTTTGATCGGTAATAAAAGTTATAATACTTTTGTTAGCATACCTTTTCACTTTCTCTCTGCCTGGTGTTATAACGTTCAGCTTGCTTCTCTGCCATGTTGTATTATTAATCTGATTCAGAAATAACTTGCTAAAAAGATATTGTACAATGCTTATTGTTTTCATAAATTAAAATGTAATACATGTTAAAATTCAAATAGTATGTACACATTGAGCTTACTTGAAAATATAAAGAAAATTATTCCAACAGTCACGGGAAAATTCCGAAGCAATTTAAAATCACTTTTACGTATGAAATATCCACGAATGATTTCGAGAATATAACTCTGTATCAGTACGCAGAGACTGAAGTAACAGAAAAGGGAGAATGACATAAACGCGCCAGCTGATAAAACGGTCTCGGGTCATCTTTCTGAGGCTCAAAGGGGAGATAGGGAGGGTAAAGCTTAAGGTTCCTTAAACATTTTACTGTTTTCAATTCTTGAACCTAAAAAAATTGATCATTGATAATTATTTACTTCTTCTCCTTATCTGATTGTTCAGAAAATGTAAGAACTATTGTTTTTGTTTTTACCTTTATTAAGTACAATGTAGACCTTGCTTTAGTCATGTCATTTTTGGGGATTTTTTTTTAACTTTGCTCAAATGTTTCTTGTATTTTGTTAAAGTGGTATGGGACATCTGTCGATATTACCGTGGATAAAAGTACAATACGAATCTCGGGCCATAGAATCGTTTTAGAAAGTGTGTGTGTATGTGTGTGTGTGTGGGGGGGGGGGGGCTGGGGCTCATCTAAAAAATCTTATCAAGCACAAAAAATGGAAGTTCTTGAAATCATGAAAATCTTCATTCGGCAAGGGGGATGGGTGTAGCATTTCTTAACCTTTACTATTTATTTCCTTATTTTCACTTCCGTTTATTAAATGCTTCCAAAAATTGGAGGGGGACATGCAACTCCATGATTATTCAATATTTTATTTATACAATTGTCTGCTGTTAAAAAAAGTGGGGTGAGACACCCCTGCCTCACCCCCCCCCCCTCTCCCCAATGTTATGTGCCTGAATCCAAATACATGTACTTTGACCGCGGTTAAGACTTTTCAAATTTTACAATATTTGACCAAAATAATGTTTTAAAAATTGTTGGAAAGTAAAAGTTATATTAAAAGCACCGACAGGATTTGTACTGATGACGTTCAAATTTTCAACTTTTTAAATTTTAAATTATGACCGAGACCATAGACATGTCTAAGTATACGAAAAGTGAAATGCATTGTTTGGTTTAATATTTGATTGTAAACGCTCGAATATATACAAGGATGGTGGGCCCCGGTGACCCCATAGTCTTAAGTCTTCCACATATGATTATTTAAAATATAAAATTTAGGTATTATGACATCAAAGAAAGTGAGCGCACAAGATTGTAAGTTAGCAGGAATCCTCGACACGAATCAATTGGGATTTAAATGTCTATAACCTCGAAAGGCTATGTACAGGTTTCAACAAAAATATGTTATGTTGAGAGTCGAAGTACATGGCTATTCCGGTTATTAATAAACTCACTAAGCTCTCAAAAAATGGCAATGAGAGGTAAACCGATAACTAGTTGGAAATGTTAATGCAAACATATTTTAATGAAGTTATATTGTATATATCCTAAAAAACTAGTAATAAGAAAGATTTTTTTAATAGTGTTCATGCAGCAGTTCTAGAAATCAATAACAACAAATTAAAATATACCGATATAATTCAACAACAGACATTTAAAACAAAAAAGTTTAATTTTTTTTTAAAAAGACCGCCAGTTGGATTTGAACCCAAAACACTGAATGTTTGTATTCACTAATCCAGGACGAAACCACTGAGCCATGCGAGACTTGTCATAAACAACACTGTCATATCAATGGACTGTTTTTTATCCTTCAAAAAAATAATTTGAAAAAGTACATAATTAGTCATCTCTGGGTCATCTCTCCATCTTTTTTTAAAAAGCGACATTTTTAATGTTGAAATATGTTATCTTTACACGTTTCAAATTTGTGGAGAGAAGACCCAGAGACAACAAAATCATTTAAAAACAGTTGTAAATAAGTAGGATTTTGCACGAATTGCATCGTGTTGCTATATTTAGACCCATATTATAATAAAACATTTTGCTTTTCAAATATTTTCCCACTCATTCCACATCCAACAGAAACCAAATAACGGTTATAATTCGAAAAATATTCAATATCAATTGATGAAATTTTCACTCTCCTTGTGCGCCCAGATTCCTGCCGAATGTACATCTTAAGCGCCCACATTCTTTTATTCTTAAATAAACATTTATAGAAAGTATGGTCGATGAATTTATTCTGCTTGAGAATTCGGGTAATTTACTGTTAATTATATCTAATAAAAAAAAGAAAAAGGTAACACTATTACGGGGCGCTTTCTCACGTACAGGACTATATACTGGACCAACTGTGAGTTAATTTCCTTGCATTAAAGCGAATATATTCACTTATATAGGCCTTTAATGAAATATGTATGTATTTATTATTCCAACATGATATTTAGGAAATTTTCTTCAACTCAGAAATGAAAAGTCCCCAAGGTGTTTGGGCCTTGGGACTTAGGAAGGATAACTCTTAACTGAGGAACTTTCACACCAAATAAAATTTAAATTATTTCATTCAATTTTTTATGTCACATTTATTGAAATACATCTTCTTATAACATCAAGCAGATTTTTCAGATGATTTGTCAACGGAGTAAGAAAATATAAAAAATTATGTTTTGGGGAAATACTAAAAAATTTGCAATATTTAAATAACATTTTTGAATGTTAAGAAGTGTTATATTTTTTTAAGGTGTCTGAAGGAAATATCCATCATCTGACAAAAAAATTTCTCGCAATTTGTTAATAGTTAAGTTTTTAAAAATTATTTTACAAAAACTCGAAAAAACAATAAAAAATTCTTTAAAAATACTTATACAGTATCCCTATCATCATTTTAATATTTGATAAGTATATGTTTTGTGGTCTTCTATTGAAAATTGGAATAAACTGTGGATGTATAGAGCCACCTTAAATCTCCAACAAGCCAACACGCCTTTTAGTTTTTAGACTTTTATATAGACTTAACATGGAATATATTTTTACATGAGTTTTGTATGCATCAACACCGAAGGTCTGATTCCAACTGCCGATAGTTTACAATTTGAAATCATATATAGTTAACAATTGAAATAACACAATGAACGCGGTTAACAAAATAAGTACAGATGTAAGGAAATCAATTACCAAACAGCTATTGAGTAACTCATGAAATTTTAGCAGCATGTACATAAAAGAAATACATGTAATAAGATGAAAGTTGAAGTGTCAATAAACATAAACAGAATTCAAGTAAAAGAAAAAGTGGTACCTCAGGTGGGATATTTAAGGCTGCGCGGACTTTAAAACGTTTTAAAAACAGTTGTCGAAATAGAGGATAAGCTTTTGTAGCTTTTAACACAAAATCCGAAAAAGTTAATTTACACAATAATTAAAATATTATGAAATTATGAGAGTATGAGAGAGAGAGAGAGAGAGAGAGAGAGAGAGAGAGAGAGAGAGAGAGAGAGAGAGAGAGAGAGAGAGAGAGAGAGAGAGAGAGAGAGAGAGAGAGAGAGAGAGAGAGAGAGAGAGAGAGAGAGAGAGATTCCAGACCATTAATTGCCTCAATCTTTTAAAAGTTGTTTATATCTACGCCCCCTTCTCTCGTTAAAAAAAAAACATTTGCCATTATCACAAGTTGTTGATAAGTTTGTCATCTGAATACATGTGCAGTTTGCCTACATGCCAGGACTATTTATATGAGTTAGAACCGTGCTCTGCCTTACTCCAGAGACACAATTCCTCCACCGGCTTTTGGAGCATACTCCAAATAGTACTTAGCGGAAAACGTACTAGCTTGAGTACGAGTAGGAGTTAAATCCATAAAATAAAGTTTTACGTTGTATCCCACCTTAAAGAGTTTATGCAGGTCCTGGAACGTCTTATCCGGTTCCGAAACATCCGGACCTCGAAATGTCTATGCCCCACGATTGACCAAAGGCACTCGGCACCCCTCGGCTGCTATTCTAATCTCAATCGGCAATCCTCGGCTGATTCCGCTACGCTCCATACATTATTGTCGAGTGCGCGAGACATCCGAGTAGTTCCGAGTGATTCTAATCTAGCCGCGTTACTTACACCGTGAACACGTTACGGTTACTGTATAGTGTTCAGGAGATATAGACCAGTAACTTGTAAGTAATGACAACAGTTTTACTAATGTCTATGTACTGGTACTGTACCAGTTATCGGCTAAGACCAGTTATCGGCTAAACAGAGAGTTCGGGTTTATAGCCCGCAAAAATCCGAGATTTTTTAATTCAGTCGTCTGTTTCGAATAAAGAAAAGTAAGTTTGCTTGAAAACTTTCTTGAATATGTTTTAACCATGAGCTTAAACGATTATTGTTAACCACTGATTAACATCTTTGCACTTTCAGCAGTGGGGGAAGTGACGTAATAAGTTAAAATAAAATTTTACATCTTAGTGATACGTTATTAGGCCTATATATACCTTTTTTGATTTGACATATAATATTAATACATATAACATGTAGAAACAAAAGGAATTCATTAAATTCTGAGAGATTCTTAACGCAGTTGAACGCCTGATTGCACAATATTATGCATTGAATAGTACTGTATACGATTTTGTGTATTACCGCATGATAACAAACGAATAATTTCATGAGTTTGTTTATGTATCATAACCCCTACGACCTTTAGTCTGACCCCAAAAGGGGCACAATTCAAATTTACATTTTGCAGAGTATCAAATCAACATGTAGAGGGATATTTCTATGTTATTATCGCGAAGCCGATAACTGGTACAGTAAATCGTAAAACTCGGCAAATTCGGGGGCGTGCTAAAAATCATAAAAAACAATATGTTTTGAGTTCTTCATAATGATATAATCTAACAGATAGATAAACAAGGAGTTCACCATTTAAAGCTTGTCAAGTTTTATCCAAAAATATCAAGAACTAAGGACATACGAAAAGAAAACGTTAAATTTTAGCCGATAACTGGTACAAGGCCAGTATGGAACGCCTGGACTGTCTTATCATGGCAAAACTAAATTCGTAATGTGCTTATATTATTATGTAGCGTGCTTTAATCGTTATGTGATGTCCTTGTGTCATTATGTGGTGTGCTTTTATCATTATGTGGTATACTCCTTCAATTATGTGATGTGCATTCATTATTATGGCATGTGCATTTGGTATTATGTGATGTGCATTTGGCATTATGTGATGTACATTTGGCATTTTGTGATGTGTATTCATCATTATGTGATGTGCAGTTATCATTATGGCATGTGCATTCATCATTATGGCATGTGCTTTTCTAATTATGTGATGTGATTCCGTCTTTACATTATGTGTTTTCATCATTACGCGATGTGGTTATTTTTTATTACGTCATGTACAAACATCTTTATGTTATGTACAAACTTCATTATGTGGTGTGCAAACTTCGTTATGATGATGATCAAAGTCACGTGATAATTTTTATAAAGTAGACCCAGCGGCAAAATTCAAAACTGATATTTATCTTCATAATTTGTTTACAAATTTAACGGGCGCAAACGTAAATGATTTAACGATGCAAACGTCTTACTAACACATACTTTATTTCTTTTAAGAAAGTGGCGCTCACCCGTCACGCACCTCAAATAACTTGTCTCGACACTATTTTAGTGTTTCGGCGTTGTGATACGCTTTCATGATTTATCTATTTATTTTATTTTTTTACATTTATTTTTTTTAATCTGCAAATCCGCTAGATCATCAGGATACTATGTGCACATCTGTTATGCAGATTGTTTAATTAGTGAGGAAGTGAGCATAACACCCAAATTCTTATCGACACAGTTGGCAATTCAGAGAAAACCACACTGCAGTCTTTGTCTTTTTAAATATGAATGTTCCAGTGTTTTACTCATATCTGGGTTTTTTCCTTGAGTCCCGGGTTGTCTTTAGGGCGGACTTCTTTTGTCCCATATCCGAAATGCGCCGGTTATATGACGGGTGCTAAATAGCAAATTGACAAATGAAGTAAACCGGTGTTAAACAAAAATGAAGAAACATATTATGGTCACAGCTTTTGGTATATCCATGGTAGCAGATTAACAATTCCAAAAGAAACATTTCTGTAATGGCCCTGCCAGAATTCCTACATTTAAATAAAAAATAGAGAAGTAAAAGAATTGTTAAATGTGTATCAACGCAATTTTATCAAAATTACCAGAAAAAATATTTTTTATTAATTTCTGCCCAAAATTCTTTAAAAAAAAAGGAAAATACCTAAAGAATAATTGCTAATAATTTATGAATTCTGTAAAAATGGCAAACAGTAGATGCCGATTGAGGGGCGATATAAACTAATTGACAGGTGTGATGTACAGTTTTGGTTGAACCGGTTGTAAACTTAGGTGTTGATGGGCCGAATCCAGGCACATAGCATCGCTTTTGAATGGGGAGGGGGGGGGGACTCATCACAAAAATCTTGACAAGCAAAATTAAAAAACAACCCCCCCCCCCCCCCCGAGAAATTCCCAAAATCGTGAAAATCCCAATCCGGGGAAGGGGGGGGGGGGGGTAAACTAAAAACTTCAATTTTCCTTATTTACTTTTACTTTAAATTTATTACATGGTCCCAAAAAAGGGAGGGGACAACTACATGACATCTCACATTTTTAATTGTTAATTTAAGAAAAATCTTTGATGCGCCAAAAAGTCAAATGCATAATAAGGAAGAAATATTCTATCAAGAGAAATTAACTGAAACTGGGGAACGTCTTGTGTGTCCTTAAAAGTAAACGGTATAACATAAATAAATAAATAAATAAATAAACAAGGGCTACGCAAAGCGCGGAGCATCCCCTATCGAAATAAAAATATTGTGCGGGGAAATGCATTATTAGTGATAAACATGTAATTGAAGAGACCAAATATTTAACTTGTTAAAAACCACTTTGAATTAAACATTCGTTTATTCCTATCCCCGTGCACACTCTGCATGGGATGTATTCATGGGGGTGGGTGCATTTACGTGGTTGTACAATTCCTCCCATTAATAGCGAAAACACACTACAAACGTGTTAAACTTTAGTAAAGTAGTTTTATAAAGTGACAACTGTGACATACATTACGCATTTAGACAGTAAATGATTTATATAGAAAATGAAACGTAGCTAAGATCTCAGACTGGCGATTTATAGTCTGCTCTATGGGAAAAATTCGAGTTAACATATCGTAATTTTAACCCTAATATTTTAAATAGGGTAACGTATCTACATTTTTACATTTACCGATTTACATGAAATGAATTCCCAGTTAATCATGTTGACATTGAAAATGAAACGTAGCAAAGATCTCAGCTGGCGATTTATAAGTCTGCTCTATGGGGAAATTCGAGTTAACATGTCGTAATTTTAACCCCAATATTTTAAAAAGAGAAACGTATCTACATTTATATATTGAACGATTTACATGAAATGAATTCCCGATTAATCATGTTGACGATATTCGTCAAAGTCTCTTCTGCATTATGAACATGTTCTTCGTTAAATATATAGCCCGACATTCGGCTCAGACAGCTGCTTGTTTTGATTAAATTAGAGTGAACTTAATCTCATGCTTGCTTCAGTTTTCACTTTGGACATCCTTCGAACTCCCCATTTCTCAGAAACGTTTGCTTCTTACCTTTACAAGGCCTACATCCAAAAAAAAAAATCAAGTTGTTGATTTGATATGTTTACTTTCACGAACCGGAAATCGAACATAAAATTTCTAAGTGTTGTAATTTTAACGATATTTTAAAAAAATGTTTTAACAGAATTCCTTGAAAATGAATAGGGTTTGTCCTTTAACCATGCTTATAAAGTGTACGAAGTTTGATGAACATACATGCGAGGGTTTTCTTTGAATTTTGCTCAAAAGGCTAAAATGGACACACATACATAAACACACACGCACAGCAGCGATGCTATATCCCCTTCGCAACAAGTTGCGCGAGGGGATAATAAATAAATAAATAAATCATAAACATCGTATCACAGCGCCGAATCACTAAAATAGTGTCGAGGCAAGTGAATGTAGGTGCGTGGCGGATGAGAACCGTCCGATTTTTTTGGCTATTACAGTATCAGTTTTGAATTTTGCCACTGTATCTAAACCCGCCAAATTTTAACTTTAAAAATTGTCACGTGACTTTGATCATCATCATAACGAAGTTTTCACACCACATAATGAAGTTTGTACATAACATAAAGATGTTTGTACATGACGTAATGAACAAAAAAGCACATCGCATAAAGATGTTTAAAACACATAATGTAAAGACGGAATCACATCACATAATTAGAAAAGCACATGCCATAATGATGAATGCACATGCCATAATGATAACTGCACATCACATAATGATGAATACACATCACAAAATGCCAAATGTACATCACATAATGCCAAATGCACATCACATAATACCAAATGCACGTGCCATAATAATGAATGCACATCACATAATTGAAGGAGTACACCACATAATGATAAAAGCACACCACATAATGACACAAGAACATCACATAACGATTAAAGCACGCTACATAATGATATAAGCACATAATGAATTTAGTTTTGCCATGATAAGACAGTCCAGGCGTTCCATATCTATGCCTCTAACTCAACATTATTCTGAATGTTTCATTACGTTGTAAAACTAATATGTTCTAATTTTACGGTGTGTCTGTTGAGGCAAGCGCAACAGGAACAACAGACAAAGTTCTCGTCTCTTTGTCAACAAGATCTTCCCTCCACCAAAAAACATTGCCTTCCTCTCACATATTATAATATGTTTTACGGTGCGACCGTTGGGGCGAGCGCAGCATGTGATCAAACAATGAATTATGATAAATCAATTTTTTCAGTAAATTTACATTATTCATAGTTTATAAGATTTGTTATTTATTTATTTATAAGTAGAACAATAGTTCAGTCTCGGATATAATGTTGTTGAATAATAAAGAGTTTAATATAAATGTTCATTGCACTATATCTCCTCTTTATTCCCTATAATTCAGCACATTTTAGTCAGGATATTTAGATACTAGTGGGTATGAGATGTAATAAGTGCGTTTTTTTTACCAGTACACATTAAATTGTTCAGGATATTTTTTGAACGGGCATGGTCACAATTTTCTTTAGATTATTTCTCCTCTATTTTTATTGTTTAGTATAGCATTATATGATTTATTCTTGATGTTGTCATGTCAAAAACTCTCAGTTAAGAGGACAAATTATCATAGAACGGTAATGACATAAAAAATAAATCATTTAATATTGATACAGTCAAAACTGCTGAAGCGGTCACCCCTATTAAGTAGTCACATTTCGTATGCGATCATTTTATTTTCTCCCGATGAAAAATCCTATATAATCCTATATAATCACCTGTATAACGCGGTCAGCAGTTATCGTATTTTGATCCGAAACTGTACACTTGACATGCATTAGGCGACCATTTTGATCAGTCACATGATTTACACCCGGGGATTTTTTAAACATGGCTTCCGAATGTCGGTAATAGATGTATACAATAATTATACGCCTGAGGCGAGAGAAACCAAATTAATCAATGTATTTATGATACATAACTGGCAGATAAGATATGAAAGGGAATCAAGTGAATTGTTCAGACATGTATTAACAATATTAGTTTTATAAACATAAATGAAATAGGTGTCAAAAATGTCCGCGGCAAGGCAAGAGAAAATTGCTCAATTAAAAAATAAATTGTTGATTTTTATTAACAGTGTTTGTTTTCTAAATAAACGGTGCTCATGAAAATAGTTAGTGTTATCATTGTGAAAATGTCAGCGATAAGGGTTTACCACGTAATTTTTCAATAATTTAAAAATTTATGTATAAACAATTGCATGGACAATGCATTGTTATGTACTTGTACTTATTTATAAAAACAATAGATACTATAAAAACACCAAATCATTTACTTTATCTATCATTTTGATACATTATGCTAAATATCAAGTATATTATTAAAATAAAATTCAATAATTGTTAATAAGGTATAAAATGTTGGCAAATCATAGGTCTCTATGATTTTTATCCCCACGCCATAAAATTGCTGGGGTATATAGTGTTCAGTCATTATAATTATAGTTCAGTCATTCGGACATTCAGTCCTTCAGTCCTGTCATTCCGTCTTCATTCCCTTTTCAACCATTATATCAACAACCGTTGCACACATTCAAGTCTGTGATATGGATGTGTATTATGAACATACAGGTTGAATTTGAATTTGTTTCGGTCCATTGATTTTTGACAGAGTTATGCCTCATGAACTTAAACAAAAATTAAAAATTCTCTGTTTCTGCTCTCTAACATTTGAAGGGATGCATATATATGAAGCTGATATTTAATATGTAGGTTACCGTATATCGGGGCATATGTGGATGTGGGGCATAAGCCGAATTGCTAATTTTTAGACAAAATTCAAGAAAAATCCTTAGACTAGCCGAATTGGGGGATAAGCCGATTTTCAATCGATGATTACTATAGTGAAAGTATGACCGCTGATTAAGGAAGTCATCGTATTAAGTATATACTTTCAGTATATCGATGTAGAAAGTCAAAAGAGTAATTAAAGTTATTAAATTTGCTTAACATATATATTTTAAGCAATTTTTGAAAATTAATCTGTGTTTTGTGGCTGTTTGGTCTCTTCCGTATTTGTCGGTGTATCGTTATGTATCGTAATTTTACATAGTGTAAATTTAACATTGCACAACCTCCGTGGTTCTGTCTGGTAGAACAAAGTATTATATTTTACCAAACCTTTTATATTTTATTAATACCTCATTGCTAAATCTCACTTAATCAAGTTATACTTTGAAAGCTACCTGTAAATACGGGGTATGGCGTCCATTAGCTCAACACGTGGTTTCATATTCAAATAGAGTTATCCCCCGTAATCGCTATGAATGAGAAAACAAAATACCAAACATAAAATATTTAATTTGTGTTCTTTCCATTAATTAATTAAATAGTGACTTGCCGTTATGCAGAGAAGTTGTAATGTTAAAAACACAGTTAATGCAAAGAAGTGTAACGGTGTACACAACGTGCCCCCAGGCTGTGTTTTAGTCACGGGTTTCACACCTTTGTATATACACACACAACACTAGAATACCGTTATTTCATCCAACAGAAAATTAATTGTAAAAACACAAAGCATTTGATTTATTCTACACCCAAGACCAGTGATTCCCATGAACGCAGACATGAAGAATTCACAAAAATACCATCATATTACATTCTACCCGGTTTCGTTTTCTTTTTTACTACGCAATAATAGCTTCCAGGGTTCATACACGAACGTGGGAAAAAAATTCTTTTGATTGGGATTGTAAAGAAATACCTCGTACAGTACTGTACATTTTATTACTCACGATGTCATTACAAAAATTATCAACGGGACAACTATTGAACAATAGTTCAAACGGATGAATAAAAACCTCATAATGATAATAAACTGCTACAACAGTACAACTGATAAAAACAGTGGATTTTTATATTTTACTGTTAAATTTTTTCAACTTTGATTCTAAGATTAGCCGATCCCGGGGGATAAGCCGGGGCTCGCTCATCGGAGAAAAAAAAATACCGGCCTTTGCCCTGAAAAATACGGTATTTACAATTAAATGGCTATTGTTGTTCAGGTGAGCGATGTGGCCCATGGGCCTCTTGTTAGTTTGTTCAAATCAAAATCTTTAGGAGTAGGGTGGGGCCACATTGGGGATAAAGTTGTACAAAGAAAATATTTAAATTATTGACAAAAATGACAAATGTTTAAACAATTGTTTAGGGTCTTTTTGAGAACTGCAATGTTGAATGTGATAATATGACTATAAAATCGTAGGGTTAGAAAAGAGACTTGTTATAAAAATTAGAATATTCAGGGGAAAACTGATTTTTATTTATACATGATTTACATGTATTATACTACATTGTCCGGATATTTTGTATTATGACTCCATGAAGCTGATTTTATCATGCCTATTGTTGCTTAGGTGAATGATGTGGCATATGGGCCTTTTGGTTTTTATTATGATGTAATATTATTCATGAAATTATCATGTGTAATATTGTATTATATAATATATTACAATATCACATGATATTGTATGATATGATACAATGGTGTTTAAAATAATATTGTATCATATGATACAATGTCATATTATGAATCATATTATACAATATACTTCAATATCATACTATATCATATCATATGTTGCAATATTGTGATGTATAATGTGATATGATATTGTATCATATGAATTATGTGATGTGATATTGTATCATATTATACTATATTGTATGGTACAGTACAGGCAACGCGGATCCTGTGTTTCCCACGACCCGTCACGGTATAAACACATCGAGGTGATCGGCCAGGTGAGACAGGTATACTGCTTTCCCATAACGGTAAACTCATCATCTACCAGTCCCCGCCACGGTAACATTATCGATGGAAAAGTATCTTATACAAACAGGAGTTATCTCCCCGAAAGACAAAATATTAAATTACGTGACGATTTTTAACTAGATTTTGACAGAGGTTATCAGTATACTTGTAGCCTTTTTAAATATATTTTTATTAAATTCATAGCTATTTTAAATATTAAATTAGTATTTAATTTAATAGTGGTAGAGTAATTGCAAATGAAATAGATGCGAGTCATTATTCCATAATCATCTTTTAAAAAGGTAATTAAAAAATAAATTATCATGCAATGATTTAATTAAACAGCCAATCAAATGTGTTTGCAGGGTGCAAGTGTTTTCTTAGCATTTAGTTTCTGTTTTTAGCTCACCTGACCTGAAAGCTCAAGTGAGCTATTCTGATCACATTTTGTCTGTCGTCCGTCTGTCCGTCTGTCCGTAAACTTTTCACATTTTCAACATCTTCTCAAGAACTACTAGGCCAATTTCAACCAAACTTGGCACAAATCATCCTTAGGCAAAGGGGATTAAACGTTGTGAAAATTAAGGGCCACACCCGTTTTCAAGGGGAGATAATTAGAAATTATGAAAAATTTCGAGAAATTTTCAAAAATCTTCTTCTCAAGAACCAGAAAGCCAGGAAAGCTGAAACTTGTGTGGAAGAATCCTCAGGTAGTGTAGATTCAAAGTTGTGAAAATCATGACCCCCGGGGGTAGGGTGGGGCCACATTGGGGGATCAAGTTTTACAAAGGAATATATAGAGTAAATCTTTAAAAATCTTCTTCTCAGAAACTAATCAGCCAGGAAAGCTGAAACTTGTGTGGAAGCATCCTCAGGTAGTGTAGATTCAAGGTTGTGAAATTTATGACCCCCGGGGTAGGGTGGGGCCACAATGGGGGATCGAAGTTTTACATAGGAATATCTAGAGTAAATCTTTAAAAATCTTCTTCCAAGAAACTAAACAGCCAGGAAAGCTGAAACTTGTGTGGAAGCATCCTCAGGTAGTGTAGATTCAAAGTTGTGAAAATCATGATCCCCGGGGGTAGGGTGGGGCCACTATGGGGGTGGTCGAAATTTTACATAGGAATATATAGAGTAAATCTTTAAAAATCTTCTTCTCAGAAACTAATCAGCCAGGAAAGCTGAAACTTGTGTGGAAGCATCCTCAGGTAGTGTAGATTCAAAGTTGTGAAAATAATGACCCCAGGGGGTAGGGTGGGGCCACAATTGGGGGTCGAAATTTTACATAGGAAAATATAGAGTAAATCTTTAAAAATCTTCTTCTCAGAAACTAATCAGCCAGGAAAGCTGAAACTTGTGTGGAAGCATCCTCAGGTAGTGTAGATTCAAAGTTGTGAAAATCATGATCCCTGGGGGGTAGGGTGAGGCCACATGGGGGAGGGTGTTAAAGTTTTACATAGGAATATATAGAGTAAATCTTTAAAAATCTTCTCAGAAACTAATCCGCAAGATGATTCTTTATAATTGTTATAACTTTGGCTCCAGGACAATTCTTTGGCCTCACAAGAAGGTTCAGAGTTTGATGTAGCTTTATATCCCATATATAAACAATTGTTAAGGATCTTTTTGAGAATTGCAATGCTCAACATGTGATATGACTTTAAAATCATTCTGTTAGAAAAGGGACTAATGATTATAAACATAAGAATATTCAGGGGAAAAATGGATTTTATTTATACAGGATCTACATGTATGTATTATTGTACATTGTCCAGATTGTTTGTAATATGACTCCATTAAGCTGATTTTATCATACCTATTGTTCCTCAGGTGAGCAATGTGGCCCATGGGCCTCTTGTTTTAACCATGCAACCATGGATCGAGCACATGGAGCAGCTCGTGGGCTGATTTGATTGACAGGTGCAGCACATGGACTCAATGCTGAAATTGCATGTTGGATTTAATCACAGTGTACCATATTCTTTAATAAATTCTATAAATTAATGAATATTGAATATTAGTATATTTTAAATGAATGATCCTAAAAATACGCCTAAACGTGCTCTTTCTCTTTCTCTCTCTCTCTCCTCTTCTGTAAGATAGAAAAATCTCCTCAGTAAGATTGAAAATGGGTTAGATGAAGACAGTTTTTCGTTGGCTTGAACAGGTGTGAAAACCCCCGTTTTCTACCCTGGGTTTGTTGATCACTATTTCACAGGAAATGATCGCGACTTAAACAATACACACAAGAAAGCCAAGAAAGCATACTGATATAACATGTTATGAATCAATGTGCATTTGAGCAACCAACAACCTTATATATGTATAAGTTTGTTATTTGAAGGAAAAACTGATTTGTTAAGTTGATTCCCGACACCTGTTCATTTCACAATTTACGGTATGTATTGACAGTTTACGGCGCTATGAGTATTTATAAAATAAGAAGATAAAATTGCTCAGCATTTACAAGTACATCTAATGAAAATATTTAATCTTAAGATTGTTCTAAAAAGATTAATAACAAATAATAAATAGAAATAATAACTGAAATATTAGCACACCTACATGTAAAAGTCCTCTAAAGAGGTGTGTGTTCTTATTTACACAGCACATAATTTACCAGCGTAATCATCGTGCTTTATCGTAATTCGAAATTATTCACCATGCAATTTTATGAAATTCTTTCTTTATAAATCTTATATATTTATTTAGAATTAATATGAACTCACAGATTTCACATGGATTTACAATCCCTGCATTGCCTGTAATGTACCATACAGGTAGAGTAACAACAACAAGCAGCAGCAGGAATAACGGTAAATCACACAGTTGCAGTGTAATCAGGGGCGCTATCAATACCGCGATCAAAAACCGCGATGGTGTATAGTGGGAACGATAAAATACCGTGACAGGAACGCGGGCCAATACGGGATCTGCGTTGCCTGCGTGTACTGTATTATGCATTATATTATATTATTTAATTAAAAACTATAACTGTTACTGTATATCATGATACAATGCTGTATCATACTATATTATATAAATAGTGCCTGTTTGGGAGGGTAACAGTTGAAATTGACACCACGAGAAAACCATTGTCAACCGACGCGAAGCGGAGGTTGAAAATGGTTTTCGAGGGTTGTCAATTTCAACTGTTAGCCTCCCAAACAGGCACTATTTATTTTGTTATACTGAATGTCTTAATTTTTAAGAATATTTTACTGCTTTTATATAGGAATAACGTGAATTCTACAGCGAACCGTATGCGCATAATATTCGCGCATGTAACAATTTTTAATGTTACCCGTTGCTAAGTGCGTTGCTAACGCTGAGGGTAATAGAACGGATTATGAACTGCGTCTTAACCAATCAGATTTCAGTATTTAACATGAAAGTATAACAAGATAAAATATCATATATTGGTACATTATGTCATATCATTAGTTACAATAATTATTATATTGTATTATATATTACAGTATTATATTGTATCATATGATTTATATTGTATAGTATTAAAGAATGTGATATTATATTTCATAGTATTTTATTGATAAACATTGTATCTTACAATACCGTATGAAATGAACATATGATTATCATACAATTTTTTAACATAATTATGATATACGATATTGTGTCAAAACACACTACAGTATCCATGAATATTCAAGATCATTAATTATGATTTTCATATAGTATGATAAAGGTGATCTCATAAAGGTGATGCCTCATAAAGGTGATCTAATAAAGGTGATGCCTCATAAAGGTGATGCCTCGTCTCGGTGAGCTTTGTAATCTTTGATTATCTTTAATTGAATATTGCAGCCAACTACATTCTTTGCCATTGCCATTTTCCCTTCCTGATTGACTTCCAGCCAATAGTAATTAATAACACCAAATGTATGTTTACATATTTATTACTGGAACAACCATAAAATCATACAATACATAAATGTTGGATTGAAATGGCCGCAAATTTTGCAGGAGTCAAGGGAGACAACTAGGATACCTTAACAAAATGGGCAAGCTAGTGGCCTCGCTTATGCGAGTGCCATGAAGCCCCATGCCCGACACGCATGGTGGCTAGGCATACAAGCTGCACAGCTTTTACACCCTGCCTCTGGCTTGCTACCTGGTTTAACTTTTTAACACCACCAGCTTGTAGCCTCTCCTCCTTTTTATAGAGGTAGAGGGGGTCTGAGCACTGAAATGCTGCAGACCCCAAGCAGTTTAGGAACACATTACCCACATTTGCTCAATGGCATTTAACTTCCATGTTAACACACCGCCATGAGACCCCCTCATGCTTTATACAGATGGGCAGAGACAACCAGGTTAAGCTAGTGCCCTTGATGACCTTTAATGTTTCCCTGACTCCTCCCCCATAAAGTTGCGACAAATTAAAATACCCCAGCAATCATTTGTATTTACTGATTTCAGAAGCCTCGATAGTCGATTCACTTAAATGTTGCAATGAATAAAATTATCTTCACACAAGAGTCCTAAGTGTTTCAAGCCAGGAGCTCCGCTTGATACAGTCCACTGCGATGGAAAAACCTAAAAAAAAATATAAGTACTTGGCACAGATTAGGTGAACAACACAGATAATTTGTTTAACTTGAAAAATTGGGAGGGTGGGTGGGAAATCTTTTCTTTGTGTGGCTTTCCTGGCCAGATGGTAGAGAGGAAGAGGAAGTTGCTAACTTAGATAACTCTTACTGATGCTGACTATCTTAAATTGGTTAACCTGTACCTAGTTAAGTCATCCACTGTGAGACAATGCTATTCAATCAATTAAAAGAGATTATCTCATATTCATTTCAATAATCTGTATTAATTGAATATTGCAGCCAACTACATTCTTTGCCATTGCCATTTTCCCTTCCTGATTGACTTCCAGCCAATAGTAATTAATAACACCAAATGTATGTTTACATATTTATTACTGGAACAACCATAAAATCATACAATACATAAATGTTGGATTGAAATGGCCGCAAATTTTGCAGGAGTCAAGGGAGACAACTAGGATACCTTAACAAAATGGGCAAGCTAGTGGCCTCGCTTATGCGAGTGCCATGAAGCCCCATGCCCGACACGCATGGTGGCTAGGCATACAAGCTGCACAGCTTTTACACCCTGCCTCTGGCTTGCTACCTGGTTTAACTTTTTAACACCACCAGCTTGTAGCCTCTCCTCCTTTTTATAGAGGTAGAGGGGGTCTGAGCACTGAAATGCTGCAGACCCCAAGCAGTTTAGGAACACATTACCCACATTTGCTCAATGGCATTTAACTTCCATGTTAACACACCGCCATGAGACCCCCTCATGCTTTATGCAGATGGGCAGAGACAACCAGGTTAAGCTAGTGCAGAGGTTATGTCTCCCTTGACCCCCGCCACTAACATCGATATGATGTTCCCCACTAAAAAATTTGCCCCCTTTGAAACGTGTGTTACTAAGGGCCTATGTTCTAATCTACTAGCAAGTGTATTGCACTATACAAACATCTAATTCATCCAAAAATCTTCCCCTTTCCCCTTAAAATGAATTCTAAACCCCCTTGGATATTGTTTAAATAAGCCTTGTTTCCCCTTTCTGATAAATGGGTTCCATCATACCTAAACAAGCCAGTTTGGTGAACATTAATATTTTTGTCATGAACAATGCAAGCCCCGTTTACTTCAGATGTAATAAATTTTCTAATAGCCTTGTTTACCTTGCGCTGCTTTAAATAAATCTTAGCCCCACCCTTGCCTAAGGGGGGGGGGGGGGCCCATGCCAGTAGAGGCGGGGAAGCATAGTTGACCAAATAAGTAATGTTTTTGGAAGCATTACATTATAGCGATACAAACTACATTGAATTTCATGCGAAAATCGCAGTGCTGTATTGCCAGCTGCTGTAAGATCATTGGATCCAGCATGAATGACCAATACATCAGGGTGTGGTTGGTTTTTAATCTCATTAGAAATAAGTTTGTCCAGGTCTTTCCAGTATAGTCCCCTTACTCCTTTCCAGGTGATGTCCACGCCAAGGTTCAGGTTCTTTCCACCTGGTCTCTTCACTGCTTCCTCCCCGGCCCAATACGGTAATGAGGTTCCCACTATCCAGACTGTTTTGAAATCTGGAATACTTTTGACCAAATTAGCCTGTATTCCATTACAAAAAACAATGAATTTACAATCTAATATAATTTTGAAAAGCCCTTGATTCCCATCTGCCTAAAGCTTTAATTTCTGATTCTGAAACCCCTTGTTTTGCACGATCTGTAGCTCTGCCTATTCTAAAGCTATGTGGTCTAAAATGTCCCTGAATGATATTAAATTGGAGAGTCTTTTGGAGCATGCAATTAAATTGGTATCTTGTTATGGCTTTCATCCATATGTCATTGAGTAAAAAATAGAAGAGAGCCGCTGTCGGGGTGTAGGCGTAAAAATTTTAGTACCCAACTTACTGGACATGTGTCAGCATTGGGTTGTCTAGATATGTGCAACGTGATTGCATTTCCCATCTGATCTGTTTTGACCTTGGAATTAAAATACTGACATTGTTTCCCTCAACGGAGATGTGTGCCCTGTGGATGGCCAAGACCTCACTTACCCTAAGCAAACCGTGATATGTGATGAAAAAAAAAATTGTGGAGAATAAAACACTCTCGTAGGGGGATCTGCAAATAGATGGCAATGCTAATTATATGACCCTATGTAAAATGGATAAAGTTAAAGGAAATTCGCGGATCTATTGTGACGCCTCGCTTTTTATGAAGACCCTGCAAGGCTTTTTTAACAATAAAGGATTGGGTGTTATCTTGGATGCCTCTTAATTTGTGAATATAAGATAGAGCACTAATGTACAGAGCAGCTGTTCTGTACGCTGTACCTGAAATGGACAAATGGGCAATAAAAATAAGTAAGTGATCAATAGGAATGCTTAGCATTGCTGGCCTGAGCTTTACTTTCAGAACCAGCCTGACCTGTCACATATAAGAGCCAAAATTCGTGATTGATTACACCCCAAGATGATTCGGGGTGGCTGGCTTTACGAAGACGATACTGTTCATCGTACTTAAACCAACCTTGCGATCTAGCCGCAGCTAGTCTGATATCACGCATATATTTTAACATCTCCTGTGCCCTGGTTCTAAATTTTTCTAACATTACACTCATGAATATCATGAAAGCATCGGTCCATTTGTCTATTGTCAGGTAAGGGCCAAAATTTGACCTGACAATACAGAATTTCCCATCTCTAATTTTTATCTCGCCTTGACCCCCCAAACTGTTGTTAATTTCTTTGGCTGATTTTAATAATAAACTTAAATCAATAAATTGTCCCTCCCAGATTTTTTGCTTTAATTTCAAAGGCACATGCTGCCCTACCTTGTCAAAACAACTAACTTCAGGTACTGGAGTGAAGTCAGAAAGATTCAAATCCAAAGAAAAATTTGAGTTCTCAAAATTACCAATATTGGGAAGCCCAAAGTCCTCCGTTCCGCTCTCATGATCACTCACATCTGAAGGTGGCTGTTGTTGAGGCAGGGGGGCATCATGTTGGCTGGCCTCAGCCTGAGGCTCGGTATAACCAGGCTTTTCTTGCCTTTGGGGATGGTGAGGCTTTTTATGACCCCTGCCCCTTGCCGGAGAGATCATGCCCCCCTTTTCCTGGTTTCTTCGTCGTTTTGGAGGCATTCTGGGTTCTTGATGTACCTCAGATTTAAAATCTTTTCTTTGTGTGGCTTTCCTGGCCAGATGGTAGAGAGGAAGAGGAAGTTGCTAACTTAGATAACTCTTACTGATGCTGACTATCTTAAATTGGTTAACCTGTACCTAGTTAAGTCATCCACTGTGAGACAATGCTCTTCAATCAATTAAAAGAGATTATCTCATATTCATTTCAATAATCTGTATTGTTTACAAAATGTTTAATAACACATTTTTTTAATAGGTTCAATAATGTCTTTCCGTAAACCCCGACAGCCTTTACATACTAGTAAGAGAAGGAAAAGACACACAGAAGATTCTAAAAAACAATGCTCCTCTGCAAAAAAAAACAAAGTAAGTAAAATTTGTGTTGAAGTTGTCAGTAAAATGGAGGGGGTATTAGATCTTGGAATTCAAAGGACACGCGGCTATGTTAAGGCTGCCCGATTAATTTCACAGCAATATCTAGAAAGTCACTTGTCTGTACTTCATAAGATAAGACGTCATAGTTAACTTTGACGTCACGATCTGCATTCCTTTCGATCGTTCTTAGGGAATGTATCGTAACATAATAAGTGATATTCATTGTGCATAATAAAACCTCTTCATTCCTTTACACAGACATTGTTGTAAATACAAGTGATACTAAATTCAATATCACCGATATGGAGTATAAAAAAATCAACAGTTTTAAAGCTTCGTAATAGATAAAAAACTATTCATAAACTAATGGTTTTGAGACTCCCCCTGCAACGTGTAATCTAATGAATGGTGATATGTATATGCATATAAAAAATTGCTTGGCGCAAGTGAAAGATAAAAACAATCTTAGTATATTTTACGTGAAATCGGGAGAGAAAATAAGTACCAATGTGAATCTTGCCGGGGGAAACCTACCGATTGACCCGATTTTGTGTAAATCGAGCTTAAAAGGTAAAAATGTGCCTAATTTCGATGGCAGTGCGAAATGTTTTTACAATATTTCAAATAAACGAAATATTCATAAGGATTTTTCATAAAAATATTTTTGATTTAATTTCATTAATATTCACTTGCGCCGATGCAATTTTTACAGATGATTTACTGTGTTAGAATACACCCGTCACGTGCTTAAGAAAAATATATGACGTCACAAAAATACATCAAATATAGTGTTGGATGTCACTGTTAATTTATGTTATAAAAGTTTAAAGAAACTCGCTCGGTTAAAGTATTTTTCGATAATTAAAATACATAAAGTTTCATTTTTTAGCTCACCTGAGCCAAAGGCTCAAGTGAGATTTTCTGATCACAATTTGTCCGTTGTCTGTCGTCGTTGTCGTCGTCGTTGTTGTAAACTTTTCACATTTTCATCTTCTTCTCAGGAACCACTGGGCAGATTTCAACCAAATTTGGCACAAAGCATCACTAGGTGAAGGGGATTCAAGTTTGTTCAAATGAAGTGCCACGCCCTCTTTAAAGGGGAGATAATTGAGAATTATTGAAAATTTGTTGGTATTTTTCAAAAATCTTCTTCTCAAAAACTATTCGGCCTGAAGAGCTTAAACTTGTGTGAAGGGATCATCAGGTAGTGTAGATTCAAGTTTGTTCAAATCATGGTCCCCGGGGGTAGGGTGGAGCCACAATAAGGGGATCATGTTTTACATAGGAATATATAGAGAAAATCTTTAAAAATCTTCTCAAAAACTATTAGGCCAGGAAAGCTCAAATTAAAATGGAAGCATCCTCAGGTAGTGTAGATTCAAGTTTGTACAAATCATGGTGCCCGGGGGTAGGGGTGGGGCCTCAATTGGGGGATCATGTTTTACATAGGAATATATAGAGAAAATCTTTAAAAATCTTCTCAAAAACTATTAGGCCAGGAAAGCTCAAATTAAAATGGAAACATCCCCAGGTAGTGTAGATTCAAGTTTGTTCAAATCATGGTGCCCGGGGGTAGGGGTGGGGCCCAAATTGGGGGATCATGTTTTACATAGGAATATATAGAGAAAATCTTTAAAAATCTTCTCAAAAACTATTAGGCCAGGAAAGCTCAAATTAAAATGGAAGCATCCTCAGGTAGTGTAGATTCAAGTTTGTTCAAATCATGGTGCCCGGGGATAGGGTGGGGCCCAAATTGGGGAATAAGTTTTACATAGGAATATATAGAAAAAATCTTTAAAAAACTTCATCTCAAAAACTATTAGGCCAGGAAAGCTCAAATTAAAATGGAAACATCCCCAGGAAGTGTAGATTCAAGTTTGTTCAAATAATGGTGCCCGGGGGTAGGGTGGGGCCTCAATTGGGAGATCAAGATTTACATAGGAATATATAGAGAAAATCTTTAAAAATCTTCTTCACAAAAACTATTAGGCCAGGAAAGCTCAAATTTTAGTGGAAGCACACTCAGATAGTGTAGATTCAAGTTTGTTCAAATCATGGTGCCCGGGGGTAGGGACTGGGCCACAATTTTGGGATAAATTTTTATATAGGAATATATATAGAGAGAAAATCTTTTCAAAAATTTCTTTTAAAAACTATTTGGCCAAGAAAGCTCAAATTGGCGTGTAACCATCCTCAGATAACGTAGATTCAAGTTTGTTCAAATCATGGTCTCTAGGGGTAGGGCGGGGCCACAATGGGGGATGAATTTTTATATATAGAGAAAATCTTGAAAAGTCTTCTTCTCAAAACTATTAGGCCAGGAAGCATCCCCAGATCATATAGATTCAAGTTTGTTTGAATAATAGTCCAGGGGTAGGGTGAGGCCACAATGGGGGATGAATTTTTACTTAGGAATATATAGAGAAAATCTTTAAAAATCTTCTTTTTAAAGACTATTTGGCCAGAAAAGCTTAAACTTGTGTAGAGGCATCCTCGGGTAGTGTAAATTCAAGTTTGCAAAATCACAGTCCCTAGTGGTAGGGTGGGACCGTGATGGCGGTTTGAATTTTTACATAGGAATATATAGAGAAAATCTTTAAAAATATTCTGGGAAAGTTTTCGGTCCAAAATTCAGTTCTTCATGTGAAAGCACAGGTTATGCAGATTTAAGTTTGATGAAACCATGATTCCATAGAGAAAAGTGGGGCCACGAAATGGAGGGGGGGTATATAGGAATAGAGAAAAATCTTCTTACAGGTACAACAACAAAAGGGGCTTGGTATTTACCAAAAAATAAGAGGTGGATAAAAATTGGCAGATTTTTAAATTTTTTTTTTAGCAAGATCTACTGTACTCAGTTGTCAAGATATTTTAATACTGTAATGATAATTTGATCAGAATTAAGGCAATTGTTGCTCAGGTGAGTGATGTGGCCCCTGGGCCTCTTGTTTATATATATTTAGCTTCGGACAGCCTTAACATAGCCTCGCATGTGCATTACTAAGTGATTGTAATTTATTGCAAAGGAATATTGAGGAAAGTTTGGACTCTGTTGTGTATTTAATGAAATTAATAGCCATGCAGAAATTTCTACGTTTACTTGCATCTGCATTCTTGTTTCTCTTTCAAAGACTACCACAGATGAAATGCCAGGTCCTAGTGGAGAAGTACCTTTTAAAACACAGAAAAAAGAAGAAACTCTGTCGGAATCTGATGAAGAACCTTATATAGATGACCCCTCCGATACAGACTATTGTGAGAGTGTGCTCTCTGATGGAAAGGATGGCAATTTTCCTGCTAGCAAATGGAAATATTCTGATTTGAAGGAAATCAATATTTTCTTTGATGAGAAACCCGAGATTTTTGAAGATTTTATGATGGAAGTAAAGGAAGATATTCTGAAGAATTATCCTCATTGTCCAGATTTCAGCAAGTGTGTAAATACTTTCACTCATCTTCTCAAAGAAAATGTTGTCTTCTCTTATGATTTGGAGAACATTCGTGGATTGCGAAAACAAATGTATAAAAACAAATTGTACATAGAACAGGATATGATAAAAGACATACAAGGAGATGTGCAAAAGTCTGAGAATGCTGACAAAAATTTTGATTTGAACGATATGTAAGTAATATGAAGCCAACATTAAATTTGGTTTATTTACTGGGACAGTGGGTCGGTATGAAACTTAATGTAAGTAGGTAGTTTTCAGATCTCAACATAAAAAAACATATATTAGGCAACATAAAATTAATTTTTAAATTCTCATCCAGATTTGCAAAAAATATGGGGCGGATGGACAGATTTTATTAACTGGGTTTTCCAACGGAAAAATTCGGTTATTAAAATGGTGAAAATGGCGGGCGGATGGGCGGGCGGGCGGCTGCCAAAAGGGTACCCTCATTGTACGGATAACTCCTCCTACAGTTTTCAAGATAGGAAGTTGTTCTTTTGCAGATCAATTGTACATATATCAGAGGTGTGCATATTGCTAGGATTTTGATTTCCGATAATTAATGAAAAAAATACTAGCTTTTGAACTTAGTCATTTTTTGGCAAAATATTGCATATAGGGAACCCTCATTGTACGGATAACTCCTCCTACAGTTCTTAAGATTGGAAGTTGTTCTTTTGCAGATCAATTGTACATATATCAGAGGTGTGCATATTGCTAGGATTTTGATTTCCGATAATTTATCGAAAAAATACCAGCTTTTGAACTTAGTCAGTTTTTGGCAAAATGTTGCATATAGGGTACCCTCATTTTATGGTTAACTCCTCCTACAGTTCTCAAGATTGGAAGTTGTTCTTTTGCAGATCAATTGTACATATATCAGAGGTGTGCATATTGCTAGGATTTTGATTTCCGATAATTTATCGAAAAAATACCAGCTTTTGAACTTAGTCAGTTTTTGGCAAAATGTTGCATATAGGGTACCCTCATTTTACGGTTAACTCCTCCTACAGTTCTCAAGATAGGAAGTTGTTCTTTTAAAGATCAATTGTACATATATTAGAGGTGTGCATATTGCTAGGATTTTGATTTCCGATAATTTATCGAAAAAATACCAGCTTTTGAACTTAGTCATTTTTTGGCAAAATATTGCATATAGGGTACCCTCATTATACGGATAACTCCTCCTACAGTTCTCAAGATAGGAAGTTGTTCTTTTGCAGATCAATTGTACATATATCAGAGATGTGCATATTGCTAGGTTTTGATTTTCGATAATTTATGAAAAAAATACTAGCTTTTGAACTTAGTCATTCTTTTCATCCAGCCTTTGGCATATCGGAGTATCAAGTAGCATTATTTCCTGGCTATTATGCTCGGGATCGCCCTTCAAAAAAAGCTAAAAACCTACCTGGAAGTGACGTCACATACCGTATAAATAGTGCTTCCATTGTGATAAACACTCATATTTTTTCTGGCGACATCTGGACATGAGCCCTTGTCGGTTATATGGTTATTGCGGTGTTAATAAATTTTCTAAGACGTGGTCTTAGTTGCAAGGTTTGTAAAGCCTTTGAAAACGAATTAAATCTACCAATGACGAAGTCTTGGTTTGAAAGGATTGATAATCCGTGCATGTGGTTTTACAACTCAAGTTGTACAATACACGTTGTGTATTTGTTGAATGCACGATAAGAACACGCTGTGTTCAGAATTTTGTCGTGAATATATTTTACCGCAAGTTTTACAGTACACGTTGTGTATTGGTTGATAGTAAGTTTATAAAACACGTTGTGTTCAAAACTTGGACTATATAAAAGATTTTACACCGCAAGTTGAATAATATACACGCTGTGTATATATTAAATAGTACAGTACAATTAGAACACGCTGTGTTCAGATTTTTCTTATGGTTTTATTGATCTCAATATCAGGGATATAAATGAGACAAGAGATGGAATTTCTCTTAACTGCTGACTGATACTGGAGATAATTGGTTTATGACCCACAATTTACAAAATGTAATGCTCATAGTAAAATGACCAAAGGTCTGAAGTTTGAACAAAATAACAGTCAGGTTAATAATACAACTGTACTAAATCATGTAGGTGAAAGAATAGTGTTGTCACGATGATCGATTTTTAGTCGATGATCAGTTGGAAAGGTTGTCGATTTACGACAATCGATTTGAGGTTTTATAATCGATTATAATCGGATTATTACATTAATACTATACTTATCATTTTGTTTATTATTCTGTATTTTATACAATTAAAAGTTGAAAACTGTTGCAAATCCATGTGTATCTGCGTTCGGATAATGTTTTCATCAGCCATTTTGAAATACTAACATCTTTTTATTTACGGTAGAAGGATATTGTTTCGGATCAGACCAATGCTAGAATTTTAAACAAAGGGTACAATGAAATTTAATAACGTCAAGATCTTTAATTTTCGATATAAATAAAAATTAAACAATTGTCAATCATTATTTTGATAAAAACTCGTTTTATTTATTACGGAATTATGCTGACACAGTTTCACGTTTTAAAAACGAAAAACACACATGTGCCAAAACTCTACGATCATCGAGGCACAAAAATAAAACACTTTGGATTCTTTAAGAAAACACAAGCATTGGGGCAACCAACCTCTAATAATTTTTAATAAGTAAATGTAAATACTTTGTTTGATTTTTATTGAAAGAAGTTATTAAAACCGAATTGTCTCATGAATGCCTTATTAGATTTAGTAAACACCGGAAGTACAGGAAGAAAACAAAATGAAAGCATGTCAACCCATCGGAAGCATATTGGTGGATCTTGCAATTTTCCCAGTTTGTAATAGTTAACTTTAGTTAACTTTATCCATGAAATTAACTTTTTTGAAGCATTAAAAGTAAAGTATTAGAAGAAATCATCAATTATTGTGGAAAGTACATAGTCTAGAAATAGATAGTAATAATACATGACGTGAATAGGCACTTAGCATACTGGTACACATGGAATTTAGCTGGGTTCAGTTATTATTATAGTCCGGTTAATATCACAATTTTTCCTGACAAAATAACTATTATATTAAGCGGGGTCCACTTGAATATCTTAAAAATAAACAATACGTTAAAATTTAGTGACCCATTTTAATGAATTTAATACAAATTATTACCGATTCGATTATTGGCCGATCATCAGTTGGTTATAGTTAACCGATTATACAGATTAATCGATTATGATTTTCAACCGATTTGACAACACTATGAAAGAAGGTGTCAATTTAGAACATCGGAACAGGCTGATGCAATACATTACATGAAATTAATGTTGGTTTATTGATCATGATAAAAAAGAAGTATTTAAGGCATCAGTTTGCACATGGTTGAAATAAGTACAGCTGATGATATCAGTAATATTATTTGGTGTCATTGAAGACCAAACAAGAAATTTCACTAATGAACAGGAATTTATTTTGCTTCTCAGAGCAATACATTGGCTGTGAAATGTTTTAATTCTGGGATGAGAAGCTTTAATGTATACGTATGTTTTCTATAACACATAATATATGGTGTTTTCAAGTTATTGTCACAGAAAAGATGATTGTCTACATTACATTTATTTATATTACATTGTACAATCGAAGTTGTGCATGTTGTGAAGTTTGGAAGAAAGAAGCTTAAAATCTTGGAGAATCATGAATTTTTTGAAAGACGAACTGATTCATAAAATATTAGAGAATTAAATTGATCACTGTTTGTAATGGGTGCAAAAGACAATCCATGCAGTGTTTTTGAATTGTATCAATTGTTTGTGCAGTTTTATTCAGATATAAAGTTTGAGTTAAGAGTTATAAAGTTTGACTGAAGTGACAGTGAATGTTGAAAACAGGAGTACCAGTATTGATTAAAAAATTTGAATGAAAGCCATATATGTCTAAGTTAGTAATAGAGAGAAATCAAACAAACATTAGGATACTTGACTTGAAAAGTACTTTTAAAATAAGTACATGTACCGGTAATTAATGTACATGTATTCAGTCAAATAATTAATATGGTTTTACTATTTAATTGTTTTTTGCATCCATAATTATTACAAAAGTCATAAACCTGCACATCATTATATGATTAATGAGGATGATATGAGGAACAAAGAACCAAACATTTATTGACTTAGATGATTTGATTTCAGACACCATACATGAATTTATTTTAAGCTAATTTAAATGAAGACTTCATGGAAACTAAGGCTTGATAAGTATTGTTATGACACTGTATGATATAAAAAAATGAAGTTGTTTGATACATTGCTGAAATCCTGAGATATTATAATACCAAAAGAAAAGGTTCAGAGTGAAAGAGGGTCAATGTGGTCAGAATGAAAATCCAGAAATAATACAATGTTCACTATAACCCTATTTGTTATAAAAATAAACATTAAAACTTATTACCAAAGTATGGTACATGCTCAATTAGATTGAAATGAAAGAGTACAGTATATATTAAAGAAAGAGACTACCGGTATATGTGACCATCTTTTATTTCTATCTTAAGAATTTGGTGAATTAAACTTTTACCATATGTCAAGCAATTTTATACCAAGACAAATTGTCAATGGAGATCAGTTGTTTTACAACCTTCCTCTTTAAGGAAAAATCCAGTAATAAGGATTATAAATGTAAAAATACATTTGTAATAGAATATTGCAATGGAAGAGATATAATTGAATGGTAAAATGGCAATAAGTTATTGAATAGAGTATTGAATATACGATATGAAACATGAGATTATGTTTGATTATATATTTAGAGACACTGAAATTTGATTTTTTGAGATTCTCTTTATACAAGATGGGTTACATGAGTAACTCTAATTTGGAATTACGATACACTAGCTAGCACCATGTTTACAATGTTCATATTGAGAAAAAGCAAAGAACAAACTAATTTTCATACATTTATTATATACTTACCATATATGTATTAGTTGATGCATTGGAATGGTTTCCAGTATATGTGAATAATTATTGATTATCACTTCAGAACTTATCATCAGAACTGAAGTCTTCATGAAAAGACAAATGTTGCATGTATTTACTTGCTAATGGTGTTTAGTATATATGATACTACAAATTTAAAACAGATTTTAGAACGTTTCTGGTACATATTATTCAGAATTTGAATCAGAAAAGTTTAGAAAATATTAACTTTACAGATATATGTGTTAAGACATTGTGTGAACACAAGGCTATGTAGTAGCTGCAACAGAAAATTAAAATGATGGGAAAAACTTTTAAATATTAAAGATGCATGATTGAATTTCTTTTGCAAAAGATTGAGAAAGTTCTTTTTCTGTATTTTCTAATTGTGTCATATTGATTGAATATATGAATTTACAGGATTTATACTTTCGCTTACTTCATTTAATATGAAATTTGATTATAATAAGTTATTTCAAGATAGTGATTGTGTTAAATCATATCACTCGATCAAAGGACAAAGATATTATAGTACAATATTTACTATTGAAGAAATGTTTACTCATATTTAGCTGATGGCATATATGTAAATAATGTTACCATAGATATAACATATCTGATCATTCATAAATTCCAAGAACGATTACAGGGAACATATTTGTTCCTGTTTTATTTTTTGTCTCTTTGCCAGTGGGTGTATTAATGAAGACTAGGCGAATTACAATGCCCTACATTGTCTCTCTATAAACAAAGCTTTGTCTGGGCAAGTTTTAATTGGGACAAAAATGTTTACAATCTAAGAAAAATACATGGGGCAAAAATAGTCCTGTTTACAGTTCCCAATTGTTGGTCTTATTGTGATTACATGAATATAGATATATTGACGACCAAAAAATGACATTACAAAGAACTTAATATTAGATTTCATGTCTTGTCATAAATTGTTAATACACGAAAAATTAATGTCATATCCCATACCAAAAAAAAGTACAAAAAAGTATACTTTTTTCGTGCTTTTAGTACAGTCTTTTTAGTACTTTTTTGAAAAAGTACAGAAAAAGTATACTTTTTCTGTACTTTGTCAAACAGGTCCTCAGATCTGAAGACCTTTTTCTGTACTTTTTTGGGACTTAGAATTTTTCCACTCTACTTTTTTTGTACTGTTTTGGACTTAGTTTTTTTTCAACATACTTTTTTGTGCTTTTGTGGGACTTAGATTTTTTACAGTGTATTTTTTCTGTACTTTTCTTGGACTTAGAATTTTTCACATCATTATTTCTGCTCTGTTTCAACTTTGTATTTTTTCAGCATAATTTTTTAGGATTTAGAATTTTTTCTTGCAAAGACAGTTTAAACTTAGTATTTTTACCAACCTATATGTATTTTTATGCACTTTCTTTCTACATATGATGAATTGATTATTAATATATAAGGGATTTGCAGTAGTTAAAATTCATTTAATGGGAAAAAAAATTAAGAGTCAAGCAAAAAATACAAATTCAACTTAGCAGCAAGCTAGTTCGCTTTGAATTTAAAAAAAAAAAACACCATTTAATTTAATATTCCTCCTTTCCTATTACATTTTTTTTGTAAGGGGATATGGGTGGGGGGGGGGGGGGGTAGGGTAGGTTATAATAATCAAGAAAAGCATTATGTTTGTTATTTTTTTTTAAACAGAGTATATATGTAACTAAGTTTATCAACACATTAAAAAAAAACCACCTGTCCCAAATTCCATTGTTTATATAAGACACGGAACTCAGGAAATCACTTTTCCGCCTGAACGCACACACATCCCAGGTTAACAGTAAAGGGTGTCTAAAGAGGTCATGATTAGTCCGTGCTGTGGTGACACTGGTGTTTGTTTAAGATAAAAAGAACTCAGTGCAGTAGTTTTGTGTGTAATGAGATCAGTGAAAAACAATTAATTGTTCATACGTAAATTCTCTGTGTTTACGTTGGATAACATTAGACCGTATGGAAACCATTATATACTATGCAGAAGCAGTTCATTTAACTACTTTTTACTAAAAAACGAAAATGTAGACACAATGCAACTTGAATAATGGATATATTGCTAGATTTAATAATCAATTCAGACTATTGATGAAATCTATTATGGCATATTATTTTTTCAACGCGGTGATGGTAGGGAGGTGGGGGGGGGGGGTGCTGTTCATGGAATGATGTTTCACCGTATTATGAACAATTTTTGAAATATACGTATGATATATTGACTAAGAACTATGAATAAAACCCCCAAGTATTTTTTCCCATTCTCATGTTTAATGAACAACCAAAATAATCTGCTTGCTAAAAACTCGTTTTATACGTTGGGAAGCATAATGATGCATTTCAAAACGATGTTTTAACCCCCCTTTGCATATTCAACTATTATTTGAAAGCCTGGAATTGAGATACATTTTATTTTTGAATTTCCCACATGTTGTTAAAATTTATTCAAAATGGCGGCTCTTGAAACCGGAAATGCCGATATCTGATAATCAGTCAATTAATTAAAGGATTATGAACAATGAAATAGAGGTACAAAATTGTTTATTTAAAATTATGTTTGATAACCATTGTTTAAACAAAATAATACAGTTGTTTTTAGAAAAAAATGTTTATAAATGTTTTTAAAAATAGCCTCGGTGAACTACGTGGCTGTACTGTGATTGGTCAAAATTTAAACTTAAATTTTCGTGCATTCTGATTGGACAATTGCAATTCCGCCATTTATTTTTGAAACTGGCAAAGAAGACTTTTCTGCCTGATTGTTTTAAAATAAGCAGAAATGCAGTGTGCTGTAAATGTTTGGAACCTTCATGGAGTGTTCTTACAATGATGTACACATATATTACTTGGAAAATATAAGGCTTTAATGCAGGATGACCCATTTCCATTTGGGGTAAGTTTGATGAACAATATATATTGTTAAAAACTTCACATGATTGTGTTTTTTAAAATCTTAAGATAAAGTTTTGGACTGGTATTGAAAATTTGTTAATTTTTTTTTCTTCAGAATTCTCATTAGAATTGCCAAATAGACTTGAGAATGTGACTTAAATCCAATTGAAGAGCAGTTCACTATGGTGTTTTGGTGCATGTATGGTGAAGACAAAAATGTCAACATGGGTAAATCAGCTTTTTCTGTCAATTAGAAGTAAACATAATGTATGTATATTTATAAATTATATATATGTTATGATCTTTTTTTAAGAAATACATTTCTTGATTAAATTTTGCAAGAATAAAACCAATGTATCATTAATTTATATTGCAGAAAAAATCACAACAAAGTCCAGCAGACAGTACAAGAGATTGAAGATCTTAGTACCATTATTAATAACAGATGAAATATACAGTAAGTCATTATGTGTGTGTATGGTAATTAAATAGTAATACATAGTATATAAATGGTCTTTTTTTTTTCATGTATGTTTTACAAAATGCAATGCAGGTAAACTATACTGGCGTGCGACCAGTTCTCGCCGAGTACCATTTCTCGCCAGTGCATTGTTTCATCATTTTTTCGTATATTTGATAAAATGACGTCACAGTGCACTGGCGAGAATTGGTACTCGACGAGAACTGGTCGTACGCATGGCAGAATAATAAATATACATGTAATACATGTACGTAAAATCTATATTAAAAAAAATTGACCACAATTAAATTTTAATTGCCTGTTTTCAAATATGATAAGCAAGTCATATTATAGAGACCAGTTTTCTCAAGGTAGTGGCCACATGCATTATTAAACATGGGTGCGTTATTCTGATTAATGAAAAGCTACCACACATGTAAGTTTAGGGTTATTTACAGCTAAGTGGTAATCACTATATATAATATTCTTTTACATACATTTTAGGAAGGATCGAGATTCAAAATACAGTTTCGAGTTGTATGCTGACCCATTACTGCAGGACGATGGTATTTAGAAACGGGGGAGATTTCAAGACTTTGTTAACTGTGTGATATGCTAGTGACTTATCAACTTGAGAAGTTATTACAATGTGCTGTCTCCTCCAAAAAAGATTTACAGTCTATAACACTGCTGAAATATTGAAGGCAACATATACTAGATGACAGCCATGGCATAATTCATCATGCTTTTGTATAGATTTTTAAGTTTAATTACAAAACCTATATACCATTACAAATTATCAGACTCTTCTTGATGATCGAGGTATAAAATTATTTGATGTTTTGTAATGTACTTTTTTGGTACTTGAAATAGTACTAAAAAGGTACCTTTTTTGTGCTTTTTGTATACTTTTTTAAATACTTATTTGTGCTTTTTGACTCTTGACCTAAATTTGTACTTTTTTGTGCTTTCAAACTAAACTATATGTGTACTTTTTGTCTACTTTTTTTGTGCTTTTTTTAAATTACACTGCTTTTTTTGTACTTTTCTATTCTTTGTACTTTTTTTGTACTTAATACTTTTTTGTACTTTTGAATCATACTTTTTTTATACTTTTGAAACATACTTTTTTATACTTTCGAAACATACTTTTTTTGTACTTTTCTGTATACTTTTTCTGTATTAAAACTGATTAAATGTGCTAAAAGTATACTTTTAGTACACTGTATGTTTTTTATACTTATACTTTTTCTGTACTTCATAAATAAATGAAATGATATAAAAGTATACTTATTTTATACTTTTGATTTTAACAAAAATACTTTTTTTGACTTAATTTGGAACGACCAAATGTATGGTTCCAAATTTAGTCGAAAAAAGTATACTTTTTAAGTGCTTTTATTGTACTTTTTTTTCGTACTTAAAATGTACTTATTTTTGGTATGGGATACAATGTTCCCACTTTATAGGGAAAAGTTATATATACTGCATGAATATACATGTATATGTAAATAATAGATTGTTTATAATGATACAGTATATTAGATTTATGGAAAATGAAATATGAATTCCATATTCTCTAAGAGAAAACAGTACCTAGCTAGAGGTTAAAATCTTAACATAGGTCATTTATATTAACCTATTTCATATTGAAGATATACCGGTAATTATCAAATTTAGAAAAGATTGCAATTAAGTTTTGAAATTAGTTTTCTTAAAACTAATTAATTCATGCAGAGTTTGGTTGTACAGTGTATTAATATATCAAAATGGATGTGTTATGAAAGATTAGCATTTTGATTTTTGTATAAATACCACATACCAGGAAATTAAGTCATAGATATTGATTTAAGAATTTTCAAAGGAAGGAGCGTTGATGTTCAAAGACATCAGACAAGATTATACCTGACATCCTTCTGTACACAAGTGAATACTATTGCTTTTACTGATAATATCTAAGTTTCAAAGAAAACTTAACTGATCCTAATATATAGCTATGTGAGCTAGACAAAATAGGACATACATGTATATATAAATATGATTTTAGTTTATAAAAGAATGATTGACATATAAGTAATTAATAAAGAGTAAATATTTTTCTGATCAGAGGGTCATTGTACCTTAGTTATGTTGCAAAACTTAATCATGCATGAATATAATACCGGTAACACAATCCAAATCAAAAAGGGAAAATCAAAATTCCTTTTTTTTGACCCTGTTTTTCATATCTGCATCCATTTAGACCCCTTTTTGCCAAAAATAAGCCTTTACAAGTCAAAGTTCATGGAATTTTCCTGAATCATTGACATTTAAATTCATTAAACAGATGTTTAAAATGAGTAACGTTCCTCTTATCCTTATAAAAACTTATGAAGCATCAGAGGAACGTTCCTCTTCACCTAAACTAAAATCTCTACATTTCATCTGAGGAACGTTCCTCTCTTCACTTCAACAGAAATCTTGACAAGTCATCTGAGGAACGTTACTCTTTTCACTTAATTATATAAACTGAAATCCTAACAAAGCATCTGAGGAACTTTCCTGACTTGAAATCTTTACACTGTATCTGAGGAACGTTCCTCATTTCACTTCATCTGAAAGCTACATAAAACATCTGAGGAATGTACAATCTTTCACATGTTGATTGTTTTCTTTTTACATGAAAGCTGTATAAAACATCCGAGGAACGTTCCTCTTTTCCCTTGAATTGAAATCTTTACACTTCATCTGAGAAAAGTTCCTCATTTCATTTAACAAAATGTTTACTTCTAAACCGAGGAATTCAAAACATTTTCTTTTTTAAGTATTCTAATCATTACGCAAAATGTGACTAGCAATAATCCTCTTTGTAAAACTTATAAAAGACAAATTCTATTATTATACTTTCATGTTAAATACTGAAATCTGATTGGTTTAGAGGCAGTTGACAATTCGTTCTCTTACCCTCAGCGTTAGCAACACGCTTGGCAACGGGTCGATGGAACGAATTGTTACATGCGCGTAAATTATGCGTGTACGGTTTGCCGTTAAATTCACGTCATTTCTACATAAACACAGTAAAATTTTCTCTAAAATTAAGACATTCAGTATAATAATATAAATAGTGCCTGTTTGGGAGGGTAACAGTTGCAATTGACACCCCTCAAAAATCATTGTCAACCTCTGCTTTGCTATTTCATACCTCAATATGATTATTTTATATAACACGTCATCTGATTGGTCTAGAGAGTCACGTGACAGGGCGAACAAAACGTCGTCTCTCCCGGGGAATAAATATCATGTCTCACCTCTTCGGAAATCTCGGGATTTTTCATTCCAAAGGTATGAAAAAGCCAATATGCGATGTTGATAAATATGATGAAGTCAATTTAATCATTTAAATTTTCTTTATGCCACAAAAACCAATTTTACTATATTTGATTCGAATTTATGAAGGAAACGAGAGACAATAACAAAAAAAAAAACCCAAACAATCACGACGTTATTGCTTTCGACAAGTAAAGAATTATTAGAAATCAACGTATTCTGTATAATCATATGTTGTTCGGTATAAAACAAATTTTATTGCATGAATGTTCAGGAAATATGAAGATTTATTCCCCCAGAAAAATCATGTTTCCCTCGAGCAAAGCCCTTGGGATATATGATTTTTCTTGAGGGAAATATGAAGATTTATTCACCCAGAAAAATCATATTTCCTTCGGGCAAAGCCCTTGGGAAACATTATTTTTCTTGGGGAAATAAATCTTCATATTTCTCTCACCATCATGCAATAAATGTATAGTGTTACTGTATCACTCTTTCAAAATCAAATTGAAACATTGATTTTGACAAATTAAAAAGTAAATTAATTAATCATTCTTAAGGAGTCTGGGGGGAGAATGTTTCAAACATACGATTTCCTTTAATTTTTTTCCAGTGAAAGGTCAACTTATGAGTAAATTATGTGCAAAATATAAGGTAAATTGACTGGATAGTTTATCTATTTACCGCACTCAAATTTTGGGCGTATGTCCAAATCATCCCTGACATTTTATATAGGATTATATAGGAAAAAAGGGGTTATCATTTTCAATTTCATATGTAACAAAAATTCAAACATACGATTTTCTTTTAATTTTCAGAAGGTTAACATATATAAGTAAAGTTTTTGCCAAATTAAAACGAAATTGACCAGATAGTTTTTATGCTATCTGCCCCCATAGTTTGGTCCTATCAACGTGTCCTGGCAGCCATTTTACATAGGCTATAGAATTGCATAGAATAAAAGGATATATGCATATGTTAATGAATCAAATTTAATTCAATTTGTAATAGATAAAAAAATACCTTTCCCCTAACACAGAATATGAAAAGATCGTGTATATGTTTCTGATTTTGCAAATTATAATTTCAATCTTAATAATTGATGCTGCAAAAAAATGAACGACGTTTATTTTTGTCAATAGTTATGTCAAAGTCTCAACTGTCGTCATCGTAAGACGTTGACTCCGACGTGGATAACGTCAATTTTGAAGAAGAGGCAAATAATTAAAATACTTCTGAACATTGTTCTAAGGATTCACTTCTTTAAAAATAATTTTTATGATAAGTAAATTTTCAAAATAAAAACGTTACATGATTACCTGAATATTTGAACATTTTACTCTGCATTTGCGTTTTACGACATTAAAACTATTTTCTTTAATTATTGCGCAATACCCTGCGCAGAAGGCGCAAAACTTTAAACCCGCGACTGACCTTAAGTTTACTGTCTCTATACTCCCCAAAACAAAGTTTTGGGGGTATATAAGAATCACCTTGTCCGTCCGTCCGTCTATCTGTTCGCCTGTCTGTGCAATCGGACTAAAAAAAGGTTCTGCTTAAATTAATTTTAAATAATTGATGTGCGATTGTCAACATTCTACTGGAAAACCCTGATTTTATTTTTAATATCTATCATGATGCAAATTGATATGATGCATTGAGGTGGTTATTATTGCAGGAAAGATTTTCACTAAAGCCCCTATTGTACATGTAGCTAATAAGCACAATTGAAATTTAGAAGACATGCTAATTATGTCACTTATTAAATCACTTGTTTAACAAGTATGCAAAATTACTCCTGATGAATTGCGGGTTTGCAGCTCATAATTTAACAATTTTAAATATAAAATCAAAAACTTTGTGTCAAGCCGCTGAAACAATAATATGATGTTGGTCAAGTAATTTAAGAACTGATGAAAAAAGGTGCACACACACACCGTAAACTCGAAGTCAGAACTCAAGCACATTATGAGCACTCAGTGGGAGCGCAGTCATTTGTTAAAAGTAGAAGTTTGTAGGAATGCAGTTACACGCTGCAGGAGCTGAGTAGAAATCCCTTTGTTGCTGTCACATTTTCACCTTGTAAAAATTTAAAATACAACTGCACAATGTTTTTGAATTTCCCTGCTATCCCACAGCAATTCCAGAAATATAACAATGTCGTGAACTCTGGGGGAATGAAATCTGGTGTGACAGGACCTAAGCTTTGAGAAAACAATCAGGTTACCAGAAATTTGCATTTGTTAAATTCTTTGAGCTGGATGATAGTAACAAACATTAGGATGTAAAATGTTGAATTGCAGCTCTCATATGAACTGCAATCATTATATTAATACACATGTAAATTATATCTTACACTAGCTATCAATTACCCCCCCCCCACCCTTCCTAATAAAATCACAACATACATGAGCTATAATTCAATAGTGTACTTGTAGTTTTGATAAATCTACAAATCTACCTCTGGTATTAAGGAGGAAATTTTAAGTAAAAAAAAACAACTCACTTTTTGGCTTTCTTGGAGTACTTCATGTTTATCAACTAGAAAATATCTACTCCAGTATATCCTGTAAATAACTTCTCAGCGTGGTCAATAGAAATGTTATGACCTAAAGACTCATATTCCTCTGCTTCATTTAACGAATCTTAAGGTTTGCTAATGTCATCGGCCATTTCAAGCTGAGTAACAACTTGCTGTTACATGCACATGCTAAGGTTTTCTATCAGATGTCAATCACTAACTGGATGCTGATAAGATGTTAGGGGTGTGCTAATAATAGTAACTGTGTGAACTTTGAGAGCCACGGCTTTAGGAACAGATGCAAAATGTGGTCGCCAATTTAATTTAAAGGATTATTAACACTGCATGTGTACTTTATGAAGCAGAATGGAAGTATTGTTTGGAAAGTGCAGTTGCATACATCACAGGATGCATCAAGGTAATAAATACTTACATTATTATATATTCAAACGTTTAAAATACATAACTAATTTTCTTTTGCTCTTCTGCTAATTCACTACAATCAAGGTAATTGCAAACCTAAAGCATATAAATAAATTTGCTACAAAATCCTTGATTATCTGATATTTAAAATATTTATTGTAATCATCAAATTTTGAAAATGAAGTGCAAAATCAAAATATAATCATAATACAATGTAATGTTATAGGTTATGATGATTGGAAGTGACAAAATATTGCGCCTGGTGGATTTTGATTTGAAATCACTGCATGTGAATTGTTTGCTGGTCTAGTGGATGGGGAGCATTAATTTGGACAGAGCTTGATCGAGATGGAAAATGCTTGAAGATTCAGGTTTGTTATTCTTAATTTTAAATTAATCTCATACTACAGCTGTCCTTCTGGGACTAATACTCCCACAAGGCTCTTTTGAAACAGTGTAATCTGCTAGCCACTTCTCATTTTACAGATTATCAATTTCCCCTACAAATGCTTATCTAAACCATTGCTAGGAAAATGGCCCTCTTGGGACAATGAATTCAGTATAACACTATTAACTCCATTTACATGATGTGAGTTTCAGATCTTACAAATCAGACTTTGTAAATAGGAAAATAAGTCATATGGAATAGAAACATGCTCTATTTAAGAAAAAGTTAAATATTAAATGTATAATTAATCTGCCGAAATGAATTGTCACACAGTTGTAACCTGTACAAATGTGAAAGGATTAATCTAATGAGTGCACAGGCGCCCATTTCACAAAGCATATTTAAAGGAAGTGAACATGAAAAAATTATTAAGGGCTCAAATTTGTCTGTTTGATGTGTATAGTGATATCTGAAAACCGTTTAGACAGAGCTTTCCTCAGTAAAAAGATATACCACTTAGAATAACTAATTCTTGCAATCCATGAGCGCTGCCATATTGTTAAAATCATTACCTCCCTGCTGGGTTATCTCTAAGCATCTAAGAGAGGGCAGCACTGATGCTGCCGTCAGTGAGACACATTGCATGTTTACACATGTGTAGTAACAGGGATAAAATGCCATCATCAAAATGTGAATGGAAACTTGAAAGGAATGTAAAGAGTTGTCATTTTAAACAGTGTTTATGGAGGAAGATTTTGGATCTCAGAATGATGCATTCCCACCAGCAGCTAATGTGACATGTAGGCCTAACTAGAATGGAATGTCCGTGGATCAGTGTTATTGTGACCTATTTTTTCTTGCACTCGGGAATTTCTTGTTTATGAGTTTGAACATTATGTGTGCTACATAAATGAGCACACAAGGTGCATTGCACAGCATCCTGACTTTTAAAAAGTGTCTTAGTCCTGTTATTCTTCTGACAGCATAAACAGAACCGGCGTACATATCATCAAGATCTTATGTATAAAAAAAAAACAAATCAGAAAAATTTCCAGGGCATTTAAATAAAAAGTAACGGTAAGAAACCCCACATGGAAAATGGAATTACAATTTTATATTAATTTAAATTGAAATCTAAAAACAGCATTTTATTTATGAAAACACTGACTGCCACATGCATCTCCGTACAAACATCTGGAATGTTTATATTTCACAAATTAATTTATCTATATTCATTTTTTGTACAAATCATAAATAGTTATCTGAGGATGTACTAAATCCTTGTCTTCTCATGACAGTACACAAAATTTTTCTTCACATCAAGGCATAATTTTTCTCCTCAACTTTTATCAACTCTGTACATAAACACTGGCCTAGTTCCAACATTGACCCAGTCACCAGCAGCAATATGTGGCTTATCTACGTCAGAGAACAGATGCATGCTGGGGAATAATGGATTACCTCCATAAACCTTTCACTGAGAGTGTTAAATTGATAAAATCTCTTGATAGAAATAAACAAATAGGTAACAGACCTCATTTTTAAGTTTCAAAAGGCTTTTATAATTTATTAAGCAACAATTATTTTTTTCATGTTCACTTCCTTTAAGACTAAGTTATATCTTAGGAAAGAACTTTTTCTTAAGTTCATTACTTTTAACTTTAAGACAGGTAAATTGATGTTAACATGGTGACTGTTTATGTTATATTGAAATGAATGATATGCACATTAAAGTTGAACAAAAATACTAGATTACGCATATCATTAAGACTTTTTCACTTTACTTCTAATTTATTTAAACATATTTTAGTGAATAAATTCAATAGGATAGGACAACAGGCATAGCCTAATACGTATATCCTCTTCTTGTATTATATCCACTTTGCTTCTAAACTGAAAACATTAGAACTATCAAATTATACATATATTTCTTCAATTAATTTCTTTGATGTGGACTTTTAATTTTTACAATTTTTTTAGATTATCTTGCACGCGCAGATGGATAGCGGGTATATAGTTATAGCTAGCTATATAGTGCACTGTGATAATTAAATTATTCATGCCCGAGAATTACTGACATCTTAAAATTAAAAGGAATAAATACTACATAAATACTCAATTACAGAATGACTGGATGATTTGTCCTATCCCTCCACGAAATAAGCTTTTCTTTTACGGGAAAAATGTTAGGTGTTTTCTTCATTAGATTTTTTTTGTCGGAGGCAGGGGGAAGGGGGGAAGGGGGGGTAGGCGTGACCGCAAATTAAGTGGTTTAGGAATGTCGATGCTAAATCATCCATGGAAATGCTGTTTCATTCAGAAATTTGCCTTTTATCCTCGCTTTTTCTATGAGCCAAGATGCATTTATTTGCAGTATTTTCTTTAAAAAAAAAACCACCTCATTTTTAAATCAACCGTTACAAGCAGGCACGTAGCATCAGGGTGGGGGGGGGGGGCAAACCCCCCTCTCTTCACTTTTTCTCGCAGCAAACATTTTTCTTTAATATACATATCAAAAATTAAATTAATATGGAGTCACCCCCCCCCCCCCACTTTTTAGGAGCATGTAAAAAATTGAAGTGAAAGGAAGAAAATTAACAATTAACAACAGTGAATTTGAAGAAATTGAAGTTATAGGTACACTACGGTGGATATCTCAATGAGCATTTTTATTTAGGATTAAGCATATCTGTATATGTTAACACGGGCTATTTATAATGGACCAGCTAGACAAAAAAATACACTGGATCATTTATAAAGAACAGAAATTCTAGCAGTGACCAATGTTTTCAATTGATTCATGGGGTCATATCCAAATAATATTTAAAATAAAGAAATATATGTACATGTAGCAAAAAACAAGAAAGATACTACGATCAATTCATTCTCTCTCAAATTAAAAATATACCGGTTTCAAAGAATATACGGGTTTATTGCGTAATTCTTATCTACTCCTGTATGTGTGAATGTAAAATATTATACAAACAAAATCTTAGGAACTTCCTAAGCTTGAATGATTTTGTTTAGCTTAACTTAGGTAGGGCACAGAGGTAACTGAGACTTTTGATGAAACAAACATAAAGTCCTTAGTATGACAAGTCCAAATTTACGATGAGCAAATATTCTGAATATTCTATGCTTCTAAATTTTAAACAAAAATAAGTTTGACCAAGCTCATCAAGCTTAAATTACTGAATTCTGGTATTTCCTTGCTGCAACATTAAATTGATAGGATGAACAGAATCTGAATTATACAACGTTCTTGTTTGATGTTAATAATAATTCCTGCTTTAATTAAGTGATGCAAATCCCATCTGCTCAGCTGTCTGGCTTAAAACAAATAATTTACAGCTGTGAACCATTTTCAAACTCACGAGAATGACCGCCGATAACAATAGCTTTGGGATTTGATGTGAAGTGTTAAGGTCTGCCGCTATCCCAAAAAAAATTGCAATGATACCAATGTGTTTAAGATTAGAGCAGAAATTGAAGAGTATATTGATGTTTTGTAGATTCAAATCAAAGTCATGCTTATTTAATTATCCTGATGGATTATGTAAATGTTTAAACATTTTAGGTATATAGGTATAAATATCCAAAGAGAAATATTTGTTGAACAAATCTCTCTCTCTCTCTCTCTCTATCTCTCTCTCTCTCTCAAGTTGAGCAGGGAGAAACTGATGTGACCGTTAATATTTTATATACTGGGTATTTCTTCTTAAAGAATGTCAATACTTAAATGTATGTTTTGAGAATTTATGTGTAAAAGCATCACAGCCAGATCTTTATTATGAAATGAAATAACAGGAAGTTATTAATTAGCAATGATGAGTTAAAATGCAAATATGTATCATACATAGATTCTATAGAAGATCTGGACATCCCCCCTGGAAGGAAATCAATGGGGCCACAGAAAAGTTAAGAAGCCATCCAGCCAGTCAAACAGTATGAACAGAAGATAAACAGAACAGAAGATAAACCTTGGCTCTTGTCAACCATGTATCAAAGACTGAATTAAGTGAAAGGCAGCTTTCAGGAAAATGCAGCTCTACTTGGGAACTCAATCCTGAATTTGATGGATGCGAGCTTTATGTTTTTAATAATTATAAAAACATATGCACTGAGACAATTATTAATATAGTTAAATTTTTAATTATATAAACATCTAATCTAATTACTAAATAAACTTGATATTGAATATTAAAAGAAATGTTAAATTGGTATTTCTTTGTACTTTTATTGAAAACAATTAATTATAATTTGATCTACAAATTACAAGATCAATTTTTTACACCAATCAATATACATGTATTTGCCGCTTAAAAAATACACAAGGGGCACAGATAGAACAGACCGACCAAAAATGTAAAAAAAAAAAAAAACCAATTGTATTTTGATTTGTTACCCGAAAATGCCGTGATAAAAACATATTTAAAAATTCAAACTCTTTTTACTTTATATCGAGTAATCAACTAAGAAAATTTTAGGGACTGAGCTATAGTCAAGTACTCGAGTACTTGTTAACATCCTTAATATTTACGTAAAGTATAACATGTTTAAATGCTTATTTAATTTAAGATTATTATATTTCAACTTATTTGCTGTTTTTACTTTCAAATGTAGGAAATTGGAACATTCCTCAGGCACCATGTAAAGGTTTCAGTTAAAGAGAAGAGAGGAACGTTCCTCAGATTCTTTGTGAAGATTTCAGTTGTAGTGAAAGAGGAACGTTCCTCAGATGACTTGTCAAGATTTCTGTTGAAGTGAAAAGAGGAACGTTCCTCAGATGACTTGTCAAGATTTTAAGTCAGGTGAAAGAGGAACGTTCCTCAGCTGCTTTGTGAATATTTTAGTTGAAAAAAAGAGGAACGTTCCTCAGATTGAACTGGACGGAATTCAGTTTAAGTGAAAAGAGGAACGTTCCTCTGATGCTTCATGAGTTTTTAAATGGATAAGAGGAACATATCTCATTTTAAATGTCTGTGTAATGCATTTTAATGTCAATGATTCAGGAAAATTCCATGAACTTTGACTTGTAAAGGCTTATTTTTCGCAAAAAGGGGTGTAAATGGATGCAGATGTGAAAAACAGGGTCAAAAAAAAGGAATTTTGATTTTCCCTTTTTGATTTGGATTGTGTTCGGTACTTTATATTCAAGGAAGAAAACATTTGTTTTCTACATTACATTGGAAGCTAGAAGATCATACATTTAATTACATTATAGCTGTATTATATGTTTATTATAATGTACCCTATATATCAGACAGTAAAATCTGACATTTCAATGAATGCAATTCATTCTTCTTTCTATTAACATCTTACAGACAGAAAATTAGATAGTTTGGATTTTACAAACAATGTATTTTATTACGGTATATCACAGAGAAATGAGGCAGAATGGTTTTAAAACATTATTTTCTGAGAAAACATTAATCATGCAGCCACAATATGTACAATTATTATAGAAATTGGTGGGGAAAATAATGGGTACATTTGATGTGTTTTGTGGCTAAGATGATATAGCAATTTAAATTTGTGTTTCCACATGATGAAACCAAAGTTGATTTATTAAAATGGTCTATGTTTATTTAAATCATTGATTGAGAATCTTCTCTACTTGGAAGGATTTTTATTTATTGTCAAATACTTTGAAGATGCTACTTGATACTCCGATATGCCGAAGGCTGGATGAAAAGAATGTCCCCCTCATCCAAGCATTCCCCCAGATGTGATGGATGAGGGGCATTCTTGGAAGACAGCCTGAGGCTGAGGAGTATCAAGGTTCCCTCCCTGTATGGGTTTTGAGAATTGTTTATCCCACCTCAAATAAAAATACATATTTGACAATAAATCTGCTTTAAAATTATGAGTGTTTATCACAATGGAAGCACTATTTATACGGTTTGTGACGTCACTTCCAGGTAGGTTTTTAGCTTTTTTTGAAGGGCGATCCCGAGCATAATAGCCAGGAAATAATGCTACTTGATACTCCGATATGCCGAAGGCTGTCTTCCAAGAATGCCCCTCATCCATCACATCCGGGGGAATGCTTGGATGAGGGGGACATTTTTTGGCAAAATGTTGCATATACATGTAGGGTACTCCATTTCACTGGATACGGGTTGACATGGATTATGGATACAGTTTACATTTAAGAAAACCCGGTTTGCTGTCTCATTGACAACTTTTACATTGTTAATTATTTTTTTAATACACATATTTTACCGTTCATGTTCTAGAAATAACAATTCCTCTATTCTTTTAAATTGTTAATATAGTAATATGAGTAATCAAACTCACTTTTAAATCTTTTTATTCCATTTTAGTTCAACTCAACTGTTATTGCATGAAGACATTTGTATCCTTATGATTACAGACATGACTTGAATCAAACGATAATCCACATATTTAGGCATCCAATAAAACGTTATAAATTTATCGCATACTGAGCCCGATTTTTTTTTTACGAATTTTCTTTTTTCCGCACAATTTTTTTTTTCAAAATATAATAAAATGCATCTGGTGGGCCATTTTCAGAAGGGCGGGCGGGAATGAGAATCTAAAAATTAATTTTATGTGGCCTTAGGAAAAACCTAAAATCTACCTTGCTATGTAAGACTTAGTATCCTCAGATAGTGTAGATTCTTATTTCTTCAAACCATAGTCCCCTTGACCAATACAGGAGGGGTTCAAAGTTCAACTGTGGCTCCTGACCAATACTGGAGTGGGAATATTAACATAATTAGTGGGTTTTTAATTAACCTTCTTCACGACCACCCTCAATTTTAAAAGCTAATCGAAAGTGTGCGTGATTTGGATTTCTGGCTATACTTTTGTCCGGTATTTCAAAGGACTATGTGCGGTATGGTCAAATATCTGCCCCTAATTTTAACAAATTTTTAAATAGTGTCCAATAAAATTCAAATCTTTATAAATCATTGTACAGTGGATGCCTATAACTAAAATCATGATTTTAGTCATCATTGCTCATTTGCTATTTATCTATGACGTCAACTAAATGACCTAATTCCCGCAAATTTGTAAACAATTGAAAATATTTCCAAATTTTGCTTTATATTTTGCATTCGGCAGTATAGAGCACAGGTCTGCTCAAGTAAGATTTTAACATATGTTTTTCTTCTGATAAATATACACATTATACTAAAAAATGGTACTTGAGCAAGCCTGCGCTCGATGTTTCCCAGTCGAAAAACCATCGGAAAACACCCATATTTTGCTACAAAATATCAATATATCAAAATTAGGCACTCTTCATGACGTCATTTCTACATTATGACGTCACTGTGGTGATAATCTTTTGCACCCTTATTTTTAATATGATTCTAACTATCTTCCATCTTATTTTTAAAGCTCTTTATAAAATTTAATTTTGGGGGCCAAAAATGCATAAAACCGCACATAGTCCTTTACTGTCAGCACATTTAGACAAAAATGCCATTTAAGACACTTTCAATTAACTTTAATTAAAATTGCATCAAGTTATTTGAGTAATGTTATTGTTTATTTTCAAATGCTTATGGTAGGGGTTCAGGGTCTTAGTGGTACCTCACAGGTACGTTTGGTGCATTTGATCCCTTAAGAAGTATGAGCCCCAATTCCATTTCAAAGTTATTAGTGATCAATAGTAAATTATTACTTGTGATATCCAACAATTTTTTTAGATATATACAACTCAAACTTATACAACAATTAAACACAATACCAAATGAGATAACTTGATGATGATTCACAACATGTCCTAAGAGCATTTCCTGTCTAGAAAATGCTCTACCTGGCAATGCTCTCGTTATATCAGTATTATATCAATGTTTTTTATACCCCCCGCAAACGAAGTATCCGTCTGTCCGTCCGTCTGTCTGTCCGTCTCTCAGTCCGTCTGTCTGCAATCGTGTCCGGTCCATATTTTTCTTATGGAGAAACATTGGAAGTTCTTACTTCACACAAAGATTGCTTATGACCTAAGGGTGTGTCATGACCTTGACCCAAGGTCATTCGGGCAAGGTCAAGGTCACTGCCAGAAAAAATACAGAATTGGTGTCCGGTCCATACATTTCTTATATAGAAATATTGGAAGTTCTTACTTCACACAAACATTACTTATGACCTAAGGGCGTGTCATGTTCTTGACCCAAGGTCATTTGGGCAAGGTCAAGGTCACTGGCAGAAAAAGTGCAAAATTTGTGTCCGGTCCATATCTTTCTTATGGAGAATCATTGGAAGTTCTTGCTTCACACAAAGATTGCTTATGACCAACAGTTTTAAAAAATAGATCAGTTGTTATTTATAGAAAATGGACGGTGAAATAGATTCATCCAATATTTTCTATAATTGAAAAAATCCACGTATTATGATTATTATCGATATCTTAGCGGAGGGTATCAATTGTGAGCTTGCTCACGGTACCTCTAGTTTAGTATAATGTTCATTTATTTATAACTCTAGGTTTAGCAGGAGGTGGTTTCCAGCAGTTAAGAAGTTTGCTTACCAAACATTGAAGCTGATCAAAAGATCATTGTATCCCATAGAGGAAGGGGCAGGAACCTCAAGGATGGGTATAAATCCTAGCAAGCAAAAACAGAGTGAAGAAAGTGAATGCGATGGTGTGTATGAGGCTGTCGATGAAGAATTCTTTCACCATTTTTGTTCTATATTTGGACAACTGTTTTTCCTAGATCCAGAGTAAGTATGTTAATAAGTATACTCCATTTTCAAAGAATATTTCATCCATTCGTCTGTCCATCTGTAAACTTTTCACATTTTTTACTTCTTCTCTAATACCACAATGTTTAAAAATTTTCTTCTTAAGAACCACTGCACCAGAAATGCCAACATTTACACAAAAGCTTGTTTATATAGTGAATTTTCTAAATTGTAAAAATCGTGACCGTCGGACCAAATCAGGTGCCTCGGGTCCAAAGTTTAACATAGAAATAGGTAGAAGAAATGTTTGAAAGTTTTCTTCTCAAGAACCACTGCACCAGAAAAGCCGATAAATTAACAAAATCTTGTTATATAGTGAATATTCTAAATTGTAAAAATTGTGACCTTCAGACAAAAACCAGGTCCCCAGGTGGGGATCAAAGTTTAACATAAAAAAATATTCAAAATTGTTAGAAAACTATGCAAACATTGAGATTCTAAATCAATAAAGCTGTGACCACCTGACTTATACTGAGGCCCCAGGCGAGGTTTAAAGTTTAAAATAGAAATAGCATATGTTGCGAAATAGAATGTTACAAGGAACTGTTGTTCAGGTGAGCGATGTGGCCAATGGGCCTCTTGTTTGTTTTTCTTCCTAGAGGCCATATGGCACAATATCCTTTGAACACCCATATAAAACCATTGTTGTTCAGATGGGCCTCTTGTTTATTCTTATAAAGTCAATGCCCTTTATGAAAAAAAAAATCCAGCTCTGATTTTCACGTAAATTTTTGTAGCCTTTGTTTATTTCTTTTGTGCCAAGACTGATCGATGACTTTTTTTATTGTTTTTTCTTATAATCTGAATGCAAGAGAGGACATGACATTCAAATCACGAGTAGAGTTTGGCGACACTTCGATACCGACCTAAGCCTTGTTTTCAATACAATATGAATATTTGTGACTATTTCATTAAGAAAAATGGTGAATGTTAACATCATCTGAAAACCTTATTGGAAGCCCTATCCAGTCTTGAATATATCCTTACTTACCATATTTGGCCAACTCATTGTTCTTTTGGATTTTTTAAATATTCATTATTCACTGTCCACCAATAAGAAAGCAGAGCTCTTAAGTTTTGTAAGGTATGAAAATGATGATCATTCAATTTTGACTTTTTATAACGCCAGGGAAACACTCTCAATTCTTGCAAATTGTACAAATTCACTGTATATTTGCGCAGAACACATGTTACAGAAAGCTGGTTCAGAGTGTCAAGTTCTTGTAAATTTCAAGGACAAGTTTAGCTGTTTAATATGTGTGAAACTGCATGTTATATGCTATCCTTCCATACATTGTATATAAACTAAAAGACTAAAAGACTAAAAGAGTTACTGTCCTTTAATCAAAGTACTGAGAATACTGAAAGACGAGGTCTTGAAAGTTTGAATTTGCAATTGTCCTGGATTTCCTCGAATATGCTTCCAAAATTTGAGTTTGAATTAGTTGTTACAATCTATGTTAATTTGGCTTTATTGCAATTGTCTGATACTTTGTCTAAATTTTACTCAATCCCGGCCTTCATAATTGTAGAAAATTGACACAACAGTATATTATGTAAAATAAGACCCCAAGGAAAAATTTATACTACTAACCGGGAAAATCAAACAACTATATCAAAGTAGATAATTTTAATCATTAGATTTATTCAATTTTGTGATCCAATATTTGTATACCGCAACCGCAACTTCTCGGGCCTTTCCGGCAGGCTTGGAAAAACACCTTGAATGTATTACCTAGGCGTCCATGACAACCCCCCTTTTTTTAAAACTTGATATAAATACAACACATTTTACGATCTATTGAGATATAAGCTAGACTTCATCAAAGTAAATGATATACCTTTAGTTATAATATAACACTGTGAGAAGCGACTTATAACTATGGAGTCCTTCCCATTAAAATAAGTATCGGCTAGACAGCCTTATTATAAGGCCGTCTAGCCGATACTTATTTTAATGGGAAGGACTCCATTTTGTTTATAATTCTAACATCCGGTAATGTTAATACATTTGAGGTGTTTTTCCGAGCCTGCCGAAAAGGCCTGAGAAAGGTTTCTTGTATACCGATAACAAACACAGGCACCTGACGTTAGAAATATTTTTTTAACTGGGCTCTGCTGAAAGCAGAGTCCTGGCTATAGGCAGGCAAATTGCCAATGTTACTATAAATAGCACAACTTCAAAAGTAAACAAAAAACCAAACAGCGTCAAGGTAAAGCTTCGCTATACCAAATAGTTGCACAAAGAGCCACGTTTTGTCAAAAGTGTTGGCATTTTGCTTCTTTTTTTTAAATTTCGAATGAATTGTCTATCGTTTTTTAGTTTTCTTATTAATAACGTGTTTTTAAAACATTACTATGCATTTTGTACACATACAGAGCGCATGATTTTCCATGAACTACTTTGCTGCGCGATGAAGAAATGGGGATTGAATATATAATGCTTGTTGCAAAATTCAAGGCAGCAACTGTTGAACTTTTTAACTTCTACTAGACAAACATATTTTTTGTTTATAGCCGCTTACAAAATTTGGTCGCTCTCTGACGCTTTGCCGACATTAAAAGCATAAGAGAGAGAGAGAGATTTTCAGTCTTTACTACACAATATGCATAAAGACACACCAAAAGAGCCCGGCTTTCAGTACTTCAGTACTTTGATTTACAATAAGATTCCAAGAACTTTGACAATAAAAAGATTTGTCACAGTCTCCATTTTGATTTTTAAGACCGACTTATCTGACACGATTTTCTTCATTTGCGATAGGCCAATCCACACTTTACAAAAGTTATGTCCCTTGGCCGCCATCTTTGGGGAAACACCCATATATTTCTCACAGTAGCCTTTGTAGTTTAGAGGGTTGTAACTTCGTCATTTGACATTAAAAATCCGTTTCCACTGTGAAATTGATTGCCACAAGTTGGGGCAACCCACACATCGAACGAATAAATTAAATTCCAAGAGATTTCTTCACAGGACGCCCAAATATTTGGTTGCATAAAGAAGGGAAAAGTTGTTTTTTCCCTTTTGACCTTTGGGTTGACCCCACAAAGGGGAACAATTTTTGCAAAGTGTGGATTGGACTATTCATGCAAAATTAATAGGTAATCAAAGTACTGAAAGTACTCATAAAAGGAGGCATAAACCAATGAAAATTTATGATTTTTTTTAGTTAAGGAAAAACAGCGCGCATACCACTTATCATGTTGGAATATTTGCGAAGCGGTGTAGTATTATGGCAATTTAAGGTTGCGAGGATGTTTTTCAGGTTGACATCAAAGTTAGGTAGATAATATTAAAATAATTAGTGTTGTTCTCTTATTTTAACCTCATAAGCTTGTTATATTACTACTTAAAGGTGTTTATTATTTACCAAAAAAGGAAGGAGGAAAATATTTTGCATCACAAAACAACATGGGAAACTGTACATGTTATTAAATGCATACAACTCGAACTTGAAAAATACAATGCCAACTATTTATGTACACATTTCTTTTCTTGTGTTTATTTAGTTTAAGTCGATATCATTTCCTGTGTATAGTGATTTGCAAACCCAAGGTTAAAAAACGCCATATCCTAGAGTTTTCCACACCTGTTCAAGACAAAAGATAACCTCTAAATTGCAAACTACTTTGTTTAACCGTACAACACCCCCATCCCCCCCCCCCTCCTTTTCCATCTCATAGAATGGTTTTCTTGATTAATGAGTGTCGTCGATCTAGATATTCTCTTATTATGATCGTTGATAGTTATGAGAGAGAGAGAGTTTAAGGCGTAATTTTACGTACATTCATTTGAAATATACTAATATTCAGGGCTCGACATTAACGCTTGTCCGCTTGTCCAGTACCAGATAAAAAAAATACGGACAAGTGATTATTGCTGGCTACTTGTCCGACTGGACAAGTGCATTTTTATATAAAGAAGTATCCAACATATAAATAAGAAAAGAAAGTTTTGTGATAAGTTTATCCGTAGTCTCGTTATAAAAGTTTATCGATTAGTGATTTTGAATTTTGATCCCGACATCAAATTGCAATGTAATTGAGCTACTCTTGATCGGGATTGAAGTTCACTAATTTCAAACAACTTTCAATATTAAACTGTAAAGGTGTGGTTCTTACAAAGTACCTGGCAAACACACGTTAAGAGATAAAGGATTATAGAAAGAAATGTAATTTATTTTAGGTTTCATTTATCATTGATAGACTATGATGACTTTCCATGTTTAGTTAAAAAAACAGCTGAGAAATCAATATAACAGTTACATGTATTTTTAAACCTGATGCAAAATTTAAATTGTCTTGAAATTGCCATGACAAAGCTACAGCTGACAAATCATGTTTAATGTTATATGGAACAAATACATTTAGGAAAGACACTTTAAGTTTCCATTTAAAAGGTCAGGTTATTAATTATAGCTAGAATAATCAATGACTAATTAATGACTTTATTTTAGTAATACAGAACTGTAGTTTTCAAGTTGACAATATTTGATCTTTAATATTGAAAAAATTTCGGACAAGTGAAGTTGAAATTTGGACAAGTACCCCGGTAAACGTCTTGGTCACTTGTCCGAATGGACAAGTAAGAAAAAAAGTTAATGTAGAGCCCTGATATTATATAATTTTTTTTATTTATAAAATTAGTATCCACAAAAGAATATAGTACAATGTGATTTAATCCAACATGCAGTTTCAGTCAGAGTCCACGTGTTACCCCTGTTAATCAAATCAACACGCTGTAAAGAGAGATACGTCCCCGTGGGAAATTTATTGATAATATGCGAACGATATAGGACAGAGACAAAGAAGCACACCATGTTTATTCATCGAATCTCATAATTATTCATTATTTCGTCCACCGCTAGATGGTGCTTAAGGAATCCTCATTATTTGACGTCATGAGCAAGACAATCACAATATACGGAGGCTGTTTAACGTCTAAAAATAAATCCGTTTACCACTTACTACTTTTTTGTGTTAACTTGTGCATCACCTACAGGAATTACAATACAACCGTTCCTTTCATTAAAAATCATACTCCGAAAGTCAGAGACATAAATAACAGAGATTGTCAACTCTGCCATTAGCGTGTAAATGTTACGGGACCAACCTTACTTTGAGAACTGCAAGTGCGACAGCAATCTTGTATAAGTCATTAAAATTGAACCTGATAGTGAATATGAACATGAACCTGTAAATATTTTAAGCATGTTTTATTTATAAAATATTTACAAAAACTCTTTATTTAGTTATTACTTTTTTAAAACTTGTTGACTTTTCACAAAGTAATGGTAATGCATTACTTTACTCATGTAATGGTAATGTAATGCATTACTTCAAGAAAATTAAGTAATGGTAATGGTAATTTAATGCCCTAATTCATGAAGTAATGGTAACCCATACCAAAAAAAAGTACAAAAAAGTATACTTTTTTCGTGCTTTTAGTACAGTCTTTTTAGTACTTTTTTGAAAAAGTACAGAAAAAGTATACTTTTTCTGTACTTTGTCAAACAGGTCCTCAGATCTGAAGACCTTTTTCTGTACTTTTTTGGGACTTAGAATTTTTCCACTCTACTTTTTTTGTACTGTTTTGGACTTAGTTTTTTTTCAACATACTTTTTTGTGCTTTTGTGGGACTTAGATTTTTTACAGTGTATTTTTTCTGTACTTTTCTTGGACTTAGAATTTTTCACATCATTATTTCTGCTCTGTTTCAACTTTGTATTTTTTCAGCATAATTTTTTAGGATTTAGAATTTTTTCTTGCAAAGACAGTTTAAACTTAGTATTTTTACCAACCTATATGTATTTTTATGCACTTTCTTTCTACATATGATGAATTGATTATTAATATATAAGGGATTTGCAGTAGTTAAAATTCATTTAATGGGAAAAAAAATTAAGAGTCAAGCAAAAAATACAAATTCAACTTAGCAGCAAGCTAGTTCGCTTTGAATTTAAAAAAAAAAAACACCATTTAATTTAATATTCCTCCTTTCCTATTACATTTTTTTTGTAAGGGGATATGGGTGGGGGGGGGGGGGGGTAGGGTAGGTTATAATAATCAAGAAAAGCATTATGTTTGTTATTTTTTTTTAAACAGAGTATATATGTAACTAAGTTTATCAACACATTAAAAAAAAAACCACCTGTCCCAAATTCCATTGTTTATATAAGACACGGAACTCAGGAAATCACTTTTCCGCCTGAACGCACACACATCCCAGGTTAACAGTAAAGGGTGTCTAAAGAGGTCATGATTAGTCCGTGCTGTGGTGACACTGGTGTTTGTTTAAGATAAAAAGAACTCAGTGCAGTAGTTTTGTGTGTAATGAGATCAGTGAAAAACAATTAATTGTTCATACGTAAATTCTCTGTGTTTACGTTGGATAACATTAGACCGTATGGAAACCATTATATACTATGCAGAAGCAGTTCATTTAACTACTTTTTACTAAAAAACGAAAATGTAGACACAATGCAACTTGAATAATGGATATATTGCTAGATTTAATAATCAATTCAGACTATTGATGAAATCTATTATGGCATATTATTTTTTCAACGCGGTGATGGTAGGGAGGTGGGGGGGGGGGTGCTGTTCATGGAATGATGTTTCACCGTATTATGAACAATTTTTGAAATATACGTATGATATATTGACTAAGAACTATGAATAAAACCCCCAAGTATTTTTTCCCATTCTCATGTTTAATGAACAACCAAAATAATCTGCTTGCTAAAAACTCGTTTTATACGTTGGGAAGCATAATGATGCATTTCAAAACGATGTTTTAACCCCCCTTTGCATATTCAACTATTATTTGAAAGCCTGGAATTGAGATACATTTTATTTTTGAATTTCCCACATGTTGTTAAAATTTATTCAAAATGGCGGCTCTTGAAACCGGAAATGCCGATATCTGATAATCAGTCAATTAATTAAAGGATTATGAACAATGAAATAGAGGTACAAAATTGTTTATTTAAAATTATGTTTGATAACCATTGTTTAAACAAAATAATACAGTTGTTTTTAGAAAAAAATGTTTATAAATGTTTTTAAAAATAGCCTCGGTGAACTACGTGGCTGTACTGTGATTGGTCAAAATTTAAACTTAAATTTTCGTGCATTCTGATTGGACAATTGCAATTCCGCCATTTATTTTTGAAACTGGCAAAGAAGACTTTTCTGCCTGATTGTTTTAAAATAAGCAGAAATGCAGTGTGCTGTAAATGTTTGGAACCTTCATGGAGTGTTCTTACAATGATGTACACATATATTACTTGGAAAATATAAGGCTTTAATGCAGGATGACCCATTTCCATTTGGGGTAAGTTTGATGAACAATATATATTGTTAAAAACTTCACATGATTGTGTTTTTTAAAATCTTAAGATAAAGTTTTGGACTGGTATTGAAAATTTGTTAATTTTTTTTTCTTCAGAATTCTCATTAGAATTGCCAAATAGACTTGAGAATGTGACTTAAATCCAATTGAAGAGCAGTTCACTATGGTGTTTTGGTGCATGTATGGTGAAGACAAAAATGTCAACATGGGTAAATCAGCTTTTTCTGTCAATTAGAAGTAAACATAATGTATGTATATTTATAAATTATATATATGTTATGATCTTTTTTTAAGAAATACATTTCTTGATTAAATTTTGCAAGAATAAAACCAATGTATCATTAATTTATATTGCAGAAAAAATCACAACAAAGTCCAGCAGACAGTACAAGAGATTGAAGATCTTAGTACCATTATTAATAACAGATGAAATATACAGTAAGTCATTATGTGTGTGTATGGTAATTAAATAGTAATACATAGTATATAAATGGTCTTTTTTTTTTCATGTATGTTTTACAAAATGCAATGCAGGTAAACTATACTGGCGTGCGACCAGTTCTCGCCGAGTACCATTTCTCGCCAGTGCATTGTTTCATCATTTTTTCGTATATTTGATAAAATGACGTCACAGTGCACTGGCGAGAATTGGTACTCGACGAGAACTGGTCGTACGCATGGCAGAATAATAAATATACATGTAATACATGTACGTAAAATCTATATTAAAAAAAATTGACCACAATTAAATTTTAATTGCCTGTTTTCAAATATGATAAGCAAGTCATATTATAGAGACCAGTTTTCTCAAGGTAGTGGCCACATGCATTATTAAACATGGGTGCGTTATTCTGATTAATGAAAAGCTACCACACATGTAAGTTTAGGGTTATTTACAGCTAAGTGGTAATCACTATATATAATATTCTTTTACATACATTTTAGGAAGGATCGAGATTCAAAATACAGTTTCGAGTTGTATGCTGACCCATTACTGCAGGACGATGGTATTTAGAAACGGGGGAGATTTCAAGACTTTGTTAACTGTGTGATATGCTAGTGACTTATCAACTTGAGAAGTTATTACAATGTGCTGTCTCCTCCAAAAAAGATTTACAGTCTATAACACTGCTGAAATATTGAAGGCAACATATACTAGATGACAGCCATGGCATAATTCATCATGCTTTTGTATAGATTTTTAAGTTTAATTACAAAACCTATATACCATTACAAATTATCAGACTCTTCTTGATGATCGAGGTATAAAATTATTTGATGTTTTGTAATGTACTTTTTTGGTACTTGAAATAGTACTAAAAAGGTACCTTTTTTGTGCTTTTTGTATACTTTTTTAAATACTTATTTGTGCTTTTTGACTCTTGACCTAAATTTGTACTTTTTTGTGCTTTCAAACTAAACTATATGTGTACTTTTTGTCTACTTTTTTTGTGCTTTTTTTAAATTACACTGCTTTTTTTGTACTTTTCTATTCTTTGTACTTTTTTTGTACTTAATACTTTTTTGTACTTTTGAATCATACTTTTTTTATACTTTTGAAACATACTTTTTTATACTTTCGAAACATACTTTTTTTGTACTTTTCTGTATACTTTTTCTGTATTAAAACTGATTAAATGTGCTAAAAGTATACTTTTAGTACACTGTATGTTTTTTATACTTATACTTTTTCTGTACTTCATAAATAAATGAAATGATATAAAAGTATACTTATTTTATACTTTTGATTTTAACAAAAATACTTTTTTTGACTTAATTTGGAACGACCAAATGTATGGTTCCAAATTTAGTCGAAAAAAGTATACTTTTTAAGTGCTTTTATTGTACTTTTTTTTCGTACTTAAAATGTACTTATTTTTGGTATGGGAATGTAATGCATTATTTTACAATGTAATTCACACCAAGCCTGATTCCAACTAAGCCTGAAAACATGAACATTAACAATTATCTTGGTTCTTCAGTCTATAAGATTGTATATATTATATGATGTATAAGTCTTCCAAAATGTATAATCTATTATAGATTTTGCTTACAATGCATTGTTTGAAATTTAAATTCAGTTTAATCAACTAAAGAGCCAACGAACGAGAAGGCAAATTCAGACTTGTTTTTATTTTCTTTGTACAAAATTCCTTTCGATACTAACAGCAGTTATACCACAAGTAGACTGGAAGCCAATGAAACACCCATTTAATTTGTTAAACATCTGTGTATAACCCTTCCCGATTTTAACTTCGGCTTGTGCATGAAGTTTGTTAGTAGTAAGGTGAAAGATTGTCAAAATAAAATTCACAACTTTTCAAAAATGGCACATTGCGTTTGGGAACTTTAATTTTGATTCCACCATCAACCTCTTTATTTATTGATTAATGAGCTCGTACACAAACTGAATCGTCCAAGGCGCTGTGCATTCAGTTACAATAACTCATTCCACATTTGAATCCAAGCAAGAATATTTTGATCAATAAAACTATTTGTTTATTTTCTAAATAGAATTTTGTTTATACACAGAGGACTTAAAAAGATTTAATGCATGTTTTTATAATACATATTTACTGAAATGTATGAAAACTTTCTGCACTATTTTCTTACGCGTAGACTCAATTCATGTGTTCTACGCGTGCCTTCCGGTTTGAGACTTCGTCTGACAGTAAACCAATAGACGGGGTCACGTGACCCTGTCTAAAAACCAAATTGGTCAGAATATTAATCCTTTCTCTATTTTATCAAACTCTCAATCACATAATTCTTAATCTCTCAAGTTTTTTTCAAGGTCCTTTAAAGTTCAAGATTTTGAGATTCGCCTGTAGTTGCAATAATTGTTTCATTCACTTTCTTTTAGTGCAGTGAACAGAAAAACCTTATATTTTAATGGAAAGACAGTAAACAGTACACCAGATTTAGCTTACTCACTACATTTGGAGCCATTTGCTGGAGTGACAGACATACAGGACACTATACTCTTTGTTATTGAGGTAAAATTTGTGAGCTTTTCTGACCAAAATTCATCTTATTTTACATTCATTCAAGAAAATAACACAATTTGAGTCAATATCATTTGTCATTGAAACATATATGTGAGCAGCCACATGGTCTTGTGTAGTAAAATAAAACACACTATATAATCAATACAAGTTACTGCACATGAAAAGTGCGTGATGACTAAGGGAGATTGAACATGATAGTTCATCTCCATAAAATTGTGTATTTGTTGTGCACATAAACGTGTGCTAGTTTTGGCCTGATTAACCTTATTTATACGCAAATTCTGTGAAAACAAGGAGTACCATTAAATTCTTCTTGCAATTTACTACTGATACTTGCCTTTGATAATCTTTTAAACACCATCACCGGCCCCTTAAGTGAAAAAGTGCAGTTTGTTTACATGTAAAATGGTGACTCTCGATCTTGATGTAAATTTCACATACTTAATTTTCTGAGGTCAGTAACGCGTTCAGGAGAAAGTAAAAAGCTAAAGCTAGATACCATCATTTTTAAAAAAGCAATTTTAGAGATTCTGAATATGAAATAGATTAAAAGAGCATATATTTTTTTATGAATTCGAACTTATAAGAGGGGGGCACAGCCTCACGTGTACCTCCAGTTTGTAGTTAACGGGAAATAATGATTCTTTAATTTTGTTATTGTATTATAAAGACATTATATTTTCAAAATTAAATCGATCTGTTTAGTTGCTATTAGAAATATTAATTTTAAAAGCGCAATTGTGTCCTCTTATTCTAAATCAAAGATTATCCGATTCCTCACCCGGGTATGATAAGGCAACTTTCAGCGAATGATTGAGTAAAATTTCCTCTGATCATTGTCGTCACAATAAGCAGCATGATGGCATTTTTACTTTGAAACATGTCAATTTTAACTTCATCTCTGGTCCAAATTATAAAAACTGCAGGCGTAAATTGTCACTAAAAACTTTTCTAACTGAATATGTCTTCAATTTCTCTTTATTACGTATTATTAACATTGATCAAGTCGCAAGCATGTTTAATTGAGAAGATCAATGTTGTGGGACAAATCGCCGGAATGCAGTGTTAACAATGCCGAAATAAGTCTTATTTATCAATACATATACAAAAGATTTAGATGATGGTCAGTAAGGATATAATCAGTATAATACAGGCATGGATATTTTGTTTTTCAAGCGATATAAATGTCTATCTGCTTACCTTATAACACTCGCTGATAAAACAAAATATCCATGCCTGTATTATCCTGATTATATCCTAACTGACTGTGCGCATCTAAATTTTTTGGTATATGTATTAAATAAGTCTTATTTCAGCATTGGTTTATCTGTCATGTGATGCAGTGGCACTTAATATTTATATTTTCTGTTTGTAAAGATCGTTTTACCAAGAATAATTATTTAGATAAAATGACTGCTTGTAAGGAGAGTAGTGTCATGTTAGCAAAATCTATATCTACAATAAATACATTAAATGCTTTCTTGTTGTTACTTCAGGTGAAAAGAAAGCCAGTAAGAATGAAAACTTCGGTCTCTGTATCACTAGAAGAACAAGTTGGCCCCAGAGTCCTAGGACAAGTTGGATTGGAATTGTTTGCAGAGACAAATTTTTCTCTATTGAAACCAAACTCTTTGGGAATCATCTGTATGGAAACCAGAGTAAGTGTTATGACAAATCTGAAAACTTCAAAAAATCACTGGCATAAAGTTTTTATGGAGCCAGTCAATCAGACCCCTATCAAAGCCATCCTAGTAAGTCCCATATATTTTTAGCTCACCTGAGCTTTTTTGATCACCTTCTAGATCACCTGAACCGAAGGTTCAAGTTAGCTTTTCTAATCACCGGCTGTCGGTTGGTCCGTCCTTCTGTAAACCTTTCACATTTTTGAAATCACTAGGCCAAATTTAACCAAACTTGGTACAAAGCATCCTTATGAAAAGGGGGATTCTAAGTTGTTAAAATAAAGAGCACAACCCTTTTTAAAGTGGAAATGATTATGAAACAGTGATACTATCGTGCATTTCTTTAAAAGTCTTCTTCTCAAGAACCACTGCACCAGAAATGCCAATATTTACATAAAAACTTGTATAAATTATATAAAAAGAAATTTTTAAATTGTAAACATCGTGACCCCGGAACCAAATTTGGGGGGCAGGGCAAATAAGATAACATTCATCTTACAAATGTGCCTTATCTCAAAAATGATATAATAAATCCGAATGTATGAAGACCTTTGTAAAGAATTATAAACTTAAGACAGATTTTAAATGATTATATAATCCCAATGCACCCTGCCGTAATGATTTTTTTAATCAAAAGTGAAAAATCAGACATTTTTGTTTTAACAGTGTATATCTCTGATCAGTGATTACATCTGTTTACTCCTAGGCTCAAACACACGTACACGGATGGTCAGTTTCACATTTTGTTGCAGCACAGGGCGAAAAACAATCTTTAAGCAAGTCCTTAAAGGTGACTTAAAAAGGTGGTGTAAAGGATATACAATCTTATAGGTCCTTAATGTCCAAACTTCTTTAAAGGGGCATGGTCACGATCTTGGTCAGAAATTATTTTTTCAATTTTAATATTTACAATGCTTCAATAAGGCATTCTTAATAGGCAACCAATATTTGAGTGTCATTTGTTGAGTTATAAGCGAGTTACAGAGCTTAGAATTATTCGCTATATAAACAAAGCGTTTGTTTACATTTTGAATGTTGAAGTGAAAATTCCAGTTTTAGACCTCAAATGAATGTGTTAATCGTTAAGAACTGTTTATTTATGCCTAAAATGAATAAAAAAATAGACAAATCAGCCTGAAAAAGATTTTTTAATGGTATATTGAACCTATGTAAACAAAAACAGGGCACGAGCCTTGTTTACATGACGAAGAATTGTGAGCCCTGTATCTTGCTTAAACCTCATCGACTGGCACCCAAATTTCATGTGATCAGTAGAATTGCATTCCTAAAGCATTGTAAATAATAAAATTTAGTAAATAATAAAAACAGAAAAATAAAATTTGACCAAAATCGTGACCATGCCCCTTTAAGTCACCTTTAAGGATTACGTTTACTCAGGGGCAAAAAAAAAACCCCACTAATAGGAATGAAAAAGCACTTATTGTTCATTGTGGCCCCACTATTGTGGTGCTATTTTTTACTTTCAAATAACTAGGTCAATGACCTACTTTTTCTGCTAGTGACCTCTGAATGTTTTTTGAAAAAATTGTCAAAATTTGAAGATTTTCTTTATTTTGTAATTATTAGAAATAAAAAAACAATTTATAGGTTGGGAAATGATAAAATAAGAAAAGCTTTACTAATTATTTATTTGAATGAATCGTTTTAAGCTCATATTTTGAGTTTAATTTAGTTTGAACTTCCTCTATCAATTTCCAAAATTGTACCCATTTTTGATCGAGTTTTACAAAAAACTGACTAATAGGAGCTCCAAACCATTGATTGCCTAAAACTGCTTTAATTGTCTGTATTATCACTGTCGTGTATCCGCGCCGGTAGTGACGTGTTTGGATAAAGTGAAAATGGTGGCTCCGTTTGCTTCTTGATAAGTTTTCGTGTTATTTAAGGCTTACATTGTCTACTTTTACATTAAAAGGATCGTTAGATCTATTTAAAAGCATATAACATCTTTAAAGTTATACGAAGTTTATGTTAAAATTATGTAAATAAGCAGTTTATGTCGATTAATTGTGAACAACAGAACAGGTTTGGCTGACCTTGTTTTTCAAAATAGGAACGGTTTGGATACGCATCTGATACGGTTTGGATGTGGTTAATATATGAGTGTAATCAATTCTTTTAATTATCCCCTCGCGAAGGGGATATAGCATCACTACTGTGCGATATACATGCTCTCACTGCAAAGCATGCTTTTAATATTATATATATCGTCAGGTGATAAACATATGAAGTCGCATTGTTAAAAAAATAAACATACACGTTAAAGACGTGTGCATTTAAGTCAACAAAACTTAATTTACCGTAATTTGAATTTCACACAAGCTCCAAATAACTTGCAATTGGCTTAGTGAAATTGCATACAGAGTGCTTTACAGATATGTTAAGTCTGTTGTATAATCATTCCATTGATATTAATTTCGAAAGATTCAGCCTTGCCAAAATCTTTACCGACACAAAAAAAACATGTGTTTACGCTATAACGTTATCGGCTATAAACGTGAAAACGTAAAATAAATCAAAAGCGATCAGTCAAATACAGAATTATACCAACGTTAAAAAGTTTAAAGTATGTAAAATCATCTAATGATACAAATATTTTTTTTCTCTTTTAAAGGGACATGGTCACGATTTTGGTCAAAAATTACTTTTCCGATTTTAATACTTACAATGCTTCAGAAAGGCATTTTTAATAGACAACCGAAATTTGATTGTCATTTGTTGAGTTATAAGTGAGTTACAGAGTTTGAAATTCTTGGTATGTTAACAAAGCGTCTGTTTACATTTTTAACGTTGAAGTAATAATTTCAGTTTTAAACCTAAAACGAATGTTTTAAACGTTAGGAACTGCTTATATATGCTTAAAATAAATAAAAAGATAGACAAATAAGCTGGAAAAAGAATTTTTACTGGTAAATTGAACCTAATTGTAAACAAAAACAAGGCACGAGCCTTGTTTACATGACAAAGAATTGTGAGCCCTGTATCTTGCTTATAACTCTACGAATAACTCTCAAATTTTATTTGATCATTAGAAATGCATTTCCAAAGCATTGTAAATAATAAAATCATAAAATTAGAATTTGATCAAAATCGGGACCGTGCCCCTTTAAAATTGAAACGATATAATATTTAGATACACTGCACAGAACAAACCGTGACAACGTGGATATTTTTAATTATTAGTATCCTGGTATGGGTTTCATGAAAATGAAAAAGAATTCACTTTTGATACAGAGTATTTAACTTACCAAACATCATACTTGTCTATTATTTTTAATTAAAACTGAAACGTTCCCAAACAACTTTTTAGTTTTGCAACAGCCTAACAACTGCGCTTTGACAAATTTTTAACTATGACATCTTTATCATTATACTTTCATGTTAAATACTAACGCGGGTTTTGTACTTTTTCTGCAGTAACGCCACCTTCATGTCCCGCATGAGTCACCAAATCTTCTTGATATACATAGATACATATTTATCGTTTGATTTTCTGGTGAGAATTATGATTGAATAAACGTACATATAAAATGGCAATGTTTACTTATAGGTCTCGCCATCATTTGAATTTTTTGGACCAACTATTTTTAACAACAGAGTAAATATATGACTTGGCAGACATCTATGGTACTTTGTATTATATCACTGGGAGTGAAATAATCTTATTAGAATATTCTTCGTTTAGCGATGTACAGGCTTTGTTGCGTGGACCCTGAGGTCCACGCAGAAAATATATAAGCGAGGTTAAACCAGATGCAATGGGGAAAATTCATTCTGTGCATGAGCTAGCCTGGTTCCTGTGCGTAATGGGTAGCTCAGGGAACCAGGCTAGCACACGTTTATCTGAATCGGGATCGGGATTCCGTGCCATATGTGTCTATAAGTTCAAAGGCGCTGTAATTGTAAAGTTGTCGGTAAACAGTACAGAAACAAAGTATTCCTTTTAAAGAAATGATTGGCATGTGATATAAACTATCAGTATTATGAAATAAGTTAATGTTATGCTGAAACTACAACATGCATCAACTAGCATAATCTGCAATGTTTTCAATTGTTGTTTTCCGAATACACAATCATGTAACTTATCTTTACTTTTATAGTAGGCGAGGCTAGAGTACTTCTCGATTAAATTTTTTAAAGCATTTAAGTATGATTGAATAAATATGTCCCTGCATAAAAGTTTAAATCTCAAGAAAAATACATCAAAATATGAAATTTTTAATGTACACAAAGCTGTCACTGCATAGTTAACAAAGTAGTGCGAATCGTAATGTGTGCGCAAATAGTAGAATTCACCGAATGCATGATACTTTACAAGCAAACTTCATTCATAGATAGATTATAATTATTTTAGAAGTATGAACTCTTTAAATTCTGAGATAAAAAGTCAGGGCTATACATAAATGTATACGTAATACAACGTACAAATTTAGTGCATGGTTAAAAGCAGAGGGCTAGAGTTGGTGGAATCTCTGATAATCTTAAGGCTTTCACGTTTTCGTTGGAAACACCTGCAAATGGTCCACGTATTGTAGTCCTATTTTAAAGGACAGCAACTTGTATTGAATATAAACGAGGCTCACGTTCATAGTATTATTACCAAGCACGTTCTCCGTTCGACTAACGTCACGATTATATCATTTTAGAATAACTAAAAAAACACATCATATAGTCGCTTGCCATAAAATTAGTAGATATTTGTCTGTTAAGGTGTTTATAATATATGATGTATTGCTTTTCAGGTTAAAGGTGAACAACTGTTTTTTCGTGTTTTTTTTTTTTACATTTTATTATGTTCCTCAAGTTTTAAATCATCATTTCTTTATAATTTAAAATTAAAGAAAGTATTCTATTGAGATGTTAGTAAAAATATTGATATAACTATATTTACATTTTTCAGTGTTTTTCATGTGATAACACTACGTATCAATTTGTTCATGTTTAGTCCAATAAACTCAAATGACGTTTGCTTATTAATATTCAAATATTTAATCGTACAATTGCTGTGAATTAAATTAATATAAGTAATAAGGAATCATTCTTTGGATATTGTGAGGTGATAATTTCGTTTCGAGCTTTATTGGATTTGACCACGCCCCGATTAAAATAATCAACTTATGATACTCGATCAAAGAATGATTCCTTATTCGTTAAATAATCAATTTCTGATCAATTATATACTAAACATACCATTTTATCAGAGGAAAAAACATGCTTGTCTAAAGAAATGAACTTAGTCATCCAATTTTAGTTCCCTTCCAACATGTGAAAGTATTTTGGTTTCATCACGTTTATAAAAATATCGGACAGGAAAGAAAAATTCACCGTCTGTATATTAAGTTCTTTTCACCTGACTTAAAACATCTTTTGCATGCTGTGTAATTGAATGGTCCACTATTTTTTAAAAAGATGTATCTTCGGTTGCACACCGATAAAATGCAAACTGCTCTATTTATGTCTAAAACATCAAAAATGCTATAACTTTACTTTATTCAAACCGTACCATTTGCACAATTTATATTTTGGCATCCAAACCAGAATAATTTATTTATCCAAACCGTACTACTTCTTTAGCAGGTGCATTAAGTTATTGCTATTTTTATACATATTAATGTATTAAAAAGACATTGGTTTGATTTTATTTGGTTAATGTAATGTTTTAGATTAATTTTGGCTGCTTCAGATTTTTAGTATGTGTTATATTATCTACGTAATCTAGAAATAGTTCTTGGTTTTAGCGTTAAAATGACGTGTTAACGATTGATATTCCTACAAATAAGTCGTTTTTATTAACGATGAACAAAAATATTGCACACTTTTTTCAACTGCAAAACCTTCAGAAAAATATTAATGACTATAACGATATTTTTTAATCAATATTTACCTCGTTGTCGATAGAAAAAAGGACACAACACTCATTGTTTTTGCCATGGATACGCCATTTTCACGTTATCCAAACATGTCACTACCGGCGCGGATACACAACAGTGATTATGTTGACATTGACATTATATAAGGTCAATGATAAAAATTTCGAGATAAATTTCGAGATATTTTATATTGAATCGATTTTATGTACTTTAAAGATTTTTCCAATCGCGTGCCAGCCAGTGATATAAATTTATAGACGAGTAAATACAACCATAAAATATGTAAAATGATATTATGAAAAAACAAATAGAAACTTAACTTTTGCAATTACATTGCAACGGAAAGTTTTTAAGACAAAATAGGAAAAGGAAAATATTAGTCCGAATTTCCTCTGTTTCATTATTAATCTACCTTTGTCGGAGCATATCTTCCTCAAATAAACAAATCATGGATATTAATATCGATATTTGTTAAAAACGTTGTTATTTTGTGTTTATAAAACAACTTTGGACTACAGATATTGAACTTTGTAAAAATATTTTTGAAATCTCAAACCCTGAGGAAATGTAATCCTTAAGCCATTTTTAAGTGGCATTTACGCTCCCTTTAAGTTGTCTTTACACCATCTTTAAGTTCCCTTTAAGTCAAGTTTGATCAAGCTGAACAGATTCAGGTTGAATACATAAAATAAATGCAAAAGCTCTTTTAATAGGGATGGGAGGGGGTGATCCGAGTGATGATATAATTTCCAAGGAAGGTGGTTTTAATTGTTGCTCTATTGAACACAGATCGCTATCATCAACACCGCTCCAATGGACAAAGATTGCTGTAAAAAAAATTATTAAGGTCTTCCGTTTCCAACGGAAGACCTTCTTGTTATTGCTTTGTTTCTTTTTCACTATTATTATACCCCCGCAAACGAAGTTTAGGGGGGTATATTGGTTTCACCCTGTCCGTCTGTCCGTCCGTCCGTCTGTCCATCCGTCCGTCCGTCTGTCTGTCCGTCCGTCCGTCTGTCTGTAGACGCAACTTTGTCCCCCCTATAGAATTTTTTATTACGGCATGGAACAGTTTGAAAATTTGTACATATGTTGAACACCATCTGAAGATGTGCACCTGCAATTTTTTTAAGATCAGACAAGATTTAATGATTTTATGACAGTTTTCATTTTCCTTATTCTATATATTGTACACTAATGTTGAAAAGTAAGGAAGGTAATCCTTACAGATTTTATTAATTAATTAATAGAAAACATTCTAAAATAAATTTATATAAATACATCCAGATGGAGTTTTTTGTCTTTATGTCTTAATTAATAAAAAAAATTTATTTTTTATAAGTATTCTATCAACTGACAATGCTAAGTTTTTGTTTGTCAATGATAAATTCTTAGGAGCTAATAAGAACATCAAAGACAAGTGTGGCTGAATTCATTTGTCTCAAGGGAGCCATTATCTGAGCCATGGTTCAGATGGAGCATGTGTTTAGGGGAAATTGATAATCTGTAAAATGGGTGATGGTTTTGGGGCTATTTTAAAACTGTTTCATGTAAACCAAAAGGTCTATCATTATAAGGAAATAAATAATATAATTATTAATAAAGAAGTTAAACTATTTTTAGAGGTTGTTTAAATTTATTTGTCAAGTAAATTGATGAAGTGACCCTATTGGGCATTAATTTAAATGAAATTCAAAATTACTGATATGATTGTAGTGTTTTGGCAATTTTAAAATTGTTTGAAATATTAAATTTTCTTTTTTACTTATTTTTACATAGTATGGTAATTATGGTAATGTTTTGGGAGTTTATTAAATTTAACAAGTTCATCAAACAAAATCATAGTCCTATGGGATCAATTTTCTGATATGGAGTTCCATTAGTGCCATAGGAGAAAGTGAGGAAAATTTGAAACAACTAATTGCATCTGTCAAGACTCTTATTAGAAAGATATTGAAAGTTTTATCAACAGAAGAGCATTGCTTGGCTACCGGTATTTCTATTCACTGCAAAGGGAGGGGTTATTATACCCCCGCAAACGAAGTTTAGGGGATAATATTGGTTTCACCCTGTCCGTCTGTCCATCCGTCCGTCTGTCTGTCCGTCCGTCTGTCCGTCTGTCTGTAGACGCATCTTTGTCCCCCCTATAGAATGTTTTATTACTGCATGGAACAGTTTGAAAATTTGTACATATGTTGAACACTATCTGAAGATGTGCACCTGCAATTTTTTTTAAGATCAGACAAGATTTAATGATTTTATGACAGTTTTCATTTTCCTTATTCTATATATTGTACACTAATGTTGAAAAGTAAGGGAGGTAATCCTTACAGATTTTATTAATTAATTAATAGAAAACATTCTAAAATAAATTTATATAAATACATCCAGATGGAGTTTTTTGTCTTTATGTCTTAATTAATAAAAAAAATTTATTTTTTATAAGTATTCTATCAACTGACAATGCAAAGTTTTTGTTTGTCAATGATAAATTCTTAGGAGCTAATAAGAACATCAAAGACAAGTGTGGCTGAATTCATTTGTCCCAAGGGAGCCATTATCTGAGCCATGGTTCAGATGGAGCATGTGTTTAGGGGAAATTGATAATCTGTAAAATGGGTGATGGTTTTGGGGCTATTTTAAAACTGTTTCATGTAAATTAAAAGTTCTATCATTATAAGGAAATAAATAATATCATTATTTATAAAGAAGTTAAACTATTTTTAGAGGTTGTTTAAATTTATTTGTCAAGTAAATTGATGAAGTGACCCTATTGGGCATTAATTTAAATAAAATTCAAAATTACTGATATGATTGTAGTGTTTTGGCAATTTTAAAATTGTTTGAAATATTAAATTTTCTTTTTTACATATTTTTACATAGTATGGTAATTATGGTAATGTTTTGGGAGTTTATTAAATTTAACAAGCTCATCAAAGAAAATCATAGTCCTATGGGATCAATTTTCTGATATGGAGTTCCATTGTGCCATAGGAGAAAGTGAGGAAAATTTGAAACAACTAATTGCATCTGTCAAGACTCTTATTAGAAAGATATTGAAAGTTTTATCAACAGAAGAGCATTGCTTGGCCACTGGTATTTCCATTTACTGCAAAGGGAGGGGTTATTGTCATTTTGTTCGTTTTTCTTTAAATCAATTAAATTAAAAAATATATATCATCAGATACATACATTTGTAAATGTATTACTGTTGTAGATATGTATGTACAGTGAAATTCTGACAATTTTGATTTTAATTTTTCTTGTTAACTAATTTTTTTTTTTTACAATTCTAGAATTTTTTTTTGTATGTGTTCCAAACCTTTATTATTCAATTCAATTATTTGTCCCATTTGAAATTAGCCTTGCGGGGGTATTAGTCCCATTAGGACAGTTCTAGTTGTCATTTTGTTGGTTTTTCTTTAAATCAATTAAATTAAAAAAATATATCATCAAATACATACATTTGTAAATGTATTACTGTTATAGATATGTATTTACAGTGAAATTCTGACAATTTTGATTTTAATTTTTCTTTGTTAACTAACTTTTTTTTTTTTTACAATTCTAGAAAAAAAATTTTGTATGTGTTCCAAACCTTTATTATTCAATTCAATTATTTGTCCCATTTGAAATTAGCCTAGCGGGGGTATTAGTCCCATTAGGACAGTTCTAGTTATACCCCCCGCAAACAAAGTTTGGGGGGGTATATAGGAATCACCTTGTCCGTCCGTCCGTCTGTCCGTCTGTCTGTCTGTCTGTCCGTCTGTCTGTGCAATCGTGTCCGGTCCATATCTTTCTTATGGAGAAACATTGGAAGTTCTTACTTCACACAAAGATTGCTTATGACCTAAGGGTGTGTCATGACCTTGACCCAAGGTCATTTGGGCATGGTCAAGGTCACTGGCAGAAAAAATGCAAAATTCGTGTCGGGTCCATATCTTTTTCATGGAGAAACATTGGAGGTTCTTACTTCACATAAAGATTGCTTATGACCTAAGGGTGTGTCAAGATCATGACCTAAAGTCATTTGGGCAAGGTCAAGGTCACTGGCAGAAAAAATGCAAAATTCGTGTCCGGTCCATATCTTTCTTATAGAGAAACATTGACATTGGAAGTTCTTACTTCACACAAAGATTGCTTATGACCTAAGGGTATGTAATGACCTTGACCCAAGGTCATTCGTGCAAGGTCAAGGTCACTGACAGGAAAAATGCAAAATTCGTGTCCGGTCCATATCTTTCTTATGGAGAAATATTGGAAGTTCTTACTTCACACAAAGATTGCTTATGACCTAAGGGTGTGTCATGACCTTGACCCAAGGTCATTTGTGCAAGGTCAAGGTCACTGGCAGAAAAAATGCAAAATTCGTGTCTGGTCCTTATCTTCCAAATGGAGAAGCATTGAATGTTCTTACTTCACACAAATATTGCTTATGACGTAAGGGTGTGTCATGACCTTGACCCAAGGTCAATTGAGGAAGTTCAAGGTCATTGTTTCGAAAATGCTAAATTTTGTCTGTGTCATTTATTGTATTAATGGAAATATTAGAAGCTAAAATTTGACACAAAGCTTGCTCTTCTCGGGCCACATAAAATAATTTTTAGATTTTCATCCCCGTCTCTCTGAAAATGGCCTGCCCCAATGAAATTTTTATTTGGCAAAAAAATGTGTGGAAAAAAAATTTCGGAAAAAATCGGGCTCAGTATACCAATAATTCAAAATGTTTAAATATTAAATGGCTGCTTTACATGTGGATTTCATTTGATTCGAGTTTGATTTGAGTCATGGCTGTTAAAGGAAGGATGCAAATGTCCTCAGGCATTAACAGTTAACTTAAAATAAAATGGAATTAAAGGATAGAAATTGGTTTGTTTACTTCTATTAGCATTAACAGTTTTTAATCAAAGTACTAAAGAACTGACGGGAGTTGATTTTGTCGATGTTTATTTATTTGAAAATCAATGATATGTTTTTTTGCATGACAAGTACACGCATACGTAGTTTCTAGTTTGTATTACGCATATTTTTATAATATGAATTTTTGAACTTTTTCGACTAGAATGTCGAGAAACCTCCATATGAATCATGTTAAATAATATTTAAAGATAAAATTAATTCAATCAAAGTATGTATCAGTGGTAGAAATATTTCTTGAAAATTGTATGGATCCAAGCAATATTGAACTATAGTCTCGTTCAACCAAACGCTCGGCTGACACCGTAAATCTCCGACAAGGGTTTACGGAGACAGCCGAGCGTCGAGTTGAACGAGACTATATTGAACTCTGGCGTAGGAATACATACGACTACAAAAAATATTGAAATTGTTCGTACCATTTAAAATCTGACTATTTTTAAGGTATTTGTAAATAAGTTTCCCTGAAAAACAATGCTTTAGCATGCATTACATCGAATTCATCAATTATTTTCAAGAACTAAGTCTTTTCAAGAGCAATGATCTGTGCTGAGGTCCAAACACTGTTTCACTTTCGGTTTGTCCGAGTGACTGCATAGAAGAGTTGATTAAAAATCAACACCCAAAAAATAGAGCAGTTGTCATTTATTGAAAATGGTCAGTGAAATAGATTCATCCAATATTTTCTATAATAGCAAAAATACACGTGTTATGATTTTTTCCTTAGCGGGGGGTATCAATTGTGAGCTTGCTCACAGTACCTCTAGTTTTTATTGTTTTTTTTTCTGTCACGTTTTCTCAAAAATGCTTTAGCCAATTTTCATGAAACTTTCAGATCTTATTCATGACAAAATTTGTAAGAAAATTACGAGAGCTTTTTTTGGTCGTCACTTCCGGTACCGAGATATTAAAGATTTTACATTTTTGCTTGTTCACGACTTTTCTCAAAAAGTATTTAAGATAGAACCTTCAAATTTTCAGAGATGGTAGAGAGTGAACGGCCGCAGTGCCCTTCGCACAACTGAAAGTCCTCCGTCACTTCCGGTTGTCACCGGAAGGAAATGAAAAACCTTAATTTTTTAATTTTTTAAACTTGAATTTTATTTATGTTTTTATTCGATAGAGACGTCTAAAACACTTCAGAATATAAAATTCGTTTTAAAATCGATCAAAGCATTCCTGAAATTTTGAGCTCAAAAGTTCTGAAGCGAGAGTCCGCGTAGCTCAGTCGTTAGAGTGTTGGACTTGTGCCCAGGTGACCCGGGTTCCGTCCCCGAGTGCCGATTATTTTTTCTTCCCTAATTTTGTTTTCTTTAACGATTTTATCTTTAAAATGGTGGTTTTTTATTGTTTTCCGTTTTATTTTTATCATAAATAAATAACAGCTTTTTTAGTACAATTATAGTTCTCGTTTCTGTCAGCAGTTTACTTAATTCAAGACGCTCGTCGCATCGCCGGCATCAAAGACATGGCGCCGAAGCGCCCCTGCAGTACGACCGCATTAGAGTTCACTGGGTCGCTTTGCCGGCATCAAAGAAATACCGCAATCTCCATGATTGTATGCACACAACATTTAGCAATGCACCAACGATATTCTACATGGCTTTAAAAGGAGGACTGATTAGTATTTATTCACATAATTATATAGATACACGCATGCATGTATACATGTGTTTATTGACATATGTTGCTTATATATTGATTTCCTGAATACTATAAAACACTATGAAATATCTCTCTTTCTCACTCTCTCTCTCTCTCTCTCTCTCTCACCCTGACAACCGGCTGACTGCGATACGGTGTGAAAACTGACCACCCTTGTATCTGTGTTTGGGCCTATGTATTAACAGATGTAAACACTGATCGTTGAAATACACTGTTGAAACAAAGAGTCTGATTATTCACTTTTGATTTATAAAAATCATTACGGCAGGGTGGATTGGGATTATAATCATTTACTATCAGTCTTATAAAGTTTATATTTATTTACAAAAGTCTATAAACATGTAGTAACTACATGTTCGCCCAAAAGCGGGATTAGTGATTAAGCAGCGGGGTCAATAATTCTCTCTCTCTCTCATTATAGCTAGATAAACAATGAATGTGCATATCCGTATAAATTAGCCTAGCGAACATTTTTATATGGGTATAATATATGTATTAATTTATTAAATCGGAATTTGAATTAATTATTCTCCCCTGGGAATAAACCCCAATTCAAAATCGCCCTCACTTGGTTTCAGACTTTTGACGAGTCTTCGGACAATATGCTTTGCCCTGCCCCCCCCCCCCCATTCATAAAATCATTTAGTTTTTCTGGCCTGATTTTACTGGATCTTTCATCTTGAACCTTAATTTTCAACCTAGTTCAATTCTAGATAACTGTTCTAATGACCAGACCTATTCGTTCATTTTTAAGAGAGTTATGAATTTTTTGGCATTTGAGTTTCAATTGACGTGCTTGACATGTACATGTAGAAAAAAATTCTAACTCCCGAGCCCCTCACTCAATCCTAATGAAATTTTATGTAAATGTACCTCGGACCCCATTCTTATTGTCTGCCAAATATGCAGCGGATTGAACAATTAAGAAGAAATTCCTGAGATCAAACGGCGAGTATAGCCTGTACGGGGACTTAAAATTTACAGAGTACAAGGGATGTAAGCAGCCGCGTAATATTTCTGTTGTATGTATATTTCTTGTTTTCCGTTTAGTCTGTATCTACGATAGTGTGTGAACTACTTATGAATGTCTATAGAACTGTGGAAATTACTGTCTTCAAATTTTTTACGTGTTACTGATTTTGTTATTTCTACATTTATAAAGATTTTATTAATCCTGCTAAATTAAAACAGTCAAACATAAAAGTAAACGACACGAAAAAAAATTATCAACACTGAAATACATGGGTAAAATGCATCAGTCATTGTTTTAGGACTTCTCCAAATTGTTGTTAACCGAATCCGAGATCCACACCTCAAAATTCTATTTTCGATTTATTTACGACGAAAATCAAGCTCGGGTCTTTTCACCCCCCTCCCGACACAAACACGCATCAATATTTCAAATGACCTCACACTGTTACCAAACCTAAATAGTCAGACATCTTACACTTTGTTTTTCATCTCATACAAAAACTCAGCTCTTCTCCCGGGCGGAAACGCCCCAAATTCAAACACAAATTCGGGAATGATTTCGCGTCAGCTATGTTTTGAGACACCTGCAAAGGCTGTGTGTTCTAATCTCGCCGGAGCCAAGATTTGTTCTTTCTCTCTATTTCTTTCTCTCCTTTTTATTTAATTTTCTAACTAAAATAATCAACATAAAAGGGTTGTTGGACTGCAGTACAAGTTGAAAAACACTCTTCAATTAAGATTTAGACAAAAACAGTCTTTTATTATTAGGGTCTTTCGTCTTCAGCGGAAGACCCTTCTATTTTTATTGTTATTAGGGTCTTCCGTTTACAAAGGATGACCCTCTTTTTTTTCTTCGGTTTCTTTTTATTACAGGTTATTAGACCTGTTATTAAGTCAAAAGACCTCTTATTTAATATGAAATAAAATGGGACTGGTCCTTAAAATTAAGGATCCTACAGGGTGGATAATCCTTCATCCATCTCTTTTGGATCACATCTGCATTTCCTGATATGTTTCGTTGATGAAGATAAAAGGCAAGGTCATTTCCTCTTCTAAAAATCGGACGGAAGACCTCCTCGTTGCTCGCAACGAGATCGTGTCTAGTTATTATTATTATTATTTTTTCAAAATTATTGTAGGGGTGAGCGCAGTCTCTTTATCTGAATCTGCACATGAAATTGTATTAAAGTATGTTTGTTTCCTATTATAGCAAGCGGCGCCGGCGCAAAGCGAGCTCTACCGGCAAGGCGTATGTGAATAGAAAATTCGGACTAGTTGCACATTCATTCAACGGATTTTTTTGGCGTCAGTAAATCGGACCAGTAATGCCTTGTTTTAATCGTCCCAGTAATTCCCTGTAAATATGGTTTCCCATTTCACACTCTCACGAGAACAAGATAAAAGACTATGTACATCATGCATTGTAAATAAAATAATTTCATTACATAAGACTAACAGAGTTGTCGTTCCTTCGAGTGACGTCACAATGGATTTCTTGCACATTGATCCCACAGAATTTTTCGGCGTCAGTAAATTTCGACCCACAATGCAATTTATCAATGTCGGACGATCTCACTAGACTTGATTCCTTCTCGCGAGAATCAAAGTAAAACTTTTGAGAAACAGATAAATTGTGTAATTTCAAGAATATCATGCTTTTTAAGTAAACAAAACAGTATATTTCACTTAGTTTTTTTTTCCAGTGTTTTTTCAAAGAGACAGACGACACTTGACCGACGTGAACTTTGACGTCACAATAAGGGGAAATTAAAAGTATTTATTGTAAATCTGCTGAAATATAAATACCAAAATCTTCTCAAAATCTTGCAAAGCTAACGAATGAGGACATCTTTTTTTTTTAAATAGGAAACAGTTGTAACTTGCTCTCATTTGGATGAATGCTCACATTTATTTTATTCACTATTATATATTTACAGTTTTTTCCAGGAACGTTTTTTAAAAGGGGGCGCGGCAGCATCATTAAAAAAATATTTATAAATTTAGCAAAATGAAAAAGAAATTCTCAAATCAGGGAAATTCTAATCCGGGAGAGGAATGGTGAGTGCATAGTATGCATTTAGCTCTTTAACTGCTCAACGGTATCTTTATTTTCACATTTATTACATCCTCCCGGGGGGGGGGGGGTCAAAACCGTTTTTCTTATATGATCAGCAAATTTTTTTAATACGTAAATTATATTTTTTTTTAAAACGGGGGGGGGGGGGGGGACTCTATGATAAGTCAATTTTTTATATGTAAGTTTAAGAAAAATGTCTGCTGCAAAAAAGAGAGGAAATAAAACTGCAATAAACATTATGTTAAAATCTTTATTATCTATTTATTATTTAGTATCTGATATAAATTCTATTTAAATAAATAAACAATCTTATAAATTATGAATAATGAAAATTTACTAGAAAAAATAGGCATGTTTATATTTTATTTTGCATTCAAATTCATTTACTTTACGTTGATACTTTTATTCTTATCGATTTATCATAATTCATTATTTGATCACATGCTGCGCTCGCACCCCAACGGTCACACCGTAAAACATATTAAATTAAGAGATAAAAGCTCTCTCTCTCTCTCTCTTAGTTCATCTGATTATTAAACAAAATTAGAAAATGAATAATGCATGATTTAATTTAATAATCGGTTTTAGATATGTATTTTTTTTAATTTTAATTATTAGGGTGTGCCGTTACCAACGGAAGACCCTCTTGTTTTTCTTCGGTTTCTTTTTATTATTATTTTATTTTTTTTCTGACTCCTTCCCGGCTTTATATCTCAAAAAGTTTTCATCCGATTTCAATGAAATTTTCAGAGCTTTTGTAAAGTTACCGTGCCTCAAAGATCTTAAAGTTTCAGCATTTACGTCACTTCCGTTCAAATTTGGCGGCCATTTTTAAATTTAAAAAAAGTGATTTTGTCCGGAAGAAATCTCCGTAAACTTTAAAGATATCGCTTTGAAATTTTTACGGATGATAAATGTATCAATTCTATATTATGTACTGGGGGGTTTAAAATTTTGTTTATCAATTTTGTTCAAAACCGGAAGCAGTTGCAATTAGCATTACAGTATCAAAATATCTTGACAACTGAGTACAGTAGATCTTGCTAAAAAAAATTGAAAATCTGCCAATTTTTATCAACCTCTTATTTTTTGGTAAATACCAAGCCCCTTTTGTTGTTGTACCTGTAAGAAGATTTTTCTCTATTCCTATATACCCCCCCCCCCATTTCATGGCCCCATTTTTCTCTAGGGAATCATGGTTTCATCAGACTTAAATCTGCATAACCTTTGCTTTCACACTAAGTACTGAGTTTTGAACCGAACACTTTCCCAGAATAGTTTTAAAGATTTTCTCTTTATATTCCTATGTAAAAATTCAAACCGCCATCACGGTCCCGCCCTACCACTAGGGACTGTGATTTTGCAAACTTGAATTTACACTACCCGAGGATGCCTCTACACAAGTTTAAACCCTTTCTGGCCAAAAATTCTTTAAAAAGAAGATTTTTAAAGATTTTCTCTATATATTCCTAAGTAAAAATTCATCCCCCATTGTGGCCTCACCCTACCCCTGGACTATTATTTAAACAAACTTGAATCTATATGATCTGGGGATGCTTCCACTCAAATTTGGGCTTTCCTGGCCTAATAATTTTGAGAAGAAGACTTTTAAAGATTTTCTCTATCTATAAAAATTCATCCCCCATTGTGACCCCGCCCTACCCCAAGGGACCATGATTTGAACAAACTTGAATCTACACTTCCTAAGGATGGTTACATGCCAATTTGAGATTTCTTGGCCAAATATTTTTGAGAAGAAGATTTTTAAAAGATTTTCTCAATATATTCCTATGTAAAACTTGATCTCCCAATTGTGGCCCCACCCTACCCCCGGGGATCATGATTTGAACAAACTTGAATCTACACTACCTGAGGATGCTTCCATTTCAATTTGAGCTTTTCTGGCCTAATAGTTTTTGAGAAGATTTTTAAAGATTTTCTCTATATATTCTTATGTAAAACATGATCCCCCTATTGTGGCCCCACCCTACCCCCGGGGACCATGATTTGAACAAACTTGAATCTACACTATCTGAGGATGCTTCCACTCAAATTTGAGCTTTCCTGGCCTAATAGTTTTTGAGAAGACTTTGGCTCAGGTGAGCTAAAAAAGGTTAAGTTTACAATACAATAAGTTGTTAAAGTTGGTTTCTGGAAGAAGAGACTTTGAAAATTTTCTTAATAAATATTGAAATTTTTTTTTAGTTTTTTAATCTTTAGTTTTTAAGATCTGTGTACTAACATAGAATTGTGAGCAAATCTCTGTATCTTGCTTATAATTCGAAGCTTAACACTCAAATATGGTTAGTAAATAGAAATTGTAAACAATTAAAACACAAGAAACATGCACTATAACAAATAAAGAACACAATTTATTTTTTCGAAATGAATCATATATATACATGTACATGTATATACAGTGGAGCCTCACTTATCCGGACACTTTTGTCCCCAGGCCAAATCGTCCGGATAGGTGAAGCGTCCGGATATCTGAATTGTGATATTTACCTTTAATATTTATGGAAACATAACTCATAAATTAATTATACAATTAAATATTTTATTTTGATAGCCATAAGCACTACAAAAAAAGTTTAGTTTTTTTTTAAATTAACAAAACAAGTATTGTTAAAAACATTATTTAAGGTACATGTTTTTTCCACATGAAACCAAGCACTACATTCTTCAAGGCAACACATGTACATGTACATAACAATCACTGTATTAAATTGATACTTTTATTACATTCGCATAACAAAGCGAAGAGAAGAGAGTCGGTGTTCCACTTTACGCTGACAAATCTTTTTCTTCAAGCTAGCGGTGATCGCAACTCTCGCTCTCTTGGCCGGTGGTGTTGACATGTTTGAAGCTGCTCAACATTTGATGATTGAAAATGGGTGAAAATCTGTATATATTCCCTTATTGATAATTGTCCAAGCTATTTTTTCATTGACAGAACTTACCCAAGCTAATTTTACGTATCCATCTTTCTATAGAGTTAATTGCACGAAAGCGATATTTACAAGTAGCGTGAACAATCATCCACGCCATGTTTGGCATAAATTATTATTACACTGTTAATTGAACACACGCTATAAAATTAATGTCGATAAGCTGAACATCCCAAGCTGTCTTAATAACTATCGTAAACAGAACTCAAATTATCAAATATTTCATTTCAATTACGTTTTAAAATGAATAGGCGTACGAACGATCTAATCACACTACGATTAATAGAATTTTAATTCAATCAATAGTTGACTTTTTTAAACACAAATTAAACAATTTTCATGACATTTTAATCAAACAATAACAGTTCATAAGTTAAATGGCGACAATTAAACATGTCGCATCCATGGTTATCGTAATATCCTCGGGCGAGTACATAACGTGACCAGGTGACCCCGATTACCGGACGAAGGCATTGTTTAAAACCAACAACCAGTGTCAGAAGTTTTTACACCAATTTGCACTTGCGCATAAAAAACTTTTGTGCCCCCGAACACTTAAATGTGACCGTCCGGTTAAATGAGGTAAAATTTAAAGGAAAATTGTATTATGTGGTAAAATTTGACCGTCCGGATCCGGAACGCGGAATTCCGGATAAACGAGACAAATTATTGTGTAAAAATTCCGTTCCCAATAAAAATCGACCGGTAAGTGAAGCATCCGGATATCTGGCGTCCGGATATCTGAGGCTCCACTGTACCTACATATTTCCGACAGCGATATCAAACTCTATTTCAACTGAATAAACTCGAGAAAATGCCGAGCATCTCAACAAAACCTATTGCATTAATATACCATTACGTAAAATATAATGCTGAATTACCGATAGAATGAATTGTATTTCAGTACTTTTTTGATGCATCAGATTTTGCTTAATTTGCGCAGGTAAACAGTTAACTGTTTGATTTACCGAAGTCTCTGTTTGATTTGATACGTAAAAATCACGAAATACAGACGATAGTTCCCAGGTTACAAAGCATAAATAATGAAAACGAAACAAAAATCAGAACAAGCTAACACCAACGTCATGTGTGAAAACTGTCAACGCATTGAAATATTTAGCCTCAATTTACTTCACAAAATCGGCACCAATATATTTTGCATGTTTCAAAAATTTCCCTTCATTCGCGAACTGTTGCAGAACAAGCAAATTCATCATAGTCAGATCGACCCTTTTTCGTATAATGTCATGACTGCTTTAAACAAAGAACCTCGTTTTAGATGTATGGAATACGAGTCTTGGTAAAATGGGTACGCAAACCCGGGCCGTGGCAAAATAAAAGCCGGGGCAGATCGGCAATCGTCAATTCCAAATACGCATTATTTTGCAGCAATATTTACAGCAAATACAAATATACTGGTCCATCAAATATCCTGAAATTTTAATGAGATTGGCAGATTAATAACTGCCAATCTTTTGTTTTGCCCAGGCCAAGTCTTGTCTACCCATTTTACCGGATGCCGAATCCGAAGCTATTAAACTGATTGAAACACGCCTTTCCTTTATTATTATTTTCGTAATAACTCAGATTTGAAACAGAATTAGACCTTAATTTTTGCAATTTATATTTTCCTTCCCATAAGGATAATTTATGCTAAACTATGTTGAATTGGAATCAGTAGTTCTTGAGAAGAAGATTTTTTAAAATGCACCCCCCTTTTTCTACAGTTTCAAGGTTTTCTCCGCTTTGAATACAGATCGGACTTTTATTTCTGCAATTTATATTCGCCCTCCCATAAGGATGCTTTGTGCCAAATTTGGTTGAAATTGGATAAGCGGTTTTAGAGAAGAAGTTCAAAATGTAAAAAGTTTACAGACGGACAGATGGACGGACGACGGACAAAAAGTGATCAGAATAGCTCACTTGAGCTTTCAGCTCAGGTGAGCTAAAAATTGTTTCAATATCTCTTGAAATAAAAAAGCTGTCCCTGGAAAAAAAGAGAAGAAAAAAAATAATAAAAAACATAAGAAATACAAAAGGTCTTTCACCTGAAAGGTGGAAAGACCTAACAAGAGGTCTTTCACCTGAAAGGTGGAAAGACCTAAAAATGACATTTTAGCACTGACTTCCAATCAGTAAGAAGACAATCAATAAACAATGAATTGAAATCATTTAAATCTATACTAGACTTTGACCCGAGCGTGCACAGGTTGATATTGCATATCGGACATTTACGAAATAGGTACATCGACACACCGTATTATTGACTTTTACATAACAAAGCTATTATAAGCCTGCAATAATGCTATTAATTTCACTACACTTTCCTTAATTTGAATAATCTAACTGTGTCTCGGGAAAGGCCCTCACCACAGTGAATGCCTCCCATAAACCCGTATGTAGCAGAAAATTACATAAAGATCAAAGGTCAAGTTAAAAAAAAATTGCAATCTTAATCTTTTCACATTTTTAATGAAATAACGCAGAGAAAATATTTCATCAATTGAATTAAAAGAAAAAATTTCTAAACATAAAAAATAATGAGGTGGAAAGACCTCTAATTGTTCGAGAATAATTAGCATACTAATTTATCTTTAGTTAGATCTTCTTCTGTACTTCCACAGCAGAGGGAGATAAAATGAATGCATTGTTATGATGTCCATGAAGCCCTCTATTTAAATTTTGAATTTTATGACATCTGGGTCAGGGGTTCAAGCCCTTGGATAGGACCAAAATGGCCACATATTGAAAATGTATAAATAATTCTAATGTTTCTTCTGTACTAAATTATGTCAGTAATGTCATCTTAAATTGTAAAATTCACAGTCCATGGATCCAGCAGGGGTTTAAATATTAAAAGCTGAAGTAACAGTCAGAGGATTTTTGGATTAGGGTTAAGACTCCAAAATTAGGCTTAACATGCAAACTTGGGACTCCCTTACAGGTTTGTCCGTCTATGGGTTATGGTACTCAGGTGACCGTCAAGGCCTGTGAGCCTCTTGTTTCAAATTATCACAGCCTTTCTACCTTTCTGAGTTTTCTTTTTTTTTCCCCCTTGTATCTGACATGTTTTAATGTGCTTTATTTTTCAGTTTATTTTCGTATACCTGAGGATGCCTGAGGCCCATTTCAAAAACGTATTATTGGGAAAACCGTTGGAAACAAAAGGAAAAATCTCCTACACTCGTTCATTTGATATGTTGAATGCTGAAGACAGATCAAAGATAGCAGAGTTTTTGTACTTCCTAGGATGTGTTCAAAATTGCGAAGTTCTTAATTCTTAAATATGACAACTCCCTTCCTTTACAAAATATTGCAAGGGAAATAAAAAAAAACCCACCAAAAAACGATGCATCGTCAGTATGAAATATTACCTATTTAGGAGGGTTATAGTTGAAATTGACAACCCGAGATAACCATTGTCAACCTCCACTTCACGTCGGTTTTCAAGTCAAATTCAACTGTTACCCTCCTAAATAGGCTCCATTTATTTTGTTATAATGAATGTCTTTAGTTTAGAGAAAATTTACTGCTTTTATATAGATCTACAGCAAACTGTACACACATACTTTACACACATGTAACAGTTCGTTGTGTTACTCATTGCCAAGTGTGTTGCTACATGTAGGACTGAGGGTAATAGAATGAATTATCAAATGTGTCTAATTCCAATCAGACTACAGCAAACTGTACACACATACTTTACACACATGTAACAGTTCGTTGTGTTACTCATTGCCAAGTGTGTTGCTACATGTAGGACTGAGGGTAATAGAATGAATTATCAAATGTGTCTAATTCCAATCAGACTTCAGTATTTAACATGGAAAAATAATAATTGATTTTTGTTAAATGCTTAGTTATTATTTCTGTTTTCAGGCATCCAAAGTACATACATATTATTTCAGCATATTTTGAATTTAATGTGTACAAATGAAAAATGATGATATTGATGATATAACAAGACCTTGTAACATTCTTCCCTAAACTGTGTTACTTCCAAAGTGTTAAAAAATTATAAAATTCATCACTCATTTACAATTTGATTACTACCAAGTTTATTCTTGACATTTTCAGAAATTAATTAGGGCCCCGCTCTGCGGACACCCTATAGTGATCAGTCGTTCTGTCCATCCATCCGTCCAAAATATCTTATCCACAGCATATCTTCTCTCTCCATGGCCCACTCTTGGTTAATATACTTCACCCAAAGAGTGCCTTTGGGTAAAGGGTGTGCAGTGACATTGAACCATGTTTCAAGGTCTAAAGTTAAGGTCATAGCAGAATTATATGAAAAATCCATGTTCAGAGCATATCTTCTCTTTCCTTGGCCCAATCTAGCTCATACTTCACCCACCTGTGCCTTTGGATAAAGTGTGTGCAGTGACCTGTTTGTAGATCAAGGGTCAAGGTCATATTGGACCATGCAAAAAATCTTTTTTTCATAGCATATGTAGTCTCAACTTAGCCCTTTTTGGCTCATACTTCACATAAACAGTGCTTTTGAGTAAAGGGTAGTGACCTTAAACCAAGTGTCAATGTCAAATGTGAAGATCATAGCAGAATTATATGAACAATCCATGTCCAAAGCATATCTTCTCTTCCCTTGGTCCAATATGGCTCATTCTTCCCCCACGGTGCCTTTTGTCAAAGGGTGTGCAGTGACCTTAAATGATGTTCGTAGGTCAAAATCATATCAGAATAAGCAAAAAATCCCTTTTTTCAGAGCATATACATTCTCCTCTTAGCCCTATTTGGATCATCATTAACATAAACAAAGCTTTTGGGTAAAGGGTTTGCAGTGACCTTGAACCAAGTTTTAAGGTGAAATGTGAAGGTCATAGCAGATCTCTTTATAATCCAGTTGCTTCATCTTGCTCAGATTGAACAACAAAAAATGTATGTAAGGGGTGATGAGATTGAATTAAAAGTATGCCAACTGGAAAATATCTAAGTTATATGTTAAATTCAAAGCAAATTTCTCTGAAATGCATTTCATCATATTGTCCATTATTTGAGCGGGGCCCTTTGAGATTGTCACCACCTCAGTGATGTCTAGTTAAGTATAAGTTAGTAACACACGGACTGATTTGCATATAAATGGCATTTTTGAAGGCAACTTTTAGAGGTTTCATTTTTATTGTTATGAAATAATGCAAACTTTACTTCTCAATTTCTTAAATTTCTATTTATACACTTGCTTTTTAATCAGTGAAAGATCTACATGCAGTGCTTCAACTGTGATATTGTTATTGATGCATCCTGATATACATAATCCTATTGTGTTTCACATTTACTCAGCGATTTACTTGATTTAGATATTAACTAATCTAATTCCTGCTAAATAGAACCAACAGACATTTCATTTAGACTCTTATACTATGCGTCATTACACCAGGCTAAATTGTCAAAATATACATGTATGTGATCATTTCGATTGGTGTGGGATTATCTGCATGTGCTAATTATTTTGTGTTATTATGCGCTATTATAAATAACTCAGGCAGGTTATATGGATTCTCCACTTATTGTTAAAAATTACAAATTAGTCAGATGTTTAGATAAAATCTAGTTTCTTCAAGCTCTTAATGTAGATGGATATGGTTCATTTCTAGATTTATATTATATTACAAAGACAAAATAATTGATAAACATGTTCGACCTCTGTCCCAAGCGCTTCAAGCTAACCGCGATCATAAGTGTACGGAAACACAGTGCATTAATTTACTAAGTAAAATGCGCGGACCCCAAAATCATGTTGTTTATGTTTTCCGGGGGGTGGAGGGGTGGGGAGGGGGTGGTCTGAGCAATATTTTTTATTTATGCAAATTTAAGAAATTAGATTTTTCCATGGAGGGTGCAAAAGTTGGAGGGGAGGAGGGTCCAGATCCCCGGTAAATCCGTGCATGGGTAATACGGGTAGATTGGATGCTAATAAACTAGATGTTGTTATGGGTGATCAAGTTAATTGATGTTCAGCTCAAGAGTGTCAATTTTTTACTGCCTTTTCGTTTCTTAATAATTATCAGAACTCAAGCTAACAACATAAGAATTATAGAATCCGCCAGTTTCTTTTTTTTCAAAAAACAAGGCTCAATTTTTCCTTCACTTATAAAATTACATATTAATAAAATTGACATTTTCATTCAAGTAAAATGTTATTAATAAGTTTATTAAATAATCGTTTAACTCTTTATTATAATTAAAAATACATTATCTAATACAATTTCACACCTTTAAAGCTCTAGCGGGAGTAAGAACAATGGTGTCAGTACTTATCAGTACTTGTCAGTACTTCTCTAAGTTTTTCAGTACCGTCAGTAAAAAGTGTCAGTACTTTTCTAAGTTTATCAGTACTGTCTAAGTTTGTCAGTACTTTTCTAAGTTTATCAGTACTGTCTAAGTTTGTCAGTACTTTTCTAAGTTTCTCAGTACCGTCAGTAAGAAAGTCAGTACTTTTCTAAGTTTATCAGTAATGTCAGCACATTGTCAGTAAATGTCTAAGTTAATCAGTAAAAAATGGGAATGTCAGTACTTTTATGACTTAGTAGTGGCTAGAAGTAAGAATATCAAACAATATATTATAGTATGCATCTTATATCATTCATGACAAGAAACGATTCCAAATAATTTGATCATCATCTGTTTTTCAGCAACATTTTTTATCATTATTAATTTTACCACAAAAGAAAAACTCTTACATTAAAAGAAAAAGAAATAGCAAGATATGAAATTGGCTTTCAAGTTTGTCTTGCGTTTCGAATATGTTTTCACTGTTAGAATTGTTCAACCAGTGGATGAGTGTAACTTTCTAAAAAATGAACTAAACGTTCGTGGTTTCCAGATGATATTAAGGATCGAACTCTGTCTTCTTCCCTTTACTTTGATTGATTATCAGTTTCTGTTTCGCTCTGTTAACTCCTATCAAAGATACATGTAAATGTATTTTGAAACTACGCACTATATAGAATGACAGGCCTCTTCCATTTCAATCATTGATTTGTAAATAGCTCTTTGAATGATTAAACATAAGCGAAAAAGATTTTTTCTTTTTTCTTTAAAACATACACCAAGTTTCATTGACGTGAGACAAATTTGCTATAGGATACCAAGGTACATTTTGATTAAATTGTGTATCATTTGAACTATGACTATTTTAAATTTGAAAAAAAGAGGTACAATCAACAAAGTGATGTATCTCTTCATTGCTGTCAAAATCAATAATTGAATGATGTTAAGCCTCGATAATTGCGATACCAATACGACTGGGTTTTAAAAAAGAAAATTTAACAAGAAAAGGCAAATTTTTATATAGAAATAAAATTAAAACTAGTACATGTAGTTTATATTATAATTTCAATATACCTTTTACCACTGTTCCGTAAGGTTGTTACTGTTAGGTTACTGCCCTATCAAATGAAAAATACATGTACCATAAAATGTATTTAAATTTAAGTTTTAATGCAATGTTATTATTATTATTATTATTATTATTATTATTAGGGTCTTCCGTTTCCATTATATAATGAATCATAATTATTATTTTTTTTAACCTTTTTTCTTAACATCTAAAACAGATTCATTCAAAAACCATTTTTTTAGATTAATTAAATAATTCGGATTAAAATCAATGTGCAATACGACTTAACATCAGGTGTTTAAATTTTCGATTATAAACTGGGAAGTAGCTATATTACATTTAAAAAGAAAACAATCAACGTTTAAAATTGAATCACTTGTATTAGATTATATCTAAATCTATTGTATCTGTATAATCGTTTTTATTAAACATACTTCACAATCTCAAATTGATTTACCACTTACATTTATGCGACTGACGACAATAAAAAAAAACAAAAAACAAAAACAAAAAAAAACGAAAACAAAAACATTATGTTTTTTTTTTGATAAGGCTACCTTTTGAGACACTGGAATGAGGGCTGTTTTCTGAAGCAGTGTGCGTTCTTCAAAACTATTAAAATCAAAAGACTTGTAAATCTATAAGATGACATATTATGACATTAATATCTTGAAGTTATAAAAAGTTACAACACAAACATTCATTTGGAAATGAAGTAAGAGTGTTGAAACGCTGTCAAAATATTAAATGAATCGGAAAATGCAATAAAGATGTTGTATCTATGTACATAACTTTAAGTACAAAAAATACCTGGCATTTTCCTTGTTTTCATGGCTGTTATTTTCCACGTTATTAGCACCTAAACAATTTTGAAAAAAAAAATTACAAATGTTTGGGTTATTGAAGAATATTATGTGTATTTATTGAATGTTTTACAATGACATTGTTTAGAATTTGTTGGACTGTTTATGCTGTCATATCATTTATCATTATCAAAATATCGGCCAAACATTAGTTGCAATGTTTTTACATGTAATTTGTATTTTATAGAATGCCGTTTACTTAGGTTTAAAAATATAAATGCATATTACATAATTTTTCCAAACTATAATATCGAATTCAAATTGTATTGGTACATGAACATTCAAATGCATAATTGGATGACAGCCAGTATGAATTATATAAAAAAATATATTGACCACTGGACTAATATATTAAATACAAACCAGAAATAAATTATCCTAGAAAAAAATTATGATAAAGAGCAAATCGGTCATTGTGTGAGTTTTGAAAATATTTACATTAATCTTATTATTTGAATGCGAGTAAGAACACAACAGCGAAAGGTAAACACATATCAGAGTGGTAGTTTTATATATATTATTAAAATAAATGTAATGTTTGTCCTCTGAGTAAATGTCGTCCCTTAACCTATAATCTTCTGAAATATTGAAGATGTAAGAGGACAACTTACATGCTCTTGTTAAAATTAAAACCCCAACAACAGTAGCAGCCACCAATAAACAGCCAATTAAAATATGGTATCTTCTATCGCCTGATTCTGTTCTTCTCATGTAATTATTAAATGTACACGATTATATTTATTAAATGAATTGCAAATTTCATTCCATTAACAACGGCTCTTTATAGATAAAATTTAAATGAATAGATTTTCTGTAATCGTGGGGTTTGGGATTGAAAAAATGGTATATTTACAAGAAATATATTAGTATATATCTCTTGTAAGAACCAGATAAAACAATTCTGTTGACTGAGAGTAATTATCCTGTTTACTCACTCTGATACCGTTGAGTCGTTGTTGGAAATGCTTACAGTGGTATTTAATTGTAACTCAGTAAATATTCTGTGCATGTTTTTCTCCACAATATCATAACAGCCTTCATCTACATTTAGAAAATAGCAAAAAAGGCATACAGCTATGAAACATGCATAAAATCTGCAAAATCAAGTAGATATACTGGATATTTACATGACAATTAATACGTCACGTTATGATTTTTATAAAATACAAAGAAACAATAAAATAAGTGTTATATAAGTAATTAAATTTATTGTTCTCAACAAATTACTTAGTGCACCAATTGTTTTAATACAAAGTTGACGTCGACGTAATTATTGAACCCTATGCTCGGACTTTGGAGCGGAACGATGCATGCCAATTTCTAAGTCATACCTATCGATGATTAACAGAAAGGGGATGTGATATAACAATACAATATATCCAGAGAGGGGTGTAATATAAATTTTATACTACTCTACTTTCTGGAAATTCTTACGTGATTTGTTTCTCAAAAGAGAACCGAAAAGTTTTACTACATAAATAATCATATAAATACTGGATATAAATAACCCTTACGTACTACATGTTAACGGTTTTATATAACTATTTTTATTTTTATTTTTTGTCTGCGGTCGATTCGTTATCACACTCTTAAATTGCATGCTTATAATAATTAAGTAACTGTTAATTACTTACAAAGGTACGCATCTGTAGATATATAGCGTTCTGAACATGGAGGATCTACGTCTGAGCATTTCAAGCGGTAATGTGGCTGAATCACAGCACCATATGTGTTATACTCTGTACAAGCACCGTATACAAATCTAGATTGCATTTGAGTAATCAATATTTGATTAAAAGTTGATGAAAAATGTTGTTTATAATAGCTATAAGGGGACAAATTTGTAAGTGCGAGCTATGTGGTCATTTGTTGTTGGCACTTTCTTCAGAGAGTTAAATGAAAAAATATTGTTTATGTTTCTGTCATTGATCGCTAGTCTTAATCTAATGAAAAGTACAGCGGTTTACTATTTGTCTTGTTTATCACATCCTTTTATTTAGAATTTAAATTGTTATTGTAAAAGCTCGAACAAATATACTTTCATTCATATTAAAATGATATAACTACATGTAGTTCATCACTGAATGAATATTATTTAAAACATTTTGATATGCTGTTTACATTGGGAATGCACGGTATTCTATTTTTTGTTATATTAATTTTAATAACTAGGCTTAGATCATATTAATGCTATTAATGCAAGGGTAACTTTTGTAATTCGCTCAGAACATGAGAGACGTCTGTGCCAAGATAGCATGACATTTCCTAGACCTAAAAGACATACTATAGAAATGCTTTTATTTTAACACCAGTGACATCAAAAGCAATACATAAACGAAATTAAAACAAATGCACAAAACTCATCTTCCTCTTTAGAAAATGATATTAAACAAACAATATTTAACATTATTCTTGTGAATTTACTTTTTTACACTTAATGATACATCGTCTAGAAATCATTTTACCGTCTAAATTAAGCAAACGAATGTCACTACTGTATATTCACTTTGAAGGAACTAAATATGAATATTATCATATTTTGTCATAAGTGATTGAACATCAGTTTTGGTTCTTTTGTCGATTTCTTTTTATTTAAACGTATAAGAGTCAAAAAAGTAAAATAAATACTTTAACAGAAACATGTAGGACGATTTGATTTGAGGCATAAGTGGCCATCAAACCCATTACTTTTTATCAAATATTCAAAAGTGGAATGAGATAATCAGTTCCATTTCAAAACAGACACACTATATCTTTTGTTTGCATACGATTCATTTAAGATTTGATTTTAACTCCAAAAGTTCAACAAGACAATTCTTTTTAAATTTGTCAACAAAACGGAAACCTTTTCTGTGAGCTCTATTATAGTTTAACCGTTTCTTTGAATTCGTTAACCAAACTATTAAACATGTTCAAGTTTCTGAGAATTTTCAATACTAATTTTGTGTGATTACACGTGCATTTTGATATTAACATTCCAATATTCTTAGGTTAACGAATACAAATTTATTAAAAAAAATACTTTTGAAGACATATCTAACTGTTTTTACACAAGTGAAAAGTAATTTTTAAATCAAGATTCTATTAATTAAAGAACATACCATGTATATAATATTCTGTCGCACACACTTCAACAAAAGCGTTCTCATATTCGTTCATTACACAGTGATATTTGAATTTCCTTGGTTCTGTCGTACAATTCTGAGTTAAGGCTAATGCTTGACAATTTTTCAGTTTTGCTCTTTTCTCTACATCTAGTCTTGTTTTTGGACATGACTTGACTATGGCAGCTGTTGCTTTTGACCAGTAACAAAATTTACTGTCCACAGTCTGAGAAAAATAAATCCAAACCGTTTAATCTCAACTTCCAGAATGAAACAGAAAAATATTATACTAATCACACGATTTATTTGTAATTCAAAAGCTTTCACCACTTATTTTTATGTACTATCCTATTATTAAAACGACAGAGAATAATAATCATGTGGAATGTCACCTGCATTCAATCTAGATAAAAACTTACCACTATCATTTTTATCACAATAATAATGAATAACCTTGCGTTGAGATGCATGATCTACAACTGGAAAAGAATTCGTCTTTAGTTAATAAACACCATAAAACTGAACAAAAAAGCCCCCCCCCCCTTCCCCAAAAAACCCCCAAAACAAACAAAACAATAAAAAAAAAAAAAAAATAACCCCCCCCCCCAAAAAAAAACAAAAAACAAAACGAACAAAAACGAATAACAAAACGTACAATTTGTTAATAATAAATACAGTTTTGATGCATACATGTATATATATATATATATATATATATATATATATATATATATATATATATATGTATATATTTCCAAGTATACGTATAACTACTCGAAACTCTTTTGGATAAAAAGTTTTTTTTTATTTCATTAGTTCTTTAAATAGTAAATATTATTTAAAAATTAATCTGATAATATTTAACTTACCAACCAGTCCCATTCAAATAGATCTGTGCATTACTTGGTGTACATGTTATTATTTGATTGAACAAGAGTGGAAACATGCAACAATTACTTCAAAAGATATAGGGGGGTTTTTTGGTAAAAAAAAGTTACAATGTATGTCTACATCACGTTTGAGAAATGTTACTTTTAATTCATACAAGTTCAATACCTTGATCAACTTTCTGTTAGAATGTCTTTTATTGTCACTGTAATGAAAACTAAGTTTACAGATAGGTGAACAGTTACCGAAAGGTAAGTAACTTGTTTTCTATTATTTCAACATAATGCGTTCCTGAAATGTTAAAACTGAAACAATAATACGGATTTTATTTTTGATATCGTGGAAATTTATTTCGTTTAAAGTGACCTACATGTATTTCATCCCTGTAAAAGTTGAGATACCTGGAGTGCTGATATATTGTGTGGCACAGACGTGTGTTCTTTGCAATTGATAAGGTTGATGGATCATTGGTTGCCGACAATAGATATCTACATGTTTAACCGACACATATACTAGTAAATTTAGCAGATAAAGGATACATAATAAATGATGATTAAAACATCGTTTTTTAAAGTGGATGGGTGGCTTGGTAAGATTTGGTATGTCGAACTAGCTTCTACAGGTTTATTTTAAAATAGATACTGTTTAGTATATGATTTTTGATAATCAAATGCTTGAATTTAGATACATGTAACAATGCTCAATACGGTTTAGTAAGCGAAACTAGAAAATGCACACTGTTCAATTGATGTTACATGTAACTCAAAGATATTGCAAGGTGACTGAATGGCGGAAGTAAGCCATTTTATCATCTTTTCGTGATTTCATGTGACTAAATGGCAAAGTTTCATCTTGTAAATTTTCCAAAAAAAAACCCCGCACACAGTAGAAGGCTTAAACATGATATTAAATATTTCAGTTTGATTTGATCGGTAAGTTTGTTGACCACCCACCTCTTTAAAACACCAAGTTGGTTGTGATCTTGATTTGAACGCAACAATTCATTCAAAAGAACAACAAATGCTCTCATTTTGTGACAAATATATTGATATTTCTGCCAATTGCTCGAATACAATGTATTTTTTCCTTGTTTGCTTCCGATATTATTCTAAGCACTGAACTGATTTTGAAATAATGTTTCGCTCAAACATCTTATTAACTGTTATAAAGCAATATTGCATATCAATACACTTCTAAAATTGATAAAATTAAAAGTATCGCTATTTGAAAGATAAAGATTGTAAACTTATATATACTTTAAAGTAGTTAAAAACATCTTTTTTACAGTTACTAAATTTAAAAACAAATCAGATTGATTTAACAGAAATTACACTCATCATGAGATTACATCGAACCAATAATCAATCCTTTTAAATCCAAACAACGAGTGATATTTGAACTAGAATTTTAATGTCTTAAACCGGGGTTGTCATTCTTTTAATTGCCGAACTAATTGACAAATAAATTGAATTGTAAAGTATTATTTAATGCACCTTGATACATTCAAAAATATGACCCAAGTTGATGATGTGGTTTGGTAAGTTGCTCGCATAAATATCTTTTTAGTGAATAACAGGTTCCTGTTTCATCATCATTTCATACCTATTTCATCTCGTACTTAGCTAACAAAGCAATTGAGTATTAACTATTTTGATATATTGTTCTAGTATAAATGGAATCCAGAGAAAACTTTATATTTTTTTGCTTGGTACAATGTAAAATATTATTTAGATAATTTTCATTATTATTGATATTACAATAACTTTTAAACGTCGTTTTGTGAAAGTTTCAATTAAATTGAAAAAAAATCTGACTGTTTAATCGGCGAATATGGACGACCAACGCTTGAAAAATTGAATCAAAAACGTTAACGTCAATGTACATCATGAAGCGCCGGGCCGTCATTAAATTTTGTGTGCAAGCAGGAAAATATCCGATGGAGACCAGAGTGTTCTAAGATGCTGCTTGAGATGGCCCACTTGTGTCTTGGACAATGGATTACAAATAGCATCAGAGGTTTAAATATGGAACGACTGATATTTTTGATGAAGAACGAGCCCCCATAAAGCCCGGATCTTGCACCCATGGATTTTGTTTTATTTACTAATTTAAAGTCGAAACTGCGTGGACAGGGATTTTTAGGACCTAAATGATCTGCGATATGCCACAAAAGACATTATACAAAAACTTGACATTAAATCTTGGTATGAAGATACACTTTTACTACGTGACAGGTTTGCCTTTCAGTTGTTTGATGTCACCTGACGTCGTGGAAATATTAAATGGTGGTCCGTAAATCTTATTCATGCAAAGTAAAAATCGCTCTATATTTTGAAAAAAGAAATTAAAATCATCTGATTATTTTGCATACTTATTTTCAATTGATAGTCATTTTCTAGTAATTAAACATACGTCATCCTTCAAAGTGCACAATATTTTTTACCGTAAATCAGTTTCCGCGATTTTTTTAACAACCCTCGTATAATATTAAAGTTTTTACCGATAAGCCTGTCATCTACAATTATCTTCTTATACGTGTTTGTCTTCTAAAACCTGTCAATCCTCGATTTTTACTAACTAGATAAACTTTTTACTAACTAGATAAACTTTTTATATGACTATTAGTATTTATAAGCATCTGAACATCTGAATTAAAATTACTAATTATTTCATGTTCTTGTATTTGAAGTAAAACAAGTAAAATTATTCACTAGTACTTTGAACTTCAATAAACTTAATGACTCATTGATATCCTTGACATGGAAGAAAAGTTTTACACAATTTTGTTTTAAACGATTAAAACTGGGGATTAATTTCATTGACTGAACAATCAACTATGTTCTAAACAATTTGTTTTTATTAAAAAGTTGACAAAATATACATGTAGACAAATACAATTTTTAATATAAATAACGATTTTTTCAGTTTGTGTCTCATGCACGTTATATAACATATTTCTCAATGTGAAGTGGCAGATTGGGGGAGAGGGTGTTCTTAGCCTCTTCGTTTTATTAGATGAAAATAAGAAATTTGTGCAGATAAAGTCTTAATGTATACAACAAAAGAATAAACTAGAATAGTGGGCGAAACTAGAAAGAGTGCTTAGTTGTATTAATCAAAGTTTGACACGTACAGGCGGTAATGGTATCATACCATATGTAACTTGTTCCAAAACTCCTTAAAATATTGCATTGCAAGCGTTATTTAATAAACCTTCTTTCGGTTTCGTTTAACAATCCTAAATATTTCCGTTTTAAGAATTCGATGAAGCAAATTGTTAGGGAATGAAAGGAATGTGATGCTTCACAGATAAACCATGTTTCGGATGAATAAATCGAGATAATAAAAAATATTTCTGGTTGCAAAGCTAAAGGAGGTATAACTAAATAAGACTTCGTTACGAGTAACGAGTAGGTCTTCCGTCCAATTTTTTGAAACAATACGGTGAAATGTCAATTAAATTTCAGAACCGCATCCTCACTTTAGTCTCTTGAATTCTTAATTTTTTTGTTCTTACACCCATCTAAAATTGTTGTTCATTTCTGAGATACAAATTATTGAATATTTAGGGACCGGCCTAGTTAGGGATCTACAGGGCTGGTCCTTAATTATTTGTAGCAACATGCGAGATAACTTGCATGTTGACATAAATTAGTCACATGTCGACATAAATATGTTGCATGTCTACATAATTATGTCGCATATCAACATAAATAAGTCGCATGTTGTCAAGATTATGTTACATCTTGCATCTTTGATGTCACATACCGGCATTATTAAGTGATTTACCCATATAAAAATCAGATTCTAAAAAAAGATTTGTAACTTGCATATCAACAAAAAAATCTTGCATGTAGACATAATTATCTTGCATCTTGACATAATTTAACCTGCATATAGGGGGCAGAAATATGCCACCATAGTGATGAGTTTGATTTTGCTAAAAAAGATTTCCCGGTGCAACTGAAAGACTTATCAAGATTTTTATTATCGAAAAAAATTAATTCTTGGGTCAATGCGTCTGATGTTTCTAATTTATTATATAGGGGAGTGCACTACCCTGGAAAGTTTCATCTTATCAGAAGGAGCGTACATTAATGATGATCGCTAAGTGTAATATGATGGATGGTAGACGACTCTCATAGTGTAAATATTTATATTGTACATTATAGAATGGGTGAAGGTCATTGTAAAATGGACGTGGGATGGCTCTTCGACCCATGCTTCATTATCGTAACAGGGGAATTTTAAAAATAGCTGATAAATACTAAATAGTCTCTTGTTTACTAGCCTGACTGCGTTTAAAATTTAACTCAGAGTGTTAATTGTTGTAAGGGGAGAATAAATTATCAAACTTTCCAAGATTCAAAGAAGCTTCTGTTACTATGCTGCGAGTGAGTGCATCTTAATCAGAATATTGCTGAGATTATGTAATCAATAATTTCTAAATAAATTTATTGAAAATTGTAATTAATAATTCATAATAAATCAGATTGTTAATTAATTTATCAAACTCCTTTTAAGACGACATAAGTTGCATCACACCTTGAAAGGTTACTCTAGAGTTATTGCATTGGAGTTGTGTTAGGCTCGACTGCGTCTGGATCAGTATTCCAGGGATTTTGTCATTAATAATTACTAATTAAATTAATTGATACTTCATTTAATTTTAATTAATCTCATTAATAAATTTGTTAATTAATCAAACTCATTAAATGACGTCAAAGTTTTCCTCACACCCTGATACCAGGAGGATATTCTTTAGTAACTCTACGGGAGGACACGGGTCAAGAAAGGGTAATTTTTCCATACTTGAACTTTTTAAAGTTGCTATTTCATAAATTATTCTGTCTTCTAGACAGGCATTCTTATCTTGTTGATCGACATACTGTTTTTAATTTCCTATATAGACGTTTCCCACGTTTAATCTAATTCTTTAAAATGGTAATCTTAAACTTGTTTATAGTCTGTCCCAAGATATTTATGCTGCACATTTGGACGATTTTTAATAAAAATACACATACTGTGAAAAAAGAGCAATTTAAATCGCTGAAAGGGAAAATATCCTAGATATCTTCATCGACACATTATCATTTTTCACTCGGAAAAATTCACAGGAATAAAAACAGATTTCTTAAGGAGATTTATAATGGGAAATGTTTACGTATTTTTTGGATTCGAAAGTCATTCGGAATGCCTCGCACAATTTTTCAACGTTATCATCCGGGTACTTTCATCCCTTTGGCCATGCAAACCCCCGTAGACTTTTTTATTTTTAGCCGTGTATTGAAACCTGACAAGCTAGAGGGGGTGTTCAAAGGGAACAATCAATTTTTTCATACTACTGGATAAACATCGTTTGAACCGGCTATTGGTACTTTGCGGAACGGAACGGAACGGAACGGAACCAGTTAAGAGGCCCCCAACGGGGAAACAATTTTTTTTTTAAAACGCCATTATTTCAATTACACCTATTGTAAATGGGAGATTATTTTTCAAATTTTGATGTTTAAATGCACTGTGTATTATATGAAATATGCTACTCATTGCTTTATAAGTCATTACACGCTTCTTTCCCGAGAAAACCTAAAGTCACTTGTTGTTTTAAGATGTTAGATTGACACTGTACATATAAAGTTGAGATTTAAACCAAACGCAATAAATCTGTATGTGTAACATCGATGAAATTTACTTAAGTATTCTTTATTCTGAATAATTTTCTTCTGATTCCGTTCCGTTCCGCAAAATACCATTACCCGTGTGGATATTGGTATTTAACGGAACGGAACGGAATCTTCATACTTTTTAAATAATGGAAAATATCATAACAACTACTCGCCGTTTCTTGAATTTTTTATCAGATTATTTAGAGATGAATGAAGCAAGCTATCAAATCAATTCAGTCATCATCTCAGCTAGCAAAAACACAATGCTTATATCAAGTAGAAATCATATTATACCAAGCTCATTCACAGCGCAGGGATAACATCGATAAAAATACTTGATAGTCTTATTTCAAATAAATTAGAATGAATGTCAGATGATATAACAAATGTTGTTACCATACTTTTAAATAATTTTCTTCTGATTCCGTTCCGTTCCGCAAAATACCAATACCCGTGTGGATAATGGTATTTAACGGAACGGAACGGAATCTTTCAAACTGTCTTATTAAAATATGAAAAATATCATTTCAAAGACAGCATTTAATCAATTTATAACAAATAATTTGATATGGAATAATTTGCTAATTTGTTAATCAAGGTAGAAAACGACAATGTAAATTTAAATACAGTAGAATTTTGAACTATACAAAATGCATTCGCAGGGATACTAGCTGTAACATTATTTAAAAAAAAATACTTGATAGCCTTAATTTGTAATACATTGAAATGAATTATGATATAACAGATGCTGTTACCATACTTATAAAAAATTTTCTTCTGATTCCGTTCCGTTCCGCAAAATACCAATACCCGTGTGGATAATGGTATTTAACGGAACGGAACGGAATCTTTCAAACTTTAAAATATGAAAAATATAAAAACTACTCGCCGTTTCCTTTTGGGATATAAGAAGCAAGCTAACAAACCATTTCATCAAATTAAAAATATAAATAACGTGTGTGCTTATGTTGTGTACAACGTCAACTTTTATTCCTGTTATGTCTTGTGCATATCTCATTATTTTGTACGAAAGATTTTGTGTACGACTTGTCAGTTTATGGTTGGAGTTCCCTCGATTACTACAGTTTTTTTTTAAGCCTCGAATTCCACAGTGTAAGTGTTTTGACTCTTGAAATTAAGTACTATTAATCTTCCAGTGATGTAATTTACCCCTGTCTTTATTGTCAACTATGCTTAGTTTTGCATATTCTTATTATCGATGGATTTACCATGTGCTTCAAGTATGGTGCGCCATTTTGTCAACAAACATTATATTTTGAACTTGATAATTACGTACTGTCAGTTTGATAAAGTCAATTGATTACTGTTTTAACTCATTATTTTCTAATCAATTATTGAATTTCTATCCAGTATATATTAAAAATATGTTGCATTACTCAAATCTATGTGAAAAGTTGATGAATTGTTTTTTCTATGGAAACCAATATTTGTCATATATATTTTGTTTATTACAGCTTTTTATCGCATCGCAGTTATCTGTCAATTCAAATTTATAATGCCTACGTAATGTCACATTATGCACGAGAATACTTTATGATCTGAAATATCTGTTTTAAAGTTCACACATGTATATGTTTGGCGTGCCATAAGTTTAATCAGTTGTCGATTGTTCTTCAAGACTGTATGTTGATCTAGCGTTGGTGTGTGATTTGTGCTTTGAATTAATTTGTTTTAAATGTATATTTTAGTTTCCATCGTCGATGAGAGAGATCTGTGAGCAGTCTTATTGACCAATAAATACATTTCCGAATATTTTGTTTTATTATACTTTCATGTTAAATACTGCGATAAGACTGCACTGATAAGTATAAAATTCACAAACGGAATGATGAGACACATGATTAAAACGCATTTAATTACATATTAATGATAACCTGTCTCTCGCTGTATCATAGACACGAACATTCAGTGACATGCAATCCATAAAATGTGCACATTAAATTTTTAATATATAAAGCATGTAAATGTATCTTTAGGCATGATCAATTGCAGTTAATCTCTATTATAAAACTGATTGCACGAACAAAGCCCTGATATTGGATCAACAAGGTGACTTAAAAAAAAGAATGTAAAAGATTCCGTTCCGTTAAATACCAATATCCACACGGGTATTGGTATTCTGCGAAACGGAACAAGATCATGAGAAAATTATTAATAAGTTTTGTAACAACATTTCTTATATCATTATCTATTTAAATGTATTACAAATAAAGCTATCAAATATTTTTTTAAATAATATTATCCCTGCGAATATGTTTGGTATAATATAAAATAGTCTACTTGTTGTAAACATTAGGCGTTCTTAGCTTGATAAACAAACTCGTTAATTCCCGTAAACTCCCGTAAAAATAGTTTGTTATAAATTGAGTAAATGCTGAGTAAATGCTGTCCTTATTATGATATTTTTCATAAAATTTTGAAAGATTCCGTTCCGTTCCGTTAAATACCAATATCCACACGGGTAATGGTATTTTGCGGAACGGAACGGAATCATGAAATAAATTATTAATAAGTGTGTTGACAACATTTCTTATATCATTATCTATTTCAATGTATTGCAAAAAAAGATATCATTCATTTTTTAAAATCCTGTTTTTCCTGCGAATATGTTTGGTATGATAAAATAGTCTTCTTGATGTAATCATTGGGCGTTGTTAGCTTGATAAACAAACTCGTTAATTCTCCCGTAAACTCCCGTAAAAATAGTTTGTTATAAATTGAGTAAATGCACTTCTTGTTATGATATTTTTCATATTATAAAAATTTTGAAAGATTCCGTTCCGTTCCGTTAAATACCAATATCCACACGGGTAATGGTATTTTGCGGAACGGAACGGAATCATGAGAAAATTATTAATAAGTGTGTTAACAATATTTCTTATATCATTATCTATTTCAATGTATTACAAATAAAGCTATCAATTATTTTTTTTTAAATAAAATCCCTGCGAATATGTTTGGTATAATATAAAATTCTACTTGATGTATACATTGTGTATTCTTAGCTTGATAAACTGTTATTAAACAAACTCGTTAATTCTCCCATAAACTCTCGTTAAAAAATAGTTTGTTATAAATTGAATAAATGCTGTCCTCGTTATGATATTTTTCATATTATAAAAATTTGAAAGATTCCGTTCCGTTCCGTTAAATACCAATATCCACACGGGTAATGGTATTTTGCGGAACGGAACGGAATCATGAAAAAAATTATTAATAAGTGTGTTGACAACGTTTCTTATATCATTATCTATTTCAATGTATTACAAAAAAAGATATCGTTCATTTTTTAAAATACTGTTATTCCTGCGAATATGTTTAGTATAATAAAAAAATCTTCTTGATGTAAATATTTGGCGTTGTTGGCTTGATAAACAAACTCGTTAATTCCCGTAAACTCCCGTAAAAATAGTTTGTTATAAATTGAGTAAATGCACTTCTTGTTATGATATTTTTCATATTATAAAAATTTTGAAAGATTCCGTTCCGTTCCGTTAAATACCAATATCCACACGGGTAATGGTATTTTGCGGAACGGAACGGAATCATGAGAAAATTATTTATAAGTGTTTTAACAACATTTCTTATATCATTATCTATTTCAATGTATTACAAATAAAGCTATCAATTTTTTTTAAAATAAAATCCCAACGAATATGTTTGGTATAGTATAAAATTCTACTTGATGTATACATTGTGTATTCTTAGCTTGATAAACTGTTATTAAACAAACTCGTTAATTCTCCCATAAACTCTCGTAAAAAATAGTTTGTTATAAACTGAATAAATGCTGTCCTCGTTATGATATTTTTTCATATTATAAAATTTTAAAAGATTCCGTTCCGTTCCGTTAAATACCAATATCCACACGGGTAATGGTATTTTGCGGAACGGAACGGAATCAGAAGAAAATTATTCAGAAGGAAGGTAAGTATTGAATATTTAACTTTTTTCTTGCGAATGTGCTTTGTATATTTTAGAATTCTTCTTAAATGGGATATACATTGTGTTTTTGCTGGCTTAATTAACTAACTTGTAAGATCAACAGTGTAAATAACATATAATGGATTATAAATGAAATTAAAGTTGACGTTGTACACAACACAAGCACACAAACAACGGAATGATATGCACATACGCAAGATGTTTGAATGGATGAAATGGTTTGTTAGTTTGCTTCATTTATCCCAAAGGAACATAAAAATAAACAAACGGCGAGTAGTTGTTATTATATATTTCATATTTTAAAAAGTGTGAACGATTCCGTTCCGTTCCGTTAAATACCATTATCCACACGGGTATTGGTATTTTGCGGAACGGAACGGAATCATAAGAAAATTATTTATAAGTTTGGTAACATCATTTGTTATATCATCATTCATTCTAATTCATTTCAAATAAGCTATGAAAAATTTGTATCGATGTTATCCCTGCGCTGCGAATGCGCTTTGTATAATATGAATTCTACTTGATAAATGCATTGTGTTTTTGAAAGCTTGATTAACAAACTAGTTAGTTCTGCCCTGGAAATACATGTAATATGAAATGGATCAAACAGTGAAAAAAGAGTTGTCGTTGTACACAACACACGCACACAAACGCTGAAATCAATAATCAGCACATACACAAGATGACTGAATTAATCTGATAGTTTGCTTCGTTTATCTCTTAAGAAACCGGGGGGGGGGGAATAAGGAACGGCGAGTAGTTATTGCCATCATTTAAAAAGTTTGAAAGATTCCGTTCCGTTCCGTTAAATACCAATATCCACACGGGTAATGGTATTTTGCGGAACGGAACGGAACCAGAAGAAAATTAGTCAGAAGTGAGGTAAGTAATGAATATTTAACTTTTTCCTTGCGAATGTGCTCAGTATATTTTAGAATTCTAAGTATTATGGGATATACATAGTGTTTTTGCTCGCTTGATGAACAAACTAGTAATATCACACGTGTAAATAATATGGTATCGATTATAAATGAAATAAAAGTTATCGTTGTACACATCACAGGGATGATATACACATAAGCAATATGTTTGAATGGATGAAACGGTTTGTTAGTTTGCTTCATTTGTCCCATAAGAACATAAAAATAAACAAACGGCGGGTAGTTGTTACTATATATTTCATATTTTAAAAAGTGTGAAAGATTCCGTTCCGTTCCGTTAAATACCATTATCCACACGGGTATTGGTATTTTGCGGAACGGAACGGAATCACAAGAAAATTATTTATAAGTATGGTAACATCTTTTGTTTTATCATCATATTCATTCTAATTCATTTTAAATAAGTTATCAAAAATTTGTATCGATGTTATCCCTGCGCTGCGAATGCGCTTTGTATAATATGAATTCTACTTGATAAATGCATTGTGTTTTTGCAAGCTTGATAAACAAACTAGTTAGTTCTGCCCTGGAAATAATATGAAATGGATCAAAAAGTGAAATTAGAGTTGTCGTTGTACACAACACACGCACACAAACGCTGAAATTAATAATCAGCACATACACAAGATGACTGAATTAATCTGATAGTTTGCTTCGTTTATCTCTTAAGAAACCGGGGGGGGGGGGGGGAATAAGGAACGGCGAGTAGTTAATTGTTATGATATTTTGCCATCATTTAAAAAGTTTGAAAGATTCCGTTCCGTTCCGTTAAATACCAATATCCACACGGGTAATGGTATTTTGCGGAACGGAACGGAACCAGAAGAAAATTAGTCAGAAGTGAGGTAAGTAATGAATTTTTAACTTTTTCCTTGCGAATACGCTCAGTATTTTTTAGAATTCTAAGTAATATGGGATATATATAGTGTTTTTGCTCGCTTGATGAACAAACTAGTAATATCACACGTGTAAATAATATGGTATCGATTATAAATGAAATAAAAGTTATCGTTGTACACATCACAGGGATGATATACACATAAGCAATTAATATGTTTGAATGGATGAAATGGTTTGTTAGTTTGCTTCATTTGTCCCACAAGAACATAGAAATAAACAAACGGCGAGTAGTTGTTACTATATATTTCATATTTTAAAAAGTGTGAAAGATTCCGTTCCGTTCCGTTAAATACCAATATCCACACGGGTAATGGTATTTTGCGGAACGGAACGGAATCATAAGAAAATTATTTATAAGTTTGGTAACAACATTTGTTATATCACCATGCATTCTAATTTATTTTAAATAAGACTATCAAGTATTTTTATCGATGTTATCACTGCGCTGCGAATTAGCTTGGTATAGTATGAATTCTACTTGAAATAAGCACTGTGTTTTTTGCTAGCTTAATAAACCATGCAACTAATTAGTTCTGCTGTGACAATAATATAAAATGGATGAAAAAAAATGAAATAAGAGTTGTCTTTGTATACAACACACGCACACAAACGCTGAAATTAATAATCAGCACACTGTCATACACAAGATGACTGAATTGATTTGTTAGCTTGCTTCATTCAGGAGGGGAAATTCAAGGAACGGCGAGTATTTGTTATGATAATTTCCATTATTTAAAAAGTTTGAAAGATTCCGTTCCGTTCCGTTAAATACCAATATCCACACGGGTAATGGTATTTTGCGGAACGGAACGGAATCAGAAGAAATCTATTCAGAAGAAAGAATACTTAAGTAAATTCCATCGATGTTAGACATACAGATTTATTGCGTTTGGTTTAAATCTCAACTTTATATGTACATTGTCAATCTAACATCTTAAAACAACTAGTGACTTTAGGTTTTCTCGGGAAATAAGCGTGTAATGACTTTTAGAGCAACGAGTAGCATATTTTATGTAATGCACAGTCCATTCAAACATCAAAATTTGAAAAATAATCTTCCATTTACGATAGGTTAAATTGAAATAATGGCGTTTTTTTTTTAATCTGTTTCCCTGTTGGGGGCCTCTTAACTGGTTCCGTTCCGTTCCGTTCCGTTCCGCAAAGTACCAATAGCCTTTGAACCCAGAGGTATTTATAAATATAGAATAATTAAAGAAAATGTGCGGAATAAATATCATGGAACAGACTATAGAGGAACGTGGCCTATTTCTGACGTAATTATCAAATTAATGCTTGAGGAATAGCTCAATCTATAATTCGTATCAAATTTTCTTTTGACATTCATGGTTTGCTTGGGTATGATAGTGGTTTGTAATGGGGATTTTTTAAAAAATTACATATCATTGATTGAATTATTTTTAAAAAGTTTATTTTTAATTTCACACTTTTTGTGAGTGTAATAATCCCTTATTGAATATAACAATATTGTCGCGTGTCTAAAATGACTTAATATATCATTTTCCAATAATATTTTTTTCAATTACCAACCACATGTCATTTATGAACAAAACTCATACAAATCATTGGTAAAAGAAATGTTAAACAAATGAAATAGCGTGTAATTGATAAACTCGTCATTTAAAACACTTCATCGCTTCACAAAAAAAAACCCATTTACTTAAATTGCTCTTTCATGGACGTAGTATTTCTTTAACTTTTCTCAATAGAACTAGATCCGATTAGTTCACAAATCTACTTTTAAAATCTACTTCACCTTATAAATTTAAAATCCAAAAACAAATTAACCAATGCAACAAAAGAGGACAATTTCCTGAAGGTTAGTCGTTGGCTATTCAATATATATTGCTCATATATCTCCCACATTTTTTAAATCCACTACAATAATATATTGTGAGACGCGTATTTAAGATAGGATAAATGCTTTTAAAAATGTGATGCTCAATACATATGCTAGTGTTTCTAGTGTCCGAAAATAAAACAAATAACAGCATAAGAAAAATACCAAACAGTTTCATGTTAAACAGGGAACAATCATATAACCTCATATTTTAGAATGAATTATGTAATAAAACATCAGTAGATCATGCTATCTGTGATAGATACATTTTTTGCATAAATAATTTTTCTATTCTATATTAATGAACCAACAAACCTCATTTACTAATTTTGCCTCTTGTTGTGCTTTGCTGTTCCATGGATATATAGCAAAAAATCCAATATGTCCAAGTTTATTTGCAAAGTCATTTAAACAAATGATTGTGATTATGGTCATTTATTCAATTAAATAAAATACAAAATGCTTATAATGAAAATATTAAGTTAACTGGAAACTTTGCATAAATGACAATTAATCGTAAAGGTTGGGTTAACAAAGGCTAAAATTGAGTGGCATGGTCTTAAGAGACCCCACAAAAGGCACTAATGGAGAAGAAAAATACAAAACAAACCAAACAACAACAACAAGAAAATGCACATGGGCTATATCGCTCTTAACATTATCCATTTGGATCTTACTCCTTCCCAAGAAGCAAACTATGTTTATGACATCAAGATAAATATTATATAATATAATTATCATACTATCTAATTCAAACACATCTGAGTTTATGTTTATAAAACTCAGAAAATTTATGATCTAGCAAATTGGTCTGATTGTTGATATACTGATAAGATGAAGAAGGAAAAAAAACTATATTAATGTATAAATTAAAGATAGCATAATTGAAAATGTGATATATTACATCCCCATGCTTCATCTATGTTATGATCTTAAAAATTGTTGTATCCACACATCTCGGTAGGTAGTTTTTGTTTAGTACATAATGTAAAGTAAATTATTTAGAGCTTCACATGAAGCCTTTCTAATATAACCACAATAAATTGTAATAAGTAAAGCAAAACTTTTCTTAACGGGCTTTCTTGCATAATTATTTAAATAAACTGTCACTTAAGACCAACATTACTAAGAACTTTTCTCTTGAAATATCTGTGTTAAATTTGAAACCGATTTTTGCATCGTTCTGAATCTAAGTGGTCATTGTTCAAACAAACTTATATTTACCTTAATATCTCTTTTTATATTAAATCTTCTCTCAAAACTGCAGAAAAAGTTGGTTTTTATTCTATGACGAGAAGCACTTTGAAGTCGACGTGGAAAACTAGACAACCAATAGATCATCCAACACATTTTTGAAAAAAATAATTAAAAAACAAATGTTAATTCAACAAATTTACACTTAAATACTGAAATATGACTACATTGTAACGAACAAAAAAAATGTCAAAAAAGTTCTCGCTCCATTATGATTTGTCGTTTTTAATTTCATTAGATTGAATCATTTTCGATAAATACATTTAGAAGTTACTATGTCATATGAATTGAATCTTTGACATATGACTTTGATATAAAAAACGGGTCGTCTAGTTTTTAGAATGTTTCCTTGAACCTAGTTTGTTGGCATTCAATTAAAAGACTTTCCAGATTTTGAGCGGACCATTTCTTCTTGTGTTGAAAGTAGTTTGATCATTGACTATTGACATTGTAACTTCATATCGCGAAAGAGTCATGCACTCTTTATGGAGTACCTGTGTTCCACGTTTTGTATCAGTCAAGCAACGATTTCTCATGATATTAAGCAAATGACATCGTTTAATAGCAATGGTATGTAAACCCTTGACTTTTGACCTTGAAATCAAAATCAAGTCCTCTACAAAATAAAGTAGGCAGGCATGCTGAGGATATTTTTTGTCAATTTAGGTTTGTCAGGGGAAACAACTCCCTGAACACCACTTCCTATGTATCTAGGTCTCTAGTAGCTTGATCTTAGACTCAGTGACCTCAAGAATTCAGAGTAAAGATATTACAAAACAAACTTGTAGTAACTTCTCTGACGTACTAACGCTGCAGAAGTTAACCAAGTTACTCATATGGTTAAAGTTTTTTCCAATCCGATTATGTTCCTACCGCCGCTGAAAAATCACAAATTACAATCTACAAGTTCAAATTAAGGTATCCACCTAGTATACATTTGTGCATGGGCAACTCAATTGTAATATACTTGTTTCTAGAACCAAAAGCAAACGAGTATTCAATTCACTTAGTGACAGAATTCAGTCAAGTACCTTTAATGAAAACTGTCTTCGGTAGAACAAGTTACTGATGTTTTTTATTATACGTTTGAGATAACTATTAATTTATTTATACTGAGATTAATTTTTTGTAAACTATTGCATCTTTTAGATCTAGATGAATTGGAAATACTGAATCAAAGAAATGGCTTAACTGTTGCAGCAACTTCAGAATATGAAAGAACTACCTGTTCTTTATATACATGTATACTGTTACGTACTCATTGACAATAACGGCAATTTATCAAATTTACTCACTTTATATTATTATAGCTATAATTACCATGAAAGCAGCGATCATCACAAAAAGAGTGATATAATGCAATAACGCGAGTCATTTGTTGTCTGCACGCCCTATCCTACGGTCAAACAATGATTTTTTTTAAACACTGTAACGAATTTTTTTTATCGATTGTGTACAACATTATTATTTACCATTTTTGGGTGTGAAATTTTAAAACTCATTTTAAACAGCAAACCCATCTCTATATAAAACAAAATGAAAATCCGAATGATACGTTGAGAATATTCAACGAAAATGTCTGTTAATCTAAAAAATGTTTGAATAGAGTTTACATTAAGTAATTTTTCGTTTAAAATGTTTATGTAATAATTCAAACTTCAATACAATGCTGTCTTTTAGAACATGTTTAAGGGTAAGTAAAAAAAGTATATAGGCGATGCATTTTCAATGAGTACCAGTAAGGGAACATGATAGATCTCGCTTACCCCCCCCCCCCCCCCCCGCCAAAAAAAAATAATAATAAATAAAAAACTAATATATGTATTGCTGATACCATTTTCAGATCTATAGAAAACAGTTGGTCTGCACTTACTATTTTACGATTTATTGAAATATTTCAAAATGGATATTAAAATTGCTAATCTATGTGCAGGTGCATTTGAAATTGTAGTTAAAACGTGTAATATTTTGGACTATTATCATGCGATTTAAAACCTTTTTTGTTGATTTACTATGCGTAAAAGATACGCCGCGGAAGTAGTTATAATACAAATCTTTGGAAACCTCCCAGAGCTTGGGATGTCACAATCACTTCCTTGTTTACTATTGTTGCTATAATAACTGCAAACAAAATTAGATTCCAAATTTTTTTATCAATTTATTTAATTTCATCTATCTTAAGACTTTTGATCATAATGGAAAGCATTGTTTATTTGTTAAGCTATTCAATGCGCTATAAAATGAATTTCATGTCACGTAAATTAATTCTTTGGTGTTTTTGTAAAATTTTTTGTTCAATAAGATATTATCAATTGACATTTTCAAAGCTCAGTATAAGGATTGGTGCCATTAGCATATCAGTATGTATCTATGTATGGGGAAGGCACCTAAATTAAAGGTAACTTTATATTGCTTCTCCTTGGCTGTTCATTTTTTTTTTTTGAATTTTGCACTTATAAAACGACTTAAATTAAACACATTATCCTATTACTTAAAAGACCGTTCGTCAAAATGGGTAATATCTTTAAAAATAATGTACATGCAGAAAGTACCCCTGTATCACTGCCACAGAACGATGAACAAGTGGACACAAGACAACGTAATTTACATGAAGCAAGGAGTAAATACCAACTAAGGCAACACACATTTGGTCTAACGGCTGTCCAACAGCGATTTGTGAATATTGTTAATTTACCCCCAATGGTTAGTGAAATTTAATTGCAATGTAAATTAACTTGCCTTATAATACATATTTGGACGCGAGTTATTCATGTTTTTGATAATACGAAGAATGTATAACAGCTATACAATGCATACTATACATTTATTAGGTTTTGACTGCTCACAAAAAGCTTTATTGATTTTACCAATAGAATATTTTTGTTGTACATGTAGCTGAAATGATAATGAAGATGAACGTAGCAGATATTTTTGGAAAAAAAACCCCATAACCGCTTCATTTTAGAAATGTTAATAATTTTCAAGTTAGAACCAACCCCGATGTAAAACTTACACGCCAAAAACTCATGTCAAATATTTTAGGGGCTTTCAAATAATTAAATATAAAAAGTGATACTTTATATATCCGTCAAATAATTTACATGTATGGGTGTGTTGGGCAACCATAACATAATATAATATATATAATATTTAAATATATATTATAATATAGTATCAATCAAAAAGGGGCATGGCAATGGAATTAATAGGTATGATTGAACAATATCAACATAATGTTTTATTAGTATTTAAATAGGCAAAAAACAAAAATTACTTTTTAAATATTTTTAACAAAAGTCATATTGGCAGGAATAAATTTTGACCGTTAGTGATTTGGTACGATTTTACACACGGACATATGTCTTTTAATTTTGACATTAATTTAACTGGTTCGATTCAGTTTTGCTCGCAGACTGTTTATCAATTAACTATTTAAAAAAATCATCTTGCGAATTTAAAGGTCGGGTCTTGATAAAGAAAAATATTTGGAATGGCCTCCCAGCAAAGAAATTTGATCACATAATGAACCTATAGAGGTGAAGTTTAAGGCTCTTTGGGGTTTAAAAGAAATCCATAGCAGCTTGTTTTAAAGGAGAGAGAGGCATTTTATTTTGTATGAAAAGGTAATTGATTACAAAATAACGTTTTGGTACTGTATATATATATAATCATGAATGTGAAAAAGAAGACGTGACAGGTATAACTATTTAATCTTGCAATTTTTTTAGCTATTGATATCGATCAGACGATGATTCTCATGTCAGTTATATGTAGCTCGTTTCTTAATCATTTAAATTTCATTCATTTCAATGCATTCTTTTTTAGTTAAGCAAGCTACCACATGAAGAGAGTCTATCTTTGTATTTCAAGGTAGTTATTAGGACCCCGCTCTGCTGACGCACTATAGTTATCAGTCTGTCTGTCTGTCCGTCCGTCTGTCTGTCCCACATAACTTGACCGGAAAATACTATCTCTCCTTTAGAGAGTGCCTTGCGGTAAAGAATATGCAGTGGCAATAAACCACGTTTCTAGGTCAAATGTTAATGTCATATTAGACCTCTTTTTAAAATACTCTTCCACTGATCTTGTCTGCCTTAAACTACACCGACAAAGTGTCTTTGAGTTATTAAGGCTTGCAGTGAACTCGATAAAAAGTTTCTAGGACAAAGGTGAAGGTCATATCAGATCTCTGTGAAATTAAAATTTCTTTTCAGGAATATACATTCCATTCCTTTAACCTATCTAGCTCATGCTCCATATAGAGTGCTCGTGACGAAAGAGAGTTCAGTTACCTTAAACAATGTTTCTAGGTGAGATACCTTTTAAATCTCTTTGAAATTCTTTTTGCACTATAGATTTACCCTCCTTAGCCTTATCTAGCTCAGACGTTACAAAAAAAATGCTTGAAGGTACGGAGTGTGCAGTGACAATGAATCAAAGTTTTTTGTCAAATGCCAAGGTATAAATTCTTTGTCTTGTTTTTTTTTCCATTGGCCCCATCTGCAGTTTACTACAACCACGATATGAGTGAATATGTAACAAAATGTGTTTTATTTGTTGTGGACCAAAATATGACGACACAATATTTATGTTTTCTGTTTTTATCATTTGAAATCAAATAGTTTAAATAACATTACCAGCATCACGTCATTATATTTTGCAATGTACGAATCGTTTGATTACAGATCCGTTTTGGAGCTCAGTATATATTTTATACACTTTATACTCTGTTTCAACGTTTGGTTGGTTGTGGAAGACAATGGACAATTGATCGAATGATCCAACATTTCAGATTCCCCTGTCTGCTGAAGGAACCAAAGGTAATCGATATATATATATAGGTAATGTTTAAAATATAGATATGTTTTTCATTACCAGAGGTTTCTATATGCGTGTGTCCATGTATTCATGAGAGACAAAGACAGAGAGAAAGAAAGAATGAGGGAAAGAAACACATAGAGCTTTCATTTTATTAAAAATACATGCCATTTATATGTTGATTTTTCTTCTTACTAGGGATGTGAGGTATGGAGAAAAACAGCAATAAACAGAGAAGAACAGACGGTAGTATGTATAACTTTTTCGTCCTTTCTTTATATACACGATTTCCTTTGCAATAACAGAATAAAAAATTAAGTCAACATTGTTGTTTTCAGAAAAATAAATCAGTTGAGCTTTTAAACAATTGTAGTTTACGTGAGGGTAAAAGCATAGTTATTAAAGCTGCTTGGTCCGATTTTATTCAAGTTTTGTGTACGCTTTTAAACATTGGTCATGCTAAGTACAGGTATGTGTATAATAAAAGACAATTCCCGGTCAATTAAGCCCTATTTTAATGAAAAAATGATGTACGAAATTTATTAAAAAAACAAACGTCATAAAAGGGTATTCCGTTATTTCGCCTCATATTAAAATTCGCCCCTGACGTCGAGGCGGTAATGGTTGTATTACGACTTTGATATCGCTGTAACAATGTTTTGGCAAATCAAAAATAAACCTGTGTATATTTTGTTCACTATATTTCTGAAGTTGATGCATAACATGCGGGTTGAATAAACCCAATCATTCGGGAGACGAAACCAAACGGTTCCCTTATCTAAACATTCCCATGATGCATTTTGGTTTGTTTTCTGTGTTCCCATAAAGAAATTATTTTCATTAACTTTGAATATTTCTAACTTTGAAAGGAGACCGATTCTCCTGGTGTAAATAGGCAAAAGTTTATAACTTTCTAAGATAATTGGTTTGTATGGAAATTATTCGATATTGTAATGGCCAAAAAATAGGACCATGCAGCAAAATGATCATGCTATACTCTAGTACCTTTGCGCTGTCTAGCAGTCTAGCAATATGACTTTCCGGTAAAACTTTATATTTTGGTAATCATAATGTCCAACAGGTAAAACTTATTTTTGTATGTTCTCTGCAAGATATTCGATATCTGTCAGGTTAAATAGGATCTTAAATATATACTAGCGGAAAAAAGAAACTGTGCATTATAAAATTTAGCAAAATTTTTCTATATCTATTGTTTGTATTTATAAAATTTAAACAATCGATAATGGTAATGTTTTGACAATATCGGATGATAACCGTCCGGGTGCACGGACTTTTTCATGGTTAGTGAGCACCTGTTGTTTATTGAAGAATTTGTACGCACGAGTTTTACGGGCCAATACTGTTTAGAATAAGAACTGTAAAGGATTTGTTTAAACTTTTTTTGTTAAGGAAATCACTTTAGTTTCAACAAAATTTACGCTTATGTCATGCCACGACTCAACGAAAACCAACGTAATCGTGCTGTTGGGATGCTGCAAGCTGGAATGGCACAAAATACTGTAGCAAGACACTTTGGAGTTCATCGGAACACCATCCAGACATTATGGAGACGTTTTCAACAATCTGGCAACACCCAGGATCGACCGCGCTCTGGGCGACCTCGTGTGACGTCACGTCAACAACCACATTAGAATTGTGCATCTGAAAATTCGTTTCCAGACAGCAAGTTTGACTGCCCTTAGCATTCCAGGGCTTCGACCAATTAGTCCAAGAACTGTGCGTAATCGTCTGCGCGAGCAAAACATCAGACCAAGACGTCCAGCGGTGCGCCCAGTACTGCTTCAACGTCATCGTATCGCCAGACTAGCGTGGTGCACACGACATCTGTGATTCAGAATACAGGACTGGGCCAATATTCTGTTCACTGATGAATCCAGATTTCATTTGGATAGCAGTGACGGCCGTTGTAGGGTGTATCGTCGCGTTGGGGAGCGTTACCAGGACGCTTGTGTTGTGCAACGTCGACAATATGGTGGAAGTAGCGTTATGGTGTGGGGTGGAATATCAGCACGTGGAAGGACCCCTTTACAAATTGTAAATGGAAATCTCACCGGCGTACGCTATCAAGATGAAATTATTCAGCGTCATGTGATACCCTTCATACAGAGACATCAAAATCACATCACTCTGCAGAAAGACAACGCAAGGCCACACGTTGCACGTGTAGTCAGGGACTTGTTTGTTCAACAGAATGTCGATGTCTTGCCTTTGCCAGCTGTTTCCCCCGATTTGTCGCCGATCGAGCACGCCGTTTACCAAATCAGCCAGTGACATTGGCTGATTTAGGCCAAGCTTTAACCAACATCTGGAACAACATCCCTCAAGCATTTCTGAACACTTTAGTGGCATCAATGAGGCGTTGCTGTCAAGCATGCGTGAACGCAAATGGTGGTCACACGCGTTATTAATTTTGTTAATTCAATTTCAAATAACAGCGACTTTCGAGTGTGCTGAAATTGACGTTACTCGACGTTGACATTAATGTGTTATGAGATGTTGTTACGAATACATGTGTTAACATTATTACAAAAAATAAAATTTGTTCATTGTAATTTTTAAATGTTTTTTCATATATTAAATAATGCACAGTTTCTTTTTTCCGCTAGTATATTATACATTAAATGTATATTATAGTAAAACACGCTGTTAAAAAATTCACACTCAATAAAATCAGTTTTGCTTATAATCATAAATTTGTGTTATAAACTAATCGGATATAAAGATCAACGGTTTTAACGAACCAAAATAGCTTGTGTCTGGCAATTTTCTTCAACCGTGTTATACTGTTTACTTCAAAACTTGTTATAAATATGTCTTAAACAAATTTAACACTTTCTTTTCAATTTTGGTTTCTAACTACATGTTAAATAATTCTACATCTTACTCTCTTTTATCTAAGTTACAACGAATGCAAGCAGATCACTGGTTTGCCTGGCAGAGACTAAATGGAGTAACACGCAATCTCATTCGTCGAGCTGAAGAAATTGTACCTCTACAGCAAGTTTGATTTTTTTAATGTATTGATTTTACAATAACTTTATTACACCTTCATATACGTTGGTATCTTTTCTAATGAAGGTGACATCGTCTGATTTAAACGTATTTCAATAAACCTTTAAATTCCAAAATTTCAACGGTATCATAATTATTCTTTGTTTCTATACTTTTTACCAAATACTTTATTTTGTTGATAATTAATAAAGCTGTAGACATACTATACATATATTTTCATTTTCAAATATGTTTCCTTATATAAACCTACATAATGTATAGAATAACAAAAAACGTTCCATTCTGTGTGAACTTTATATAACGTCACAATTATTGCCGCACGTGTTTATGGTTTGACAGTTTTATTATTGGTAGCATAAAAACACGGCTATGTTAATAATTCTGAACGATTTGTATTTCTCAAACGTAAATACAAGGGTTGTTCGGAAATTATTGAGACATTTACTCTTACTCCCTTGAGAAAAAAGATAAACCATTGAAATTTCACTAATAAGTCAACCAGGGTACTATTTATTAATGTGAATATTTTCCAGTCAATGACATCATTAGATCATTCATTCCTGGTAAGTTTCCAAACTTGCTTATGTCCTGTGACCCGACGCAACCCCAATCTCATCGCAACGTCATTTTGACGCGCTTCCTTGCTCTTATGTTTTATACGTCTTACAAACAAACGGATAACATGAATTATTCTTTATTTCTCATCTATTTTGTTCATTTTAAAATATCAACGTTTACGTATATTCTCCATTTTTTGACTCTTTGGTTTTTTTTTTAATTGACTTATTATTACCCAAAAGTCAACTTTCTGTATAAATGTTTGTAAAAGTCATTCTGTATATATTGAAGAACTATTGGCGTCAGTTTTTGTTAAAAATGTAGTATATATTTAGTCCCTTTGTTTTAATTCAAGTTAAAAAGTTAGTAAAAATAATCAGATATAATGAAGCTACTAAACCTTTATTTTGTATAATTTTTGTTTTAACAATCACTTGGCCTGTAAAGGTCTTCTTCCGGGTTTACGACCAATTTGATGTATATTTGCTGCGCCGCCTTGACGTCAAAATTCAATTAACCGTCGTGGTCAGATTTCCATTGCTTGGTAAATATATTTGTACTATCTCCGAATTTCAACTCCATCACAAGTGAAACCTGCTCACAGGTTAGTCACAATAAATAGCAAGCTGAACATATATAATTTGATTTACTTTTCTATAAATTGTTGGTCCACCGACACTTAGTAAGAAATTGTTTATGTTTAATTAATCTCCGAGTTTATGACTGCGCCGGGTACCCCGACCACTGACTTGTTTATGTACCGTCATAAACAAAATTTTAAAGTTTTTTTTAATATTACTTTGTTTAATTATTTGTTTAGGTTTCTTCAAAGTTTATGCTAATTTTCACCAGTATTTGTCACTTAGAAAAAAAATATTTGTGTTGTCTCAATAATTTCCGAACAACCCTCGTATATAAGTATTAAACAGCAATGTTAAAAAGTTCACGGGATATGAAATTGGTTGGTACGTGTTCTTTAATGTTTAATATCGGTTTGAAGAAAGATCAAGTACAAATTAATATTCCGTAGTTCAGCAACAATATGTAATAGTTTACATATTGACGATCTTATTACATATTTGGTTTGTACTAAAGTTACATTATAACTTTTGTTTTGAAGATTTACTCCCTTTTTAAAAGCCATTGAATATAACCACCCTTATCTGGCGGGGAAGACCCTACAAGTACATATTGAACAAAAGACATTGTACATTGTGAACTTAACAGAAGTAGCTCTTGGAGAACCAACGGTATGTACACGTTTGCAACTTATTTAACAAAAGTTGCAAAAAATTCCTTATTGGACTGTATCCTCATCGCCCATACAGTGATTTCTAATTAAATGACATCAATAAGATTTCTTTCTTTCAATATACGAATATATATTCTAAACTTGTGCAAGAAATATTTACAAGTATTCATGTAATGAAAAGAATAAAACAATGAAATAAATAAATGAATAAAGATTAATTATCTATCAGTTTCAATATAAATCGTGTGTGTGTATGGGAGGGTGGGGTGGGGTGATGGGGATCAGATTGATTTATATATCTTACCTCCTGCTAAATTGTAAGGAAATCATTGGTTAACAGCAGTCACGTGGATACCATGTACATTTTATACACCGTCAATATACGAAATATACCTCTCCTTTAGCATTATGACGTCATTCTTAGAGTATTATAATGTCAGGTTTTGTACCAAAATTGAAACCTATAACAATATTATTAAACGCTTAATTTTCATTGTTCCATTAATTTTTTTCATAAACACAAAGGCAGTACATAATATATATTCTTAACATCGGTTGTAGTAGACCTAATATTGTTTCTACGTGGTCAGTAAATTCTATATGGAATTTAATGACCAAATAGAAACCATAATAGGTCAACTTAGAGTCACAATATGATTTGAAAATTTTCATTTGTGTGTGTGTGTGTGTGTGGGGGGGGGGGGGGTTGTTTGTGTGTGTTGATCTATATTATTATGTGATGACGTGTTTGTCAAGCACAGTTTCCAGTTGCTTTATCAAATAAATGAAACCATAATAGACCTGAATTTGCTGTTGAAACATATTTTTTTTCTCCACTTTTTAAAATAAAGTTGCTTGCACCAGTTGCTTTATTTGTGGTATTCAACGGTATGCTGATGCCAGTCGCAGTGTGGATAAACTCGATGGACAATGACATTGGTCAGGTATTTGATTCAAACCGAATTACCCTTTCTGTTTTAATTTCCTTGTTTTTTGATTTATAGTAGTCACTCTTCGTAACTACATGGTACTGTAAATTATGTCATTAACTACCTGATGTTACGCTAGGTTTCCATACCAAACATATTAAGTGATGACGAACGACTTCGACATTGGGTGAAGACGAGAATAATATTCAATATGTTAGAAGCCCAATATCACGAATCTGTCACCCATCTTGGTAATTTGTTCCATCGCCGAACGCATTGCTTTTAACTATCCGTACACGAAAATGTATATGAATTTCTTAATCACTCATCATCGATCTAATGAATACAACTATATAGTTCGTCTATATTCCAATTTAAATAGGATTTACACATCTTTTAATGGATGGAGTTAGTGTCTGCATGCATAGAAATCTCTCAAAGAGACATCCTATCTACAAGCTACTGCTGCCACACTTCCGATATATGAATGCCATAAATATGTAAGTTGATGTTGCTGTTCATTCATTTTGTAAAATTTTTTTCACTTTATATTAGCTACAATAGAGGTATATACTTTGATATTTGTCTTCATAATCATTATGTTTATCACATGTGCATATAAAGAGCTGCTAGGGATGACTTACTTCCACCAGGAGGTTTCATCGAGGTGGACATGTATATTAAACGTGTATTAATGATGAAGCTAATATCCAAACAGTAAGCTGAAGAGTTTTTTTTATCATTAGGAAATTTGACTAATAAAATGAGATAGATAGTATAATGAAATTTTATTCACAATTAAATTTGAAACAATTCATTAATCATACAAACACTTAGTAGTTTGCGTAAAGAGAATTTTGTAGTAGATATACATATCAATCCAAGGTTGTTTTTTTTAAAGACCAATGACATAGTAGAAATGAATGTAACTTGTTTAATTCTAGAACCAAAATGCATAATTAATTTCACAATTCATTCGTAAATTGACTCATTCTTTTTGCAATGATATTCTGTTCATTCAATTTCTAGCAACGAAAACTGGGTGTACAATCCTATTCAGATCAGCTTGGAAAACAGAGGGGCAATGGTAATGTTTGTCTGTCTGCCTGTCTGTCTCACTCTACTCCTCTCTCTCATTTCTGCATATTGTTACTTTTATTATGTATGTTTGATAAGACAAATAATGGTCTTAGATCAGAAAGAACACGTCAAAAATGTTTTGACAAAACAAATTATTCGTTTTTCTTTTTATTAAAAAGGATATACCGGGGTACTTCTTCAAAGATGACGCTTTGATATTGGAAGGAGCAATACGACAATTTGTCTATGAATACGTTACACATTATTATAAAAGTATGTGAGTTCTTTTAGATTTAGATTATGTTTTTGTATATGTATTGTAAAAGACACAAAGCCATGATTGTCTTTGATGCGGCACATTTTCTGAATATTTTTAGTAATGCGTAGTTCTTATCTACATATGGGTTTAAATATTGTTTTTTTGCAAAATAGATGACGATCAAACTGTGCAAGAAGATGGAGAAATTCAAGGGTTTTTTCAGGAATTAACCGCAGCAAGAGCAATGAATGGATCTGGGGGATGTGGAATGAATGTACGATACCTTTATATGTATCTCATGGTTTTTTGGGGTCTTTTTTAAAAATATTACATACTTTCCATATATTTCGTGGATATATTTGTTGTATTTAAGAGCTTTAAATGTTGTTGGCAATACTAACAATATTGAGTGACGCCTGGTTACTCGCATGTCTTTCAAAAGGATGAATACTTAATCCTATCTGCAACGCTTAAAATCCAGAAAGAGTAAAACAAACGAATGTCTCGATGTGCCCATGCTTGATGTATGAATAATTTAGTCATTCATTTTTCCTTCACGAATCAGTCAGTTTAATTTCACAAAGTTTACCTTAACAGAGTTTAAATCAAAGTCTCATTTGAAATATATGTCGTCTTAATATGTTATGGGCTGATCCGAAAATAATGTCACACAATCCATCGCGCTTCTTATGCACTGTATTGTAGAAGATGATACATATATATCAGAATTTTCCAAATCATAATTCTAACTCAAATTAAAAAAAATTATTGAACTTCGTTAAAGGTTGAGGTAATTAACACCTCATTGTCTTTATATCAACACTTTCTAAAGAGGTCTATCACTGAAATTTGTAGACAAATCATTCTTCACAAATACAAAGAAAAAGGGTAGTCAGTGTTTATCTCTCAGAGTTAGGACGCATTTGATTTGACCTTTTTGCACATAACATGAAGTGTTTACTGTATTAATATTCGTCGCCAAAATTTGGCACTACGCGGAATACTTATACCAAATATTGTTTTAAATTATGCTTAATTAGCAGATTGAATATGGTGATCAAGAACCATTTCTGTATTTAAGCTGGATGACGTTTTTCGTCACCTTTTTGCACTTAAAATTGGCTAATTTTTAGTACTAGTCTAACAATTTTATTTGAAACTAGACTTTGACCCGTGCGTGCACGGGTTGACATTGCATATGATATCAGACATTTACGAAATAAATACATCGACATACCGTATTGTTGACATTTACATAACCAAGCTTTAAGCCTACAATAATGCTATTAATAATTTCACTACACTCTGCTTAGTTAGAATCATCTAACTGTGTCTCGGGACAGGCCTTTACCAAAATGCCTCCCATATACCCGTACTGTAGCAAAAAATTACAGAATCGCTCACGACTTTGGAAAAAATTAATGAAGTTGCATTGAAAATAACAGTCAAATTATTCATAACAAACCACTCAGCTATGTTAAGGGCGTCCATAAAATAATAGCGGTATTTATCACATAAAATATTAGCCTTTGAATAATCTTGATATTATATTCCAAAAAATTGTTACACAAAGTAATTTTTTATCAATATACATATTATATAGTTCGCTATCGCATGAGCAATTTTTGAGTCTCTTGGGAATACCCTGTCACGTGATACTGCTAAAAATAGATGAACAAGGAATAATACGAAAAAATGCATAGTGCAAGGGCTTAACATTAACAAATATAATTATTTCTGTTTCTAACTTGTAAAATGAACATCTAAAATTTCGAAAAGTGCTGGGAGCTTGAAATATTCAAGTAAGAACAATTATTAAATTCAATATAAACAGTGGATGAACAGAAATTTGCAGGGAGTTCCCACAATTAATGCTTATTTATGTGAAATGCGTAGCGATTTCATGTAGCTCCCAGCACTTTTTGATATAATTGGGATATAATGGTAACACATGTAAAATTTCAATATATTTGATAAAGTGTATGCCCTTGCACTACTGCATTTTATCTGACCCATTTCACTTTCGGCGTCATTTGCGTGAAATTCAAACGCAACACTGACTAAGATCATGATTTTAATTTTCGTTTATAAAATAATTACACGCTGTGAATTTCATTAAAATAATGTTAGAATTTTGTCTTCTTCACACCAGTCATCATTACCAAATTGTTGAAATTGGAAAAATTAATTCATCTGTTGCCCTCACCAATAACTATTGATATACTACAGTAGGGTGGTGGGGGGGGGGGGTTCAAGTGTAAGTTTGTAATTTACACATTTGTGTTTTATAATGGTTTATGTTACTCTGCTGCTAAATATATAAGAAAAATACCTATAATATATGACCAGGGTTACTTGTAATTATAGTTAATATTTTTTGTAATAATTAAAGAAAGCAACAAAAATCAATCTTTATCTAGAATTTATTATAATAATCAACTTGACAAATACAATGTACTATATAGATTATAGACTATGCTTTTCGATCTGTAACAAACTGTTCAACAAAACTATATATAGTGTTTTCTGATTTTCAGTATTATTCAGTCATGATTTGGAATCTGTCAAATGACCATATTCTTTCACACTACATGTACTTCTCCTCTTGTCTATTTGATGTACATTGTAAGGAGGCAGTGCAGTTGATAAGAAAACCAATGCCTGAAATTATGAATATTTATCAATTTCAAATTTAATTTCAATAGATATCAATGAAAGATATTATGATAGGTTACAATATAGTAATATGATTTAAAAAAACACAGACCAAATATACATGAAGTTAGTGGGTAAAAGAAATATTTATAGAGTACCTACTTTTTTATCAACACCCCAACAAAGTGTATCCAGTGGACCATTTACTGCTTTAATAACCCTGAAATTGAATAATGTGTTATAATTAGTAAACTATTGTGCTGAAGATAATATGAAAATGGGAAATTACTTTATCATTGTGCATACTAATGGCAGTTTTAATTTCATTAATATTCTGAAAGGCATAATCAAATGTTTATTTTTTAAAATGTGTCGAAAATCATTTCAACACTGTAATTTTGTTTATTCAAACATGTAATCTTCCTGATAAAAAAGGCTAAATGAAATAACACATTTCGATTTACATAAACAACAATACAATCTTGTCTATATTCAATCCAGATTCTCACAGTAATCTTTGTAGTGCTAATACAGTGTTTGGACTTTCCATTGTTTACATTTTCTTTGAACACGGAGGAAATGCGAGCTAATGTTATTGCGATATAAGAGACCAGTAAAAAGTTACAATGAGCCTCAATACCCTTAATGATCAAATTTAGCGAATCGCGGAACATTTCTTTTGCCTGATTGAGTCACCAAACTGATGTATAAACACAATATTACATGAAAAACAAATGTAAACAAGTAAACAAAATCGAAGCAGAGGAATTTCCCTTCGTTTCTGTTTCATCCTACAGTATTAGACAATATAAAACAATATCTAGGGAAAGTACAGATAAATCCTACCTTGTTCAGTTGAATCCTCTACCGATTTCCGTCTAGGCTGGTTGTAAATGAGTTAAATTCTCAGATATATCACTGAAGTCCACATGTTTATTCTGATCACAGCTGCAAGCGCCGATGTGACGTAGTCAACCGCGACACGTCATCAGACGACTTAGGAATTTCATAATTTCGCAAGATATAAAGAATAGTTGAAATTTTTATTTCAGTACATCTTTTTTGATACAATCAATCCCAATAATTAATCATATTTATTTTGGTAGATGTTTGTTAATTACCGAAATACAATATCTCGTAAAATCTCATGAATAAGGGGCGGGGCATATGCAAATTTTCCTAATTAACACGTGCTAGAATTCTGATACCTTCCTTAACATAGCTGAGCATTTTGAGGCTGTAAATACCTTTCATCTAGAAATTTAATCCATATAAATGAAGAATTCAACACTTTTTCACCAAAGGTTTTTACTCACTTCAAATTTACACACCATGTTGACATTCAGAACTCTCAGGATTTTTCATATTAAATGCACTGAATTAGAGTTATCTTCCGTATTTTCTTTGATAAACGAATATATAGCAAATTTTCAATGAAGATTTACACATATTTGTATTATCGTTTCTGAGTTTATCCATGCAAATGTGATATTGTGGAAACATAAACTAAAGAGCCTCCCATGATTTAGCATGAATGTAATGCGCATGCGCTAGATTGTAAAATCAAAAAATCCAGATGATTTCCGGATTTTTAAAAGGAATTTTCGTTGATTATTAATTAGTGAAGCTTGATTGAGAAAAAATAAAAACAAATTGGTAATCTTCAAGTACCAATGATGTTTAAAATATATTTAACAAAAGACAGTACTCTTCCGATTTCTCGGTATTAAAGCCCAAAAATTCGAGTCTATTATTTTAATATAGTAGTATAGTTAAAAGCTTTTCAAATATTAAGATTTCTTTAAATTTAACGTAGTTTGTTTATATATGTATTCAGAATTTAATTGACAAAATAAAAAATGGGGGTCAGTGATGAGTTTTTAGGAAGAGGCTTCAAAGGTAAAATTTTTTGCAAAATTTGACAGAAATAATTACATACTTTTTTATACAAATTTGCATGCTTTACTCTAAAAGGCAATAAAACTTTAATTCTTATTTCTAAATGTTAAACAGGGCCCACAGAATATTTTCAAATATAACAAGTTAAAAGTTTGCATGTATAAAAAGTTTATTCTTTAGAAAACCTTCAGCAAAAAAATACAGTTCTCAGCAGAATTTATCTGTTTATTCAGCAAAATTTTTCTGTTTATTAATTATAGATGGATGTTCTTGATAAATTTTGTATAATATAAAGATTATACTCTTTCTGTGCAAAATTGATGATTATATATATTAATACTAATTTTAAAGGGGCATGGTCCCGATTTTGGTCAAAAATTATTTTTCCGATTTTAATATTAACAATGCTTAAGAAAAGCATTTTTAATAGGAAACCAAAATTTGAGTGTTATTTTTTGAGTTATAAGCGAGTATCAGAGCTTTCAGTTCTTTGCTATGTAAACAAAGCTTTTGTTTGCATTTTGAATGTTGAAGTTCAAATTCCAGTTTTAGACCTAAAATGAATGTGTTAAACGTTAGGAATTGTGTATTTATGCTTAAAATGGATAAGAAGATAGACAAATCAGCTTGAAAAAGATTTTTACTGGTATATTGAACCTATGTAATCAAAAACAGGGCACGAGCCTTGTTTACATTACAAAGAATTGTGAACCCTGTAACTTGCTTATAACTCTCCGACTGACACTCAAATTTCATTTGATATTAGAAATATATTTTTAAAGCATTGTAAATAATAAAAACAGCAAAATTGAATATGACCAAAATCGTGACCATGCCCCTTTAAATATAATGATCATGTAGTAAAAGAACGTAAACGTAATGAGTGAGGTACATTAATATTATATAAATGTTCATAACATTATATTTACATACATTTGGTATTTTTGTCTCAATTTCTTAAAAATTATTAATCATACTGAAACTGACAAGACTGAAATCTACGCGATCCAGTGGAACGAGATATTGGCGTATGATTATATGCATTCCTTTAACTTAAAAAGGACAAAAACATGCGGAAAGACGTATTTAATTTTTTCGTTGATTAATTCATGTAGAAATTGTCAAAAAGGTGTTGAAATTGATAAATCAAACTAAAAGTGAGGGAGAGTGAACAAGATGCACTAAAGGTAGTCCTAATATTTCATCAAAGGCTAGCTATGCCTTGTTTAAAAATAAAGTAGATAATCATAAGAAAAACACTCTGACGGAATGCTAAAGATCTTATTTCATCAACTACATTATACGAGTACTTTCATGACTTCTTGTATAGCCCTCGAATTAACTGATCACACAGTTAACAATTGAATAGACTGCCCTATGATTCACGAAAAGTTTAAAAGTTTATTCAATGGAACAAAAAAAACTCCAGAACCCCCCCCCCCCAAAAAAAAAACCCAACAAAAAACACCCCCCTCCCATCAACAACAAAAACCAACCAAACAAACAAACAAAACAATGACAATACGTGAATAGAGAAACATAACCAAAGGACTGACACCTTGATTTAAAGCAACACGTCAAGAATTCAGACATAACGTTACCAATATTATGCGGATATCTCAATCTCACGCACTATTAGCTCTATTAGCTCATTATTGATTTGCGTTAAAATTTTAAGATAAGATAGGTGCATGTAGATGTTATAAAGAATGGATCGTTGTTACTGTTTGTTTATTTTTCACAATTTTGTAGCATCTGTGACAATGCGTGTTTCCTATTTTACTAATCTAATCCATAATGTACAAGAAATAGCGTTTTAAATGTATCCAGACTTAAGATTTTTATGGGGTTTTTTTCTTTGCTAGTGAACAAGACATGATCTGTTTTGAAATCAATCAAATGTGAATCATGGCAAATTTCTTCTTATAACCGAAAATATACGTTGACAAGGACCAAAGTGATTACCAATACTGTTCATAAATCGTTTGAGTTTTGAGTTTACATTACTTTTAAATGCACATTAGATATTTATGCCAAGAATTGTTTTTTCAAATGAAAGTCTACAAAATTCATTTTTCTTTTTTACACTTATATAGAGATATTGGTAATTTACTGCTTAACCATATCTTTGTAGGGTTTTCCGGAAATGAGCAGTGTGAAAAATCTCGTCGATGTTTTAACATATTTTATTTACACCTGTAGTGTAGAACATTCTGCTACAAATTTCCCTCAGTATGAGCAATATGCGTTCCCGCCAAATTTTGCAGCGCTGTTACATGGCCAGCCTGAAGAAGAAATGGTAAGGTTTTGTGATTTAATAAGAGCAATTACATTTTTTTTAGAAACTACTTAGACATATTATCAAATACTTACGATACAATGTTTTAAGAAATAAGGAATCATTCTTTAAGTATTAGGAGGTAATATTTTCGGTCGGGGCGTGGTTAAATCCAATAAAGCCCGAAGGGCTTAATGATAGATTTGACCACGCTCCGACCGAAATTATCACCTCATTTCCAATTCGTACACTTTAAAACAACATTATTTTAAAACCACTATTTGTTCATGTAGCACGTGTTATTTATTACTGCGCGGCGCAGCCAATACCGTTTCTCGGTTATGCTATAAGACACGCCCATTTTTTGTCACTCATGTATTATGAAGTTATTGGGTTTTAGGGTTCAAAATTGATTCGTAATGTTATCACAGACAAAAACAGTTGAAAATGTAAATATTTACAAATATATTCATAAGCATTTACATGCCAAATAAGATAAATTTATCTACATTTCGTTACATTTAATGATACATATTTCAACTACTAAACACTACATGTACATAATGTTTATTGTCTGTTATTTTTGCTTTTGATTTTACTTTCTATTTCAACTTCCTATTGTATCAATGCTTACTAGACTTTGAACCGTGCGTGCACGGGTTGACATTGCATATGATATCGGAATAATTTAAGTTTATTCTAATTGAATAATCTGTGTCTCGGGACAGGCCTTCACCACAGTTAAAATGCCTCCCATATACCCGTAATGTAGCAAAAAACTGCAGAATCGCTCCGATACGATTTTGAGAAAATTAATGAAGCTTTATTGAAAATAACAGTCAAATTATTCATAACAAACCATTTTGCGGCTGTATTTCATCTAAAAATTTAATTCATATTAATGAAGAATTCAACACTTTTTCCCCAACGTTTTTTACTCGCTTCAAATTTACACACCATGTTGACATTCGGAAGTTTCGGGATTTTTCAAATCAAATGCACTGAGTTAGAGTTATCTTCCGTATTTTCTTTGATGAACAGAATATATACATGTAGCAAACTTTCAATGAAAATTTACACGTATTTGTATTATCGTTTCTGAGTTTATCCATGCAAATGTAATATTGTGGAAACATAAACTAAAAAGCCTCCCGTGATTTAGCGTGAATGTAATGCGCATGCGCAAGATTGTAAAATCCAAAAAATCCAGATGATTTCCGGATTTTTAAAAGGAATTTTCGTTGATTATTAATTAGTGAAGCTTGATTGAGAAAAAATAAAAACAAATAGGTAATCTTCAAGTACCAATGATGATTAAAATATATAAAACAAAAGACAGTACTCTTCCGATTTCTCGGTATTAAAGCCCAAAAATTCGAGTCTATTATTTTAATATAGTAGTATAGAAGCTTTAAAACAAGAGCTTTAAAACAAGAATTAATGTTCATTTTGTTAGTAAGGAATTAAGATAACAAAACATAGCAAATTATCACACATATGATATACTTTCATAAGATGCCCAACACAGGTAACTGACTTTTAGGAGCGTTCTAAATTGCCCCTAGTTTTACACGGATGGCTCTACAAATATTTTTAATAGAAAGTTTATATTTAAGACGCATTCGACCAAACAATGTTCGCTTGTTTCTTATCATATAATTATAAGTCCGTGTCATCCTACCCTGATAAATTATTGATTACATTATGCCATCAGGAAACAAATACCATGCAACGGACAGGTTACCGAGTTACAACTTTAAGTTTTGTATGTATATGTAACCATGTAAAAAAAACCCTGAAATTATAAAACATTTATCCAAATTATTTTTTATTATTTATCATGTGTATTATTTAACATGTTTAAATCACCTTCAGATTTGATAACATTGTATTCAGAAATCCACTGTCAAACTGCGTATCATTACGATTGACATTTACGAAAATGAACTCAATAAAATTATCTTTAATGGGTTCATTTCCAAACAATATTCATCGAGCTGTCATTTTATAACACCTAATTATACATCTTTTTAGACTATCCATTTGCATATATTCAAGCAAAGGGTTTTATTTAAATTTATTCAAAGAAATGCCTTTTCTTCAACTACTGTACATTTAACATATTTACATGTATGTTGAACTTCAAGTTCATTTATTACAACGTGTAAATGTGCCATCAATACATTTGTAAATAAATTACAGCTTAAAGGAAATTAACCTAGTCTTATTAAACAAGAATTATTTGAAAGATTTTTTAAATATTTTATAAGGCTAGCGTATAATTGTGAAAAGCACCTCTTGGAGCTTTTAAATTCTTGCTATTATTTTTCTTACAGTTTTTAAACTATAGATTTTATAACAAAAATTCAGCACTTGTCCCAGGTAGCAATACTCCACCTGGTGTTTTCCTTATATTCTTTGAAATGTGTTATAAAAAACATAATCAATTTTAGCTATCGCTAGGAATCAACCCTTTCGGTTTACCATTTTTGCTATCACTAACAATTTTAACCAGAGTGAATATATCTCAGAACAGTGTATTTGTTTATCTAATTATATACAGTCCCTACAAATCAAACCCTAACCAGTTTAATTATTTAATCAAGAAACAAAGACGATGCTACATATGGTTGTTGCACGTTTGCGACGGTATATTGTTTAAGAAAATACTATTCAGTGAAATATAGTAGAAATTGATTATAAGCTGCGATAGCTATAAAAATACTATATTCTATGATATAGAATAATTAAATATGTATTCCATCGGTGTTTTATCATTAATTCATTTCTTTTTTTATGTTTTAATGCCAAGGCTGACCTTGATGCCACTATGCCTTCAAGAAAAGAAATGTTTTCTACAATCAAGGTTATGAAGGTTTTGACACTAGCTTTAACCACCAGTCTAGGAAACTACGAAGACGTTTACATGAGAGCTATGGATACCGATGGAAGGAATTTTGTTGAAGCGTATGATATGATGCAATGATAATTTCATTTTTCTTGCAATTTGGCTGTTCTCATTTGATTGAAGCTTAAGTATAATATAATTTCAATTGTTTTATAAAGGTTTCAACAAAATCTAGCTGCTATCCAAAACCGAATAAATAACAGAAACGCCAACATTATGGCAGAAAACAATCCAAATCAACTTCATGAATACCAGTATGAATGGCTTCTTTCGAAAAATGTTCTAAACTCAATTAGTATCTGACAAATGTAATTAACGTGGGTACTGGTTAAAATACGTGCGTATGTATTATGACTGAACAGTGATTGACTTTGAGTATTGTGAACATAATGTGTAAAGCATTGATTACGTTTCCAGGTATTCTAAATAAAGATATAAGCGTAAAATCTATTATTGGTTCTTGGATTGTGGCTATCATTCCAAACCAATTCCCATATTATCATCCTTTGTCATTAAATAATTTTAAGTTTCAACCTGAAGTATTCTGTTATCAAGGGATACATTTGCATATTATTGTTAAATTGTCATTCAATACATGTAGATGCTTTACAGTTTTGCTTTATACCCGGGTTACCGTTACGTTCCATTGAATTTTGAAGGCTGATTGCTCTAAGTGTTTACATTAAGAGACATAAAACCCCCCAAATGTTTAACATTCTTTAGAGCTCATAATCGATAGCCTATTAATGCAAATATTTTTCATTTATTATATATTTTGTAAAAAGGTAGAATATAATTCATAATTAAAAAAAACTTATAATAAAGGTTAGTTGTTCCGTCAATATAATACATGTTCTAATTTTCTTTAGGACCTTCTGATAGAAAAAAGTTAATAAACATTGGGAAAATATCGCATATTTTAATGAATTTATCTACTTCATGTTCATCATAGGGGACATGCCATGAGAATCCAAGAAAAAAGTATTTTTTACCTTAAACATATTTATCGTAAAAATGCAAGCAAATTAAGTTTCATACTTTGAACGCAAATGTCTGGTTTTATCTTACAACATACTAGACAATATATACCTTTAGCTAAAATACTCTTTTGATAAAGACTTTGCAGCCAAACTCCATCGTTGTAATTGATACTTTTGTAAATAGGTATATGAAAATGACAAAATCATATACTGATATACATTTTTCAAATTTAGGAGACTGATATAAAAGCATTACACAATATATTTATTTTCAAATGAGATGCATTTTCATTAAATACCATAAGCTATTGGGTTTTGAACCAAACGTTTGTGTATGCCTGCTTACGAATTTCGTCGTTTTTAGTTTTAAATAGTTTACATGTAAACCGGTATGTCATTCATATAAAACTGTTAATGTGTTTTGCTCTTGTGAGAATTTATTTTTGTAATATTGTTTTAAATTGGTTTGTGATAATTCATCCATTTGGTATCTGTTATATGATCCTACCTATTTTTTAGAGGTCCGTGTTTGCTCTGCTACTGTTTTGTATTTTTCCTTTGGACTTTTGATTCTTTGAACACTGTTCGTTATTACCACATTTCATTCATGTACATATACTAGTAGTTAAGACAAATATGTTAATCTGGTTTTGTAAGATGGATCGCCCAAGTCTGTTCTGTGTCAAATTTAGTTATTAGTTATGTCTCAAATGTCTCTTCCCAATAGTATGGTGTTTAGCGTAATAGTAGTGTTTTCATTTTCATGATTAATATACCATTATATAAATCAACGAATGATTTGTTGTCTTTTAAACAAGCAAAGAAATTTACAGTAATTTCAATATTTTCAAGTATCTATACATGAACATATTATATCATAACATGCTATTACATAATTGTATCAATTTTCTGCTGTATTTGATCTTAGCTTTAACGAGGCCAAGTCTAATTATTTCTACCTTAGATATTTTGATAAAATTTCTTCCATATAGTTTTAATTTACTACTATATCAATTATTTTAATTTACAATGAGGTCCTATGGAAAATTGTTGAAATAGCGCTAAATTTTGACGTTCTCCCCAAATTTTTTGTATTTCTACCCTAGGGATTTCTTTTCTTTCAAATATTTGAAAACTATAATTGTAAAAATTCACTAAATGGGGAAATTTTTAAAAAAATGTTAACCTCGTGGTTTGGTCCAGAGATAATATCAAAGTTGATTTTTTTCTCCAAAAAATTGGCATATTGTGGTATATATTGGCTTATAAATTCTAATTTTTAACGAAATAACACTTTTAAAAAGCTAATATGTTCCTCTGTATGCTCTGTCAATGAATTCTTATTTTTAAAATCCATCACCTACTCGAATAAATAAGCTAATTATACCTTAAAACCATCCATGCGTCACTCATTTACACGTTGATTCGCCAAACATGCATCAATAAGTAATCTTTAACAATTTTGCAAAATCTTTCAGCTACAAAACCTAATCGCGATCGTAGAGTATAGCCCTCAGCCCAGGGCAATGATGTAAAATACAAATACATAAAACAATCGAGTGAAAATATTTATATCATATATATATACTTGTTTCAACCGGCAAGCTTTGAAATATTTCCTTCAGGAAAGACTTTCACATAGTTGCAGTAAGTGTCCCTTTTCTTAAAATTAAAATATACCTTCAAATTCCATGGCTAAAGACGAATTTTTCTCCAACTCACAAAAACTGATATCTTATCCAGACTTTCTTTTCCCACAAACATCTTTAAGGCATGTATTGCTATGTAGAAGAAGTCCAAGTCCAAGCCAAGGATCCCATCAACTTTCAAATCTGCTACCACAACCTTACAACATAATTTCTGAGTACCAAGTTCAATGGAAAATGATCCTCTCCCCTGCACGATCAGAGGTGTACCTTAAGCACTCACAATTCCATCTGTAACTGGTGCAAGTTTATTTTTACCGCTTTTCACTATTACAGCATGCAATCTATCTGATAGGATAGTAAGTGTGGCACTAGTGTCTTACAATAAGTTACACTGAACACCATTTACCACTGCATTTATAAACAACCCATATTTTTTTTTTCTGTTCATCCTTCCCTGAGGTTGAACTGGAGACAATCGAACCAGTTTGCAGTTGTGATTCCTTATTTCCCGTCAGACGATTTTAATGTTGTAAGTCTGACTTTTGCGTCCTACATTCATCATGTATGTTTTTCAAGAAACAGTCCTTCATCTTATGGCTTTTTTTACCACAGTAGTGACATTTGAAAGGGAAGTTGTGCTGTTAAAATTTCTGGAGATAGCTAAAACGCGCGCTTCTTTTACTGAAACTACATTAGAAATTCTCTTTTCTCTTTAAGCCTTAATTTAATCTTTTAATTGTCGTAGCTCTTTCCTGACACTTTGAACTGTTTGTGCATCATGTACCACTTGGTCATTGCTTGTGTTTCTGGCAAATCTCACATCCCCTCTTCTTTGACGTTCTGCTTTACAGAATGTTTCGATTTCTACTCCAAAACGTACAGCATCGTTAAAGGATTTTGGTCGGATTGCTGAATGCGAAGTCGCATGTCAAAATCAGTGCGTCTACAAACTGATCTTTAGCTATCATCTCGGTAACTTCTCTAGCTAGGAGCTGTTGGATATGCGAGATGTGCTAAACGCCGAATGCTTTCACCAAGTTCTGGCAAAGATTCGTTTGCTTTCTGTCGTTTTTCTCTCAGCATACCCCGATAGAGTTCAGTCTGATTAGCAGGCGCAAATCTTGACTCAAGTGCATCACACAACACTGTATAGGTACCATTTGAACCTGTCCTCATGTTACCAAGAACAGTTTGAGCTTGTCCTCTTAATGATGCGGCTAGGTACAAGCATTTCTGGCGTGAATTTCATGAGTAGATGTCACTGCATGCTTCAAAATGAGCTTTATAGTATATCCAAGACCCAGATACATCGAACATTGCGGGTTTCATTACCGTATTTCCGTATGAATTTTCTTTGGGCATGGTGTTTGGATCATTGTCACTTAATTGCATACCAGGGCAACGAAGATGTCTATATAATGATTCATAAACTGGGTTATGTTTGCTTGACCATGTAACGGTGGACGTGGCTAATGAAAATTCAGTACTTCGAGTATTTAAGGAAGAAGTTGGCGTCAAATATGTATCGGTAAATACTGACTGTCTTAATGTACCAAAACTTGACAATTTATTTTCTTCTTTTGGAAACTCTCGGCCTTCAGTCTGTTTTTCTTTGTACAATGTGTAACCGGGATCTGGATATCTCATGTGCCAGAGTGTTATCTTCTGTGTTCCTTGGTGTTCTGTAGTCTAATTCCTCCAAACTATTGTCAAAGATCGTTTGCTTGACATCTATTCCGGAATCTGGTACCAATAAAGACTTGGTATTCTGTGATGTTGTTTTTAATTTTTCTAACAATTCTCTGAGTTTTTCCCTTTTGGCACCTATTGTACTGAGGTCGGCTATCAAATCATATTCTTTATTACTCATTCTGATTTAATTTGTAACCAAATGTTCTATATTCAATAACTGCACAAAAGTGTATACTTGGTAAACGTTATTAGGTAACTACTTGGTAATACACGATACCAAGACTCAGAATCTACCTAAATTACATGTAGTATTAAATCCCATCGCTGCCACCAAAATGTAACGTGTTTCTCTAACAATGTTAATTATAAGGGTTCTTTTTAAGGATATATATAATTTTCCTAATATACTCTGAGTTTTTTGATTGACCTGATTATATAAAGATTTTCCTCTACTCTTCCCGAGTTTAAATGATTTGCTATTACGGTAATTATAAAATCAGAGGCTTTACCAGGTAAACTATTGACTGGATTAACTGCTACCGCAGACTTCCTGGTACTTGGTTCCTATTAATATTGGAAACCAGGTGCCTCAATCTAATGCAGATTTACTACTTCCTTATTCCCAAATTAATTCCCCAGATACCACAACTGCTGGAGAAACTATTTCTAATTCCTACCCTAGCCTTTACTTTTCTATCTTCCTAACACTTTTCTCCTTCTAGTCAGGCTTCTCCGATGTGTCGCATTTGATCTTCTCAGCCAGTCTGCCTCAGCTGCTGGCTGCGCTGACTTATATACCCTTGGGGAAGTTCATTCTAAGGGGTGTCAGGTCATAATATTTTTATGGGTGCGTTCAATTCGCTTCACTTAAGAATTGTCAGATTTAATATTCAAAAGGATGACATCTGTTAATTTTATTGTGTTATATTTTCAATTGTTAACGAACTGCCCCTGTGCACTCTTGTTTTAAAGAAAAATTGATTTTTTTTTTATTGGTTTTGCTTGTCAAAATTTATTGAGTAGTTCTTCCCCCTTTTTTATAAAACAATGTTATATGGCTGGATAGAAGTAACTCACATATTATTTTAAAAGCCATACATCATTAAAAAAGCTTTATATAAATGTATATGATATATACTTATAAACTAAATAGGTTGTTTACAGTTCATTATTGTTTTTTGTCACCAAAATAAATTGAAAAAAATCGGAAAACAATTAAACCTTTAAGAGTCCATCATTTCCTCTTAAATATACATTAGGAAGGCTTATGTGGGTCACGGAATCCCTTCCTTGTGATCAAACGTTAATTGAGTTGAGAGCTTTTTCTGGAAGAAGCCTATCATAAGGGTATCCTCTGATTTCCTTTTCAATGTTCCCAGCAGAAATATCGGCATTTCTCTGATTTTTCTGCTCTGTGACACCTAATACATTTTGCTGAAACCCGTGATAAAATAAATCAATATCGGAAATACTATCAATTTCACCAAGGAATAATGTCATTGAAACGTTTCCTGCGATGTTTTCATTTCTTAGATTGTAGTGGAAGTTAGATAAATTAAGAGTGAAGCTTAAAATGAAATTTGTTATATTTAAAATTACTACACATATGAACATTACCACTTTATAATACAATGCATGTACAAAAGTTTAATACAATATTTCAAAATGTAAATGTTATTGAATATCAAAACCTGAAAGACAAGTAAAACATACACATATTGCAATTCTATTTAATTCAATGTTTGAATAAATAATAGTGATTATAACATATTTTATTAGTTGATCTAATAAAGTTAATTTGGGGTCACTATATTCTATATGATGCAAGAGTGTATGAAATAGCTTGTAATTCGTTATTTCTCTGCCATTTAATCAACTATTCCTACACAAACTTCTTTTCTTTCACAGGGTATACCGGTGTTATGTAGTGTCTTTTCCTCCTAGCCATCTTTTCCTCCGGAAAATGGTTATATAGCAGCCCCCTCCCCCGGAAGAATGGTTATACGAGAAGTATAGCAGTTTTTCCCCCACGGAAAGGAGCCTATATAGTGGGTTTCCCTCTTTTATAGCCAGATTACCCCCACGGAAATCCTACTATATAGCAGATTTTCCCCCTCTTTTATATTCCGGTCATATTTATGGCGGACAATCGGTGGTAATATTTTGTGATATCTGATATGATATTGATTACTCTTTGTAAAGGGTAATAAATACATGTATTAAGCTCATCCCAGAAAATAACTGACCAAACTTGAATAATTTTAAAGAGTGAGTGATCAAGGAGTCATAATTTATTACCAAGTCATCCCAAAAGTTAATACAGTTAGAATTAACGATCTTAAATATCTACGTCTCTACTACTAAATATCAAACGGGAGACCGGGTGCAGTGATATAATATGAAACTGAAATTTATTGGGTTTTAAATCAAGGGTAAGTGGAGACCATAATTGATTATGTAATAAAGACGTAAAGTTAGTTTTACAATATTTACAAATTTATTTTAAAGTCAAGCTGGTTCATGTGTTCATAAGAAAATTATTTGAGAAACTCAATGCAAGGTTTTAATTTGTAATTAATGTTAGCAATTTACAAGATAAATGCCTTTTTCACAACCAGAAACAAATTGGTTTCTTTGATAATTACTCTGGAAAATGTGAAATGTGGCCTTTAACCAACCTATGTATTTCATCATTCACTGCATGCTAATTTTAGCCGTTTCCATTTTATATTTCGCAACGTTAATTAAGAACATATCAAACAAGAAATACGATTCGCATGCTTTAAAAACTTATCATACTATTTATTCTATATTTTTGCTATGCAGATTTATTATGTTAAATTGCTATGAAGAGTGAAAAATCAATAAAATTAAAAAACAAAATATCTTACTTAACTTTTTTTCTGTGTTATTCTTTCCCTTTTTTTAGTTTATGAGCTTGTTCCTTAAATAAAGTGGCAAATAAACAAAGTTTTCGTATATCGAGTGCGCTATTGTGGAAAACACAGAAGTTTGACACACGGTAATCAATATAACACACACACAAAAAGAAAAAAAAGACAATTTAGTGGTTTGAATCACTTCCTTTTTTAGAGATAAAGTTTAAAAAAAAGTTTTAAAACATCTATTATGTACATTATAGCATTTATGGCGAAACTGTTGTTTTTGTATTATTAGTTATTGCTGTTGAACATTGGTGAGATACCCCATGTTGAGTCCCAAAAATCTTAGCGTCTTCGATAGTAGCCTTGACCGATGGAAATCTGATACAAAACCGCATGGTTTCATTCTGATTCTTTACACCGATCTAGAAACACGATTTTACGCATTGCAAATTTTGTTTGATTATCGTTTTTAAAGAAAGAAATGTAAGTTACCTGGTTTATTTTACTGACTTATTTAATTATTTACGTATTTGTGGTCCTCTGGTTGGTTGTACATGTATCATTGGAAAGTACTTTGTTTAAAATTTATCGTGGAAGAATCTGGGATAAGTATGGCGGCGGATCCAACATGTTTAGCAGTTATAGTGGGACATTCTTACGTGCGACGTTTAGGAGTGTATGCGGTTGATAATAACATCCCCAACTTACGTTTGAACAGAGAACAATTCTCCGTAGAAATTCGAGGAAAAGGGGGCCTGTGTTTAAAGCATTTTCATCATGATGCAACTATTGTGCAATTCCAACAAGCCCCTGATATATGTTTTTTAGAAATATATGAAAATGACATTGTAAACGGAAGCGGTGCTTCAAAAATCGGAAAGGATATTGTATTTACAAGAAGGAGTCGGTGTTCGAAGGGTCATTATAGGTCAATTACTGCGCCGCCTCCCCTATGCAGCATGTAGCAATTTCAATGGAACTGTGTTAGAGATTAATCGGGTTCTACGAGAGATGATATCTAAGTTAAAGGGGATTGTCTTTTGGCCGCACCGGGGGTCTTTCCTATCTGGGCCCAGATGGAGTTCATCTACAGTGCACACCATCCAATGATCAGCCCATGAGAAAGTTTCTGCGCAGTATACGAAACGCCATTACTATCACTTTAAAAGATTAAGGCCAGTATTAGTTACAATCTTCATCCTACAATGTTTTATAACCATGTATCTAACTAGCACTTTAGTTAACACCGAGAAGTGTCACATTCAAAATGCAATTTGAAGTTAAAAAAAATAAAAAAATAAATAAATAACAGTCTGAGATATGTCTTTGGAAATGTAAGTACAATCTTTGTACATTGTGTAGTTACATGTTATACAGTATCTTTAAAAATGTAATAATATCAAGTTATTGCCACATGATCTCGAGAAGTATCTGGTGTAATGTTATTATATACATGTAAGAGATAGAAGGTAATTAACCTCCTTATTACTGGTCTTTCACCATTATTCATTTGGTCGTGACACTTTAAGAACTCTAATTACTGTTCACATTTTGTCGCATTAAGTATAATGTGGCAACAGTTTGTGTGAACTCTCAGTAAAGTGTTTCAATATTTTTTCCTTGGGAAACATTCAGTAAAATGTTTCAACAGTTTGTTGTATAATGTTTCAATTGTGTTTTGGGAAACATTCAGTATAATGTTTCATGGAGTTTTAATATACTGTAGACGTACTTTTGTCCGCGTGGTATTAATTTACGCTATGAACGCGGGCACAAATTTTCCGCGGAATTTTTTCCCAGTGTACTTAAAGTGCATTTTGGAATGAAATTTTGAAATTGCATTACATGAATAAGGATAATCGAAAGTTACTACATTATATAACACTTGCATATACGTGTACCCAATGTATATCGTTTTTATCTATGCAAACTGTCAAACAAATTTGTATTGAGAATTCACATAATAAATAATTTAATCTCCTAAAGATTTGAATTTTCTGTAAATTTACTTGCATGAAATTTAAACTTCTCCCAGCTTGAGATAACGGCACGTGTCAGACGACAAACAGCCCCAAGCGGGTCTGTCTTTCAATGACCCAATTAACTACACGCTAAGACCCGTGTTTTTACTGCAAATTTTAGATCCCTTTGTGCTCTGACTTTTAATTGATAAAACTGATCAACTTCATAATTTAAACGACATGTGAACCCATAAATTGACAGTTAATAAAGATTAAAATATTTATACGACATGCATATAAACAGATGAAAAAGAAACAGTTCATTGAAATCAGTTTAAAAAACCCTGTAAAATTACATGGACACATGACAACATATTCAGAATTTCACAAGACGCTTTTAGCCAGCGTCGTAACATCTTGACGGCTAACTAATGACTACCGACCAGTGCACAACCGATAATTACTGTTCACTGTGAACAGTTCTTACAATTTAAGTCCAAAGTTGGACAAATTCTAGACCTGTAATGAAAATCGCTCAGAACTAAATTTAATAATAATTATTCAAATGATTTTTTTTTTCATTCAAAGAATCCGCGTAAATTTTTACCCGCGGATTAAATTGATATTGTGACTCCGCGGAATTATGACCCCGTTGAAAAAAATACGTCTACAGTAATTTAATTGACTCTAAAGTGTACATGTGGAGGAATAATGTAAATTGACCGGAATGATGTTTCAGAATTTGAGATAGAATATGTCCATGTCATTCAAAGGAACATGTATCAGCATACTCGTGTTCAACATATCCATGCGAGAAATATTCTTTTATAAATAATTTAATTCCAATACAACATTTTAAGAGCAGTATCAAGTGTATATGGGCAGATGTATACTTATAGTTAACCTGCATTTCTTAATTTTCAGTGTGGTAATAGGATATATATTTTAACAAAATCTTAGGAACATTTGATACAATATCTGTTGACAAAGTTAATTTTATAACCAGTATTTCGTTCAAAAAAATCAACCAAATACAAAACTGTAGGTGGGTTTACGCAAATTTTACCCATGTATGAAAATTTTTGCATATGAGTATATTATCCGCTTCTGTTTTTGTAAAAGATGCCACGAAGCAAACCAGCTCCAAAACAGAGAGCACCCCCTGCACCATCACCAAAACCAGTGAGGAAGAAAGTATCCCCAAGTCACAGCACAGCAGTGGAGATCCAAGGTCAATCCGCCATTAAAGCAGCATCCTCCTCAATAACCTATGAGGAACTGGCAAAACATATTTAGAGGGAACAGGAAAAATGCGTAAGGCCAATTCTACAGAGAAGTCTGCTCTGGCAGAGGAACCCAACATCATACCAAGTGTCCACAATGGGCTGATTTCTTCATCTAACGCAGATTCTTCTAATGCACTCCAGCCACATGTCCTGATCAATGTTAATGCGGCTGACCCACCGTTATCATTGGCCTCTTCAAAAGCATTGGAAACTCTTGGAACTTCTGATAATGTCAACTCGATTTCAGACACAATTTTTATGCGAGGTGAGTCGGCACAGGCTATTACACCAATTACAATCCAAGACAGCATACTTTTAGGTGCAACGATATCAACTAAAATAAAAAACAAAATTTGGTCAAATGAATATATCGACTTTAGATCTCTGCTTTCTAACCAATCTGAAGATCTTCTTTCAATAACAATTAGGGCTGGCAAAATTGATGTAGAGCATACTCAAAAACAAAAAAATCCCATTAGCATTAACCAATGGACAAATGCAATTCTAACCTTTGCATGTATTTATTTGCAAAAGAATCCAAATGATGCATGCCATCTTCTCAAATACTGTCATTCTATAAGAAAACTGAGCAGAATGCATGTTGACGAAGCATGGAGAGGTCACGATGAAACATTAAGTTGAGAGAATCATCTACTCTGCCCTGGGAGCAACCTGTCAATGAGCTGAGGCTAAAAGAAGCAGCAATGGGATCCAAAGTTCAATATAAGCAGTATACTCAATTTAATGGGAAAAAGAATCTTTTTCGAGTATGCTTCGCTTACAACAGGGGAGAGCAATGTAATGCATTTTCCTGTAAATATACCCATATTTATCAAGAATGTTACAACAGGCATCCACGATCAAAATGCACATCTCGAGACAGAACAGAGGCTACTCAATCCAGCACCCCTTCCAACACCAGTAAGACCTTTACTCCCTTAAAGTGAATTAAAAGGCTACGATCTTGAAAAATCTCAGTACCTAGTTAAAGGTTTTACTTTTGGTTTTAGATTAGGATGCGTCGGGTCCCCCATTAGCCCATCCCCCCAAAATCATAAATCAACACAAGATCATCCCGAGATCATTGAGGTACACATGAGGAAGGGTATACAATCCCAAAGAATAGCAGGGCCTTTTGATAGTCCACTATTCCCTGATTTCATTTCATCACCGCTGGGCATTGTACCAAAATCAGATCCAGGAAAATTTAGAACTATTCATGATTTATCATTCCCCGATGGTAACTCTGTTAACTCATGTATTCCTAGTGAAAATTCAAAAGTTCAGTATGACACATTAGATAGTATTGTTTCGCTTGTACAATTTTTTGGTGAGGGCGCCTTGATGGCAAAGTCTGACAATAAGGACGCTTTCTGCATTGTCCCCATAACCCCCCTTGACTATCATTTACTAGGTTTTACTTGGGACAAGACATTCTATTATGATTGTTGTCTCCCAATTGGAGTGAGTAGTTAATGCAAAATATTTTCGAAACTTAGTCAGGCCTTAGTATGGGTGATGTACAATAGATGTAAGGCATCTGCAATATCTCATATTATTGATGATTTCTTTTTTATCGCATCCAGTGCATCAAAGAGTAGTGAAGATCTAGCCCGTTTACTCTTTCTATGTAAGAAAATCAACATACCTATCAACATGGAGAAGACGGTGGCACCTACAACACAATTAACCATATATTGTATTGAGGTTGCCATGGAATGCAGATTACCACATGATAACATTGTAAAAATTCAAGAAAAACTTAAAGGATTTTGCAAGAGAAAAATGATTCAACTTAAAGAATTACAGTCTTTAATAGGTTCGTTAAATTTTGCCTGCTCTGTAATTGTACCTGGAAGGGCCTTCTTGCGTCGACTTAATGACCTAACTTGTGGTATTTCAAAACCTTTCTATTGGGTACGTTTGACGAAAGAAACACGGGCAGATTTAACGATGTGGTTGCAGTTCATTTCTCAGTTTAACGGCAAATCTGTTTTTCTAGCTAAAGAATGGGATTCTTCAGAATTCATAAGTCTCTACACTGATGCATCAGGGTCTATAGGTTTTTAAGCGGTATTTGTCGAACAATGGTTTGCTTAACAATGGTCAGAAGAACTAAATTGCTATCAAAGAATTATGTCCTATTGTACTTGCTTTGGAGATCAGGGGTTGTCAACTACAGAACAAGAAAACACTACTTTTAACTGACAACATGGCTATTGTTCAGGTCATTAATAAACAGTCAAGCAAGGACAAAAGCATTATGAGACCTATAAGAAGACTCGTACTTGCTTGTCTTTTTAATAAAATACATTTCAAAGCAAAACATATCGAAGGCAAGTTGAATGTCACTGCAGACAGGTTATCACGGTTCCAATTTCAGGCTGCCCGAAATTCGGCACCGCATCTATCAGCAAATCAAACGCTATTACCAGTCTGTCTGCTGCACATTTGACCCGCCAGACACAATTCCTACTATCAGCCTCACTAGCAGCGTCAACGCAATCAGCCTATAGAAGATAATGGCAGCTTTTACAATCATTCCAAGGCAGAACAACGTAACCAGTACAGGTGGCAGAAATTTGTAACTTTACTGCTTATCTCTACAGCTCTAAATTTAGTGAAAGTACGATTTCTTCTCATATATCTGCACTTAGTTATGTCCATAAATTACTTGGTTCACCCGACCCCACAAAGATGTTTATTGTCAAAAAAATGTTGCGGGTTTGCCACAAAATGGGGCGATCGGTAGATTCACGTCTCCCAATTACTCTAGATATTCTAAGGAATGTCATCAATGCTTTGCCACATACTGTTTCTAGTTTGGATCATCGTATTATGTTGAAAGCCCTTTTCTCCCTTTGTTTTCATGCTTTTCTTATAATGGGAGAGGTTACTGTAAAGCAGGGTGTTGCGCCTAGTAGAATAATTCAGGTACAGGATGTAACTTTTCAATACAATGGTAAAAAACCCTGTCGTGTGCAGTTAGTTTTACGTCATTTTAAAACTCAAAAAATGAGTGAGCCACTCTTAATTTCATTAGAGAGTTCGAGCAATGGAGACATATGCCCTATTAAGGCATTATACAATTATCGAGTTCAATCCCCACATCTCTCTGGTCCACTCTTTCAGTTTAAAGATGGCACTCCACTTTCTTACAGTTATGTTTCCAATCAACTTTCAGCTGCAGTGAAATTCACTGGTCTAAATTCAGCATTATATGAGGGCCATAGTTTCCGAATTGGAGCAGCAACTTATGCTGCTTAAAAAGGGCAATCTGAGAATTATATTCAGCAACTAGGTCGATGGAACTCTAATGCACTGAAACGTTACATACGAATCCCTGCCTGTTCTGTTTAAGTATGATTGTTTGAAGAACCCATTCCTATGACTAGTGTTAGGTCGTTGTTAAAGGCCCCATACCACTTTGCATGATTCCTCCATTCTATGAGTGATGCAGGTCAGTGCTTAACTGATGCGTCTATTTTAGCATGTCTTATTGTTTTTCTTGAATTTATATATCGCAATGCTATAGTTTGAATAGTCAGTACAAAAGATGGTTTTTGTGACATGTTATGTATGGGGGAAATCAGAATCCATGTGTTCATATCTACCTCATAGGTAGATGCGCAAATTGTTTGATATTTTGCTGATTCCCCCCTTTCTTTGTAAAACCAATTTTTTGTCTGTTGCTGTTATTAATTAATGACATTTTTCATTCACACATACAATTGTTGTACTTCAATTAAAGACAAAAAGCGAGCTGCGGTGAGCTGCTCCTTTCAGGAAGAACAGTGTTAGCCATAAAGAAAGTTTCTTTAAATTCTATTAAACAACCTCTGAGAAACCCTATGGACATACGAGCTATACTTTTTTTTAATATACAAAATTAAAACATAAAAATTGTAATTTTACAAATTTAAGGAAAAGAAATAAAATAAAACAAAACTACTCTTATAATGGGGTTGAACACTGGTCATTTAACCACAAAACATTAATTAAGTCACCGGGGCCGTTGCTGCGAAATTTTAAGGACAAAAATCCAGCATATGCATTGATCAATTTTAATACAAAACACATTCTGCATTGAATATCAAATTTGTATAAACCCTACAAATATTACAGATTTTTAAAAAATTCAACCGCTTCCGGTAACGAAAGGATGTAACGACGGACGCTCTGATGTTTTAAATCCGCCCGTTAAGATAACAGTACCATCATATAACTCTGAAAAAAAAACCGAAGCATTGAAGATACACCGAAAAATATCTTGGTTAATCTTCACGAGTCTTTACAACTATGTTCAATTCAATGATTTAAATTCATACGAAAAAATAAAAAAGGCGATTCAATTGATTTCGAATTTGGCAAATATGCGCTTCGTTACATTTGTAAGTTCAAAAATTTAAATGAATATTAAATTACCAAATTAAACTAGGATATGAACAAAGAATAATTATTGCCCACTCTGATTAAAACCATTTCATAGATATACATGTATCCTGTCAATTTTTTATTTACTTGAAGGTAATATATACTTGGGAATGTTATCACTTATTATATCTTTCCTCGATGAAGATTATTTTTTTTTATTGTCCCAAACTTATAACTATAACAAATATTTTACCCTACTCTAATCTTAATGGCAGCTGCCAGGGATGGGGCCCTGACTAAGCTCCAACCTTATACAGAAAAGTAATAGTTTTTCTATATCATCTCACAGGATGACACATTCAATGTATTTATAATAATGACAATAGTACAAAAAAATATATATGTATATATTATGTATGTATGACATTCTAAGTAAATTTGAAATACATAAAATAATATAGAAAATATATAATTACACGTATGTAACCGAAGAGACTATCTTGTTTAAACAAATATAATATGGTGGATGTTTTCGTCCTTGAATTTTTGTATTAAATAATGACGTACATATAATCTAATATACATATATTTGCATAATCCCTTTGCTGCCACAGGGGATATCATCACATACCACGCAAAACAGAGTCCTCGGTTAATGTATTAATAGTTTTGGCACGATTTCTGGCATGTCGTTAAATATAGTCAAAACAGAATGTATGCTTCTTGGTGATTTGAAAGGAACAGAAAACACGATACATAGAATTAAGACAACCTTGATTGTACAAAAGTACTAGGTACATACATTGGACACAATAAAGAAAAGCGTATTGAAAAAAAAATTAGGGAAATAAACTGAAAGGGTTAGAGAGACTATTTGAATCATGGAAAAAAAGAAAATTAACTATATTCGGAAAAACATGTATTATTAATAGTCTAATTATCTCCAGATTGATTTAAAATATATCAATATTACCACGTCAAATGAAATGGCTATTCGAAATCTAGCGTATTACTGTTTACCAGATTTAAATGTAAATATATGGCTTCAGTGCAAGTTTGATAATTTTTGCCTTTTCGTACTAATGTTCCTTTTTGCTTTTGCCCTCAATTCCGATGTGTATTCCAGTAAGAGAGAAAACAGTAAGGTTTCCTTTCAAATTTGAAAACTTCACTTTATATTGTTGAATATAATTCAAAAATATTTCACGGTAGATTGATGTACATGTAGCTATTGTATGTTCACAAAGCTTATATCTATTGTGGCGATGACATTAACTTTCACATGTAAACAAGGATGTGCATTTAGACCTATACACCTTGATGGATCAGATTTTGGATTCTGTTGATAACGAAAAAAGAAGTTTCAATCTGTGTAATCGTTAAAATTAGTAATGACAGTCAATGAATAATGTTCTTATAGATTAGATTATAAACATTTGTTACCTGGGGTGGGGGGGTGGGGGTTATTCTCTCACCGTTTAGGTGAGTTAACTTCCTGTTCCCAGTCTCATTGGACTCAGAATAATTGGTACACATACATAAAGTAATCTACGTATCCTGATAAAGTTCATTTGAAGTTGCTTAAATCATTGAATGTTAGCCCCCCCCCCTCCTTTTTTTAAAAAAAATTCTAACATGTGCATACATAACAATTTATCAGTAAACAACCAGTCACATAAACAACCCATATGTTTTAGGTACTAGGTGCATGATGAAATTAAAATGACAGATAAAACGGACTCTGAATTAAGATTGACACATCATGCCCCACCCCCTTCACTCTGGACCCTCCATAGTGGCGGGTCCATCGTCAGCATTTTACCCCAAATAGAGTACCATTCTCACATCATATATAAGGACGTTGAAACCATACGGCGGAATTTAGCAAAGGTGAAAAGAAAATACTGATTGGAGCAAAAAACATTCAAATTAACAGAGGACCAAAGGAATCAAATCAATGTGGTCGATGTCCCACATATGGTGAGTGTATTTGCAACAGTTATATCATTTATTAAAATGAATCGAAAGTTATTAATATGTATTCAGGTATATCATAAAACATCTTAATTTCATGAAGCGAGTTTGTTAAGATTATTTTTGCAGAAATACACAATGAAATGCAAAGAGCTACTAAATATAAAGGTTTTGTATTTTGTTAATATAATTGTAACAAATTTGTAAAGTGGCATTGTCAATGAAACGTGCAAGCTTGCGCAACTTTACAAAGAGACATATACCTGCGCCAGAAATTTATTTCCTCTCCATGTTATTGACATTCATATAACAATAATTTTTAAATAATTGAATACCTGACTTACATAAAATTACAAGGAAGTATGTTAATAAACAATACTCAGAATTCTGATGACAAGATCAATGTAAAATATTTGTTTGAGATTTTACAAGGTTTGACAGGTCTGTAAAAATTCGGATCGACATCCTGGGAGCTACAGTGCCTCCCATTGTAAAATTCTGCAATTTACGGTGCACAAAAAATTGCGCTAGGTTTGAACTTATTATCCTTTTTTCCGATCATATTCTATACAAATATTTTATTCCAAAAACTTCCTCGGACATTTAACTACAGATATCCTTACTTTACGTGCCTATGATATTCTTTAAAACACCATCACCAGCCCTTTAAAGTGAAGTGGTGCAGTCTGTTTATATGTAAAATTGGCGACTCTCGATCTCGACGTAAATTTAATATACTTCAATTTCCGAGGTCGGTTAGCGTGTTTAAGAGAAAGTTAAAGGCAAGTATAATACCGATTTCAGTACTCAGTGGTAAATTGACTGAAAAATTTAATAGTACTGTTTTTTTCACAGAATTTGTGTGAAAATAAGGTTAATTAGTCCAAAAATAGCGCAATATTTTTACTATGGATTGCACTGTAGCTTCCATGTCGTCCATTCAAATTTTTTCATCAGATCGGGAGCTACAGACCTTCAGCTACCATGTTCGATAACTAAATTATCCGAATTTTTTTTTACCAAAAATCTGCCAAATTAATAAGTCTTTTAGTGTAAATATTACGATCAGTTGTTTAACGGAATGCTTGGCTTAGTGGTTCCACGGAGATCTGTCACATAGGTATAGATTAAGGGGTGCATGCCACTGGTGCACAGGTACACCCTTTTTTATTATATATGATCTCAATTTGTATATTTATTCCATTATATTTATTGTTGGCAAAATAGCAATAACTTTGTAAAATGCATGGATAACATCATACATTTCTTTTTATATCATTTTATTTATAAAGTTTGAACGATAAATAACATTTTTATGACGAAAAAAATATTTTGATACTGAGTGGAAGAACCGAAAGTGAAAGGTCACAAATGCGGATCCAGGGGGACTCTGGGATCATTTACTAAATCTTGAACATAAAGACAAAGTAGCCTGCAAATGCCTTTGCGAACGATACTTTACGAACAGTACACGTCATTCAAACTTAGAATTGTCAGATTTAATATGTTACATAATGACATCTGTTACATTGATTTTGTTAATATGTTCTGTAAATTTAAGACACCTACAATGTAACAAGGGTAGGAGAGCTTAAAATCTTTTTTTTCCTCATATTTCAAAATACAATTGTGACCGAAATGACCCAATGCACTCTTGGTTCTAGAAGAAATTAATTTTTATTATGTTTTGCCAACGTTTATGAGTATGTATGCCTTTTAAAAAAAAACAATAATGTATACCTGGATAGAACTAACTCCCCTAATATTCTAAAAACCATACATCATTTTGATAGCCCGCCATTACTTGAAAGATGAACATACTTCTGAGTTTGGTAATGAATTTAAAAGTGGAATCATGTAAATCATTTATTATAATTCTATATACTTATAAACTAAATACATGTAGGTTGTTTACAGTTCATCATTGTAACAAAAGTATCGACTATACTATTTACTGTATGGGCTTTCAAAAAATTTCAATTTAAGCGAAAAATAGAGTTTTTAGATTTAACAAAGCGTAATTTTTGCAAACTTCATATTGTTGAGTTTGTGAGAAAATTCATTTATGTTACGGGAAAATTGCAGTTTCATAGTATTTGCCCTTAAAGAGCTGTGATTTATTCACCCAGTGTTTGAAATATGTGACAGTTCTTGAAATGTTTGGGATAGAAATTTTTAAGGGCCATCTGTTTAATTTTTGTTGGGGCTGTTTAACAAAATTCGAGCCATTTCAGAGAAACCGTGTGCACAAAAATCTGTAAGAAAAAAAATAGAAGAAAAAGAGGAAATAAAAAAAATGTGGTCTTCGATTGAAAAATGATATAATTGAGGCGGGGACTGGAAAATTTTAAATCTTATTCACCTAGTAAAATTACTTATCATTGGCTTTGGAAATCTCTGCGATGTATAAATTTGTAGTATTTTCAATCATGTGTCCTCAATTCGCTCTTCTTCTGTCTGAATCTTTACTCAACGAATATAATCTTTTAATCTAAAATATTTTTTCATAATCAATAAATGGAGAAAAAATGTACTTTAATTAACTGAAAGAAATAAAATTAGCAACGAGTTTGATTTTTCAAAGAAATAAACAACAAGTTAAAAAGTTCACCGTGAACTTGGTTGGTAACGTGATCAAATCCTATGAAACCCGAATGGCTTTTTAAAAGATTTGATCACGTACCAACCAAGTTCATATCCCTGTGAACTTTTTTTAAAAATGCTGTTTTTTATATTTACACTTGAAAAAGGCATATTGTTCAAAATTGTTAAAAGTACCGAGATTCTATGTTTACAATAATCCAAGCGACAAGACCGTGCTATGTTCATTATGAAGTCATGAACAAGTTTATTTAGAATTAAACGTTAATTTTGCTATTATATAGGTTCATATAAGGAAAAATATCGTTTAATAAAAATTCATGTATAAATTTAAAAAGAAAATCACTGGTTTCTTTAATTCAATACGTGTTAGCGGGCATCAGTTAGTTTTATTGTGTCAGCCCCTACCACAGACACGTAACGTTGTAACACTTAAACTGTGTTTTTCTACTTAAACTGCGTGTATTATCTTGAATATTTTTTTCAACTCAATTTACTTTTTTCACCCTGCTTAATAAATGCATTTAACCTCTCTCTCTCTCTCTCTCTCTCTCTCTCTCTCTCTCTCTCTCTCTCTCTCTCTGATATTTGAATCAGATATGAAATTGATTATTAATTGTAAATGGTAATAAGTATATGTATGAAGCTTATTCCAGAAAATAACTGACCAATCTCGATTAATTTTAGAGAAAGTGGGATCAAGAAGTGGACATTTTGTTTACCCCCTTCGTCCCCAAAAACCATTATTTAAAAGTTACTGCCTTTAGAATTGACGATCTCAAATATCTACCTTTATACTTCTAACTATCAAACGGGAGACCGGGTGCAGTAATATGATACAAAACTGAAATTTCTGGAGTTTTAGATCAGGGGTAAGAGGATACCATAATTGATTATGTAATAAAGACGTATGTGAAGTTAGGTTTAAAATATTTTAAAATTTATTTTAACGTCAAGCTGGTTTATATCTTTTAAAGCAATTTTTTTCAAAAAACACAAGGTTTTATATATTGATTTTAAGCAATTTACAAATGCAATGCCTTTATCACAACCAGAATTGAGTTGGTTTCTTTGCTGATTAATACTCTGGAAAATATGAAATATTTCAGTTCTTCAAAAGATTATCTAAAACAGATGTATAGCCGGGACAAAATTGCACAAACAGACAAACGGAATGATAGGCGACGTGATAGGTTTAACATTTTGAAATTAAAATTATTCAAACATTCTCAAAACATTTTTATTTACAAATTCAGATGTATAATGTATATGCAACTTGGGGTGTATACAAACATTGATTTTAAAACTTTTAAAATGGGTTTCCATACATATTTTTTTTATATAAAATTTGAAACAAAAACGCAAGGAAGAATTTCTACTATGGGGGAACAATTACTATATGCAGCTTGTCCCCTAGGGGAAAAATTGCTTTATAGATATTTTTACGGGGGACCTACCATAGGGTGAAGCTGCTATACAACATCGGTATGAAAAATCGTTAAAACCTAAATGCTCATTTTTTGCACATTATTTAGTAGTACTGATTTTATATTTTTTTTTAGATATGATAGTAGATTGACTGTGTTTTATTAGCCCTCGGTAAGAAGGACGTGGTAAATAAATTTAGTTAACGTTTGAGACATAAAACATAAAAATAACCATAAATGATTGGATATGGTTGTAAAATTTACATGAGACGTGACGAAACAGAAAAGTATTGCACACCAATGTGCAATGTGTTGTTGCATTTCTAGATAAACGATAAAGGAAGAATATTCAATTGTTTTTAAAAGTGCGCATTTTATAATGATACTGTGAAAACTTGCATTCAAGAAACATTGCTTGGCCATTTAAAGATACTGATGTCAAAATGGGCAACATATTTACAAGTAAAGAACCAAATGTTTCGCTTCCAAAAGATGATGAGAAATTTGACACAAGAAAAAAGAATCTAAAAAATGCGAGACAAAAATACCAATTAGAGCAAAAGACCCACATGTTTTTGGATATCGAACAGAGATCAATGGATGATGTAATTCTTAATCTACCGCCAATGGTAAGTGGTTTATGAAAATATGCAACCAAAATAATTTAAATTAAGAGTGCTAATCAATTGTTAAACTATAGTAAGTTTGAGACAACATATTATTAGTAGGTAACCTAATTTTAATTACGTATTTTTTTCAAATAGTAGCAACCTTTGATTACGTGTTGAATTACTTATTACGTTCACCGAAATGTTCAATAAAAAATAAAATACGTCACACCTTTAATTAAAACACATTTCTTTTTGGTATTACGTATTTTTTTGTAAATTACCGAATATTTCGGTAGATAGATACATGTAGGTAGAAATAAAGGCGGACATTTCTTGACGGCGGACAGAATGTGACGGCGGACAAAACGTGTCTCAACAATTACTTTGCGACATCCATTATAAGACTTCTAGATTATATACTTATGCCTTTATTTAAATTTTAGTTACGAAAATTACCAGAAGAAGAAAAGAGATCTTTATTTCCCGAGGTACTGACTACTTACTTTATTAATTATTGCTTAACTATAATCTTATTTTTAAAATACAATTGAGTGTATATATATATATATATATATATATATATATATATATATATATATATATATATATATATATATATACATTTTGTTTGTTCGTAGGCCAATTATGCAACCGCACAATGAATATACAAAAAAGAAAGAAATGTTTTAAGATCTATTTATTTATTGTTTGAGATTTTCATTTAAGAAGTATATATTAAACGTGTTATTTTTTCAATTTGTTTGTTTATTTGGTTTAATCTGAAATGTTCTGTTTGACAAAAGCGTTTTTTTCATTGATCTATTTACATCTTATTATTATGATGTGTTGTTCTTCATTCACAGATACGATTTATAGTTCATTTTCTTCTTAATCGGCTGTACTGCGTCTTTCATCAGCATTTGAAATGGAGGATAGATAGACTGATCCATCAAATTATTTCCTTCCTTCTATTGAAAAGACCAACGGTAAACGAGAACAATCGCTACAAATATATCACTTAAATGGAAACTGCTGCTTTCATTATATATGTATTTGTTTGGCAATCAGTTTACCACTCTCTTTTTGTAAGAGAAAAATAACACCATCAATTATTTTGTCACAATGCTGCACCACTATTTACTGTATATCATCCATGTGTTAGATCCTATTTTCCAGTACCTTCACAAACTTTGTACGCGTTACTGTTGAAATGGCGATAGGATCAATTGCATCAACAAATTTCGAGAGGGGATTTTTGGATGCAATAGTTGTTTAAATAAAAATAAAACGAAATTCTTATGTTATGTGATAGTGCATAAAGAAATTGTTGTCTAACTCGTTTTGTGTTTTTTATTCCCTCGTTAATGTTTTAGTTATCTCACAACTTGTTGAAAAAAAATTATATACTATCACAATTCATAATATATTTTAAATATATATGTGTATTTATATCTTAAAATTGTAGCCCTCTGCAGATGACAATAGATGGACTATCAAACGAATGATCAGTCATTTCCAATGGTCATTTTTTCTGAAAGAACCAATGGTAAGCTAGCCTAGCATTTTTACCGAATGGGTTCTGTTTATTTAAACAAATATTCAGCTTTCCATCTCTCTCTCTCTCTCTCTCTCTCTCTCTCTCTCTCTCTCTCTCTCCTCAAAGACAAATTATGCACAGACATCTGCCAGATTTGTTTCCTTTTTTGTAGGGTTGTAAGGTGTGGAGAAAAGAAGCAGTAGATATGCGTGATCAGACAATTGTGCGTTTAGAAACATATTTTTTATGAGGAATGCATGACATAGATATTGAAATTCAACAGTTCTTTTATTTTTAATCTGTCATGAATTAAATTTTTATTGCAGTTGTTTTATTTCGTATAAATGCATTTTTTATATTTTTTTTTTTCAAAAATATACTAGTTTCAGTTGTTAAATACTATATTGTCATTAAAAAGGTAACCCAGGTTTGATTTAAAGTACCCTTTTTGTATTAAAAGTTTAAACAAATTGATTTTCGAGCAACATTAACCTCATGATAAATTTTGAGTTATTCTGATTATTTTATTTATATTCATTAGTCTAATTTTTAGAAATGCATTTCCTTTCTTTCATACGGTTCATTATGTTTCAGTCGCAAATAGCTCAGGCCGATCACTGGTTTGCATGGCAAAGGATAAACGGAGTGACTCGCAATCTCATTAAACGTGTCAATGAAGTTCCTAAACAGTACCGTCTATTCTATTTTCTGTTTTTATTAAACAATATGCTTTAGGAATGCATTATCAATGATCAAATGAAATGTGAGAGTCAGTCGTAGAGCTATAAGCAAGATACAGGGCTCACAATTCGTTGTCATGTAAACAAGGCTCGTGTCCTGTTTTTGTTTACATAGGTTCAATATGCCAATAAAAAATATTTTTAAAGCTGATCTGTCTATCTTCTTATTCATTTTAAGCATAAATAAAGAGTTCTTAACCTTTAACACATTCATTTTATGTCAAAAACTGAAATTTTCACTTCAACGTTCAAAATGTAAACAAAAGCTTTATTTACATAACAAATAATTGTAGGCTCTGTAACTCTCCGATTTTGGTTGCCTATTGAAAATGCCTTACTGAAGCATTGTAAACATTAAATTCGGAAAAATATTTTTTGACCAAAGTCGTGACCATGCCCTTTTAAGTCTAACCAAATATTACGAACACCAAAACGCTTACTGTTATTGAAACTGAAAGGATATCAACATTTCAACATATAGGACCTCATGGACGTTTGTAACTTATTCTATTTTCTCCAGTTACCATTGCTTCTGTTTCTGTTTAGGCTTGTAACAGATATTTACATGTACATAAATTATTCTCTTGTTTCTGAACCCGTCCTGTAACATGCATACTGTGAAAAAATATTGATTATATTATAGCGTGCGATAAAAGAAATACAGAACCCATTAATTGCATACGTTTAGCAATTGCAATGCAAGAACTTTGGTCAAAGAAAACGTATTCAATATTGTATTTGGCTTAAATACATGGAGTTTTATTATCTTTGTATTTTAACAGATTTCTCCCATTCGTTAGAGAAATTGGAAAGAACCATCCATACCTTAGTTCTCGGTCACTGCAAGAACAAATTCAGCAAAACAATGTATATATTGTCGATTTAACAGATATTTCCCTTAAAGAACCGAAGGTATTTGTAATAAAGATAAAAAAACCGTTTTGATTACAATGTTGTGTATGTAAATGAAAAAAAACATTTTTTACCTAAACATTGCTTTTGAAATTTAAAGTAGCCAATATAGAAAACCACAGACATTTTTATCACTTTTTTCAAATTATTTCATTTTATGAATTAAAAAATCCCATTTCAGCTTCTAGCGCCGGTAGCTTTGTTTACAGAATACGAAAACCTGCTAATGCCAGTAGCAGTATGGCTTAACACAAAGACACATGTTGATGGAGAAGTATATCAAAACAAATAAATTTTCTATTTCGTTACTTATTTTCATTTCAAATAAAACCGATTACCTGACTTAAAAATACTTATTAAAATAAATTTATTGATAGCCTTAACTTTTTAGTAGTAATTGCGATTTTATTCATTATTTCTGCAAATTCAGGTTCACAAACCTCCGCCGCAGGGTGTACAAACTGGCCATGAACTACGAAAGTGGGTGAAAATAAGAATGTTGTTCAATATGTTAGAAGCTCAATACCATGAATCAATCACCCACCTTGGTAATTTTGGGCGTTTCTTCTTACATTAATGCTGTAAAGCTTCTTCTCTTGAATGAATGAGAATTGTTTTACATAATATCATCCTACTCATACATGTATGGATATAAAAATAACAAACGAGTTTCTTTTGAAAGGATTCACGCATATGCTGATGGATGGAGTAAGCGTGTGCATGCATAGAAATCTTTCAGACAGACATCCTATCTACAAGTTACTTTTACCGCATTTCCATTATATGCATGCCATAAACAGGTTTTATATATTTCCCCTTCTTTTTTTAAAAGATTTTATTCAATTTTCAAGATTATTCTCAGTAATATCCCAAATGCTAATTCCGAAAAAGTTGCAATCAATTTCAAAACGTATCCAAATTCAGAAGAGGCATATACGAATTGATTAACGAATTGTTTTGTAATTTAAAGTATTCTTTAAAACTGAATATTTAAAGCATGCATTTTATCAAATAATCTGATGTAACCATAAATGAAAGTTTTAAGATTATTCTCAGTAATATCCCAAATGCTAATTCCGAAAAAGTTGCAATCAATTTCAAAACGTATCCAAATTCAGAAGAGGCATATACGAATTGATTAACGAATTGTTTTGTAATTTAAAGTATTCTTTAAAACTGAATATTTAAAGCATGCATTTTATCAAATAATCTGATGTAACCATAAATGAAAGTTTTACTGTTTGTTATATTTATATAACAATGCATAATGTTGGTATAATATCAAACCTTTTAACGAAACTAAGTCTGTAACATGTACTTAAAAATAAATGAAAAAGATCCGTTGTACGTACTGAATTTTCTTAATAATCTAACAGTTACGATGTTACAAGATAAAATCTAGATCATTTAGATTCTTGTAAACATAAATGTCTTATTATTTCTAATGTTTTTTTATTCTCATCCTTATCAATTGCATATAATTTCAGTAATGCTCAAGAAGTTCTAATTTCACCTGGAGGATACCTAGACGGAATCATGTACCTAAGGCGCGATAATATGTTAAAACTTATATCAAAACAGTACGTATCCTTCTGGTTTTTTTTAATAGACCACAAAAAGTGAAAAATATATCGTGGAATGGAATATAGGTTGTAAAGCAGAATTAACGTTTTCTTTTACTTTATTGTGATAAAAATTTGTTTCGATTTCGTCAATGATACCTTTGTTTTGTTTAACAAAGAATTAATGGTTGCCATGCAAATGATGATTTAAATTACTTTGTAAAGATATGATATGAATGTATCACTGTCGTTAATTTAAAGATTATTTTGGACACAATGAAACATAATTAAAAAGAAAACATGTTTACGTTTTATTTTTTAAGATTCAGGTTTAATATTGTGAGCATTAATGAATTACAGATCTAACGCAAACGGAAAAAAACCTCTCTCTCTTCGCCCCCCCCCCCCCCCAAACTCACATTTTCCCTAATGCATATACTTCTTTACCTGATCCAAGTATGAACTATTTTTAAGCAAGTGTAATTCTTCAAAATTTTGTCTTTTTACTAGTAATGAAACTTGGGCTTTTGATTCTCATGCATCTATTCATCAAAGTCTTAATCGTAAAGATGCGAAGGTTAACGTAGAAAATGTACAATTACATGTAATAAGATTTCAATTTTTTTATATCCAGCAATGAAATCTGGACATTTAATACCCACGCATCTATTCCAAGAAGCTTCGAGACAAGAGGGGCAATGGTTATCTATCTATCTATCTATCTATCTATCTATCTATCTATCTATCTATCTATCTATCTATCTATCTATCTATCTATCTATCTATCTATCTAAATAACTAACTCCTTAACTACAATTTGTTTTCTTTAATTACATTTATATATGCGAGATTTTTCTTTCTCAATGTTACAGAATATACCAGGATATTTTTTCAAAGACGACGCTTTGAGTTTGCATAAAGCAATACGCGATTATGTTTCCGACTATACAAACCATTATTACGAACGTAAGCATTTAACTTAAATACAAATTAGAAATTGTTGTAGACTGATAATAAACAAATTATAAAACAAAAATACAAAGGTTTTAAAAAGAATAATGTTCATAATTTGTGCACTGGACTTTATTTTAAAAGTTTTACATACATGCATACACCTGTCAATGTTTCAGCTTTAGTATGTTTTTAGCTCACCTGAGCTGAAAGCTCAAGTGAGCTTTTCTGATCAAAATTTGTCCGTTGTCTGTCGTCGTTGGCGTTGTCGGCGTCGGCGTTGACGTTGTAAACTTTTCACATTTTCATCTTCTTCTCCAGAACCACTGGGCAGATTTCAACCAAACTTGGCACAAAGCATAACTGGGTGAAGGGGATTCAACTTTGTTCAAATGAAGGGTCACGCCCTCTTTAAAGGGGAGATCATTTAGAATTATTAAAAAATTGTAGGTATTTTTCAAAAATCTTCTCCTCAAAAACTATTAGGCCAGAAAAGCTGTAACTTGTATGGAAGCATCCTCAGGTAGTGTAGATTCAAGTTTGTTCAAATCATGGTCCCCGGGGGTAGGGTGGGGCCACAATGGGGGGATGAATTTTAACCTAGGAATATATAGAGAAAATCTTAAAAAATCTTCTTCTCAAAAACTATTAGGCCAGAAAAGCTCAAATTGGAGTGGAAGCATTCTCAGATAGGGAAGATTCAAGTTTGTTTCAATCATGCTTCCCGGGGTAAGGATGGGGCCCCAATGGGGGGGATGAATTTTTACATAGGAATATATAGAGAAAATCTTAAAAATCTTCTTCTAAAAACCTATTATGCCAGGAAAGCTGTAAATTGTATGGAAGCATCCTCAGGTAGTGTAGATTCAAGTTTGTTCAAATCATGGTCCCCGGGGGTAGGGTGGGGCCACAATGGGGGAATGAATTTTTACATAGGAATATATAGAGAAAATCTTTTTTTTTAAATCTTCTCAAAAATGCTCCAATCTGAGTGGAAGCATCCTCAGATAGTGCAGATTCAGGTTTGTTTAAATCATGGTCCCCTGGGATAGGGTGGGGCCACAATGGGGGGCCACAAAGTGGGGGGGGGGGGTATATAGGAATAGAGAAAAATCTTCTTACAGATACAACAAAAGGGGCTTGGTATTTACCATAAAAATATGTGGATAAAAATCGGCAGATATTTTAAATATTTTTAGCAAGATCTACCGTACTTAGTTGTTAAGATATTTTGATTTTGTTACTGTTATGATAATTTGATCAGAGTTAAGGCTATTGTTGCTCAGGTGAGCGATGTGGCCCCTGGGCCTCTTGTTGTAAGTTTTTGTTTTCATGTAGAGAACGATGAGAATGTTGAAAATGATAGTGAGATACAGGCTTTCAGAGATGAACTTACGCTAGAAAGAAAAATCGATGGATCTGGTGGATGTGGAATGAAAGTATGATTTACTTTTATTTCATTTATGTTTTTTTTTTTTATCTAAGGCCAGCATTTTTTTATGTCTAGGTTTACAAACCCGCCGATCGGTTTTCTGAGTTTTTAGAAAAAAAAGTAAAATAACAAAAGAGATTTTTTTCCCCCGGAAAGCAAATTTTTGACGGGATTTGATATTATTTTGGGTTCGGGATCGAGATTTCTTATCGGTATCGATATTGTAAGGCAACAACTTCCTGTCTAATATGGCGCGAGAAAATGTACACATTGAACTGAGGTTTGCGTTTATTATGGCCTGGTTTGTTGCAACCACTATTGAAATAAAACCACTATTGAAATAAATTATTTCAATAGTGGTTGTGAATGCATTTCATTAGTAGAATCACTTTGCAACCACTATTGAAATAAAACCACTATTAAAATAGATTATTTCAATAATGGTTGGGGATGTTTTTCATTGGAAAAATCACTTTGCAACCACTATTGAAATACAATCACTATTGAACTAATTATTTAAATGCATCACCAACCACTATTGAAATAATTTTTTTCAATAGTGGTTGGGGATGCGTTTCATTACAACCACTATTGAAATAAAGTATTTCATGGTTGGGATGCATGTCATTTTTATGTCTATTATTCCGTCTGTATATAACACTTTTGTCTATTAATTTGTTTCTGTGTAACGTAACACTTTCGTTAATCACTATAGAAACAAATTATTTCAGTAGTAGTTGGGATGTATTTCATTATGAGAATCACTTTGCAAACATTATTGAAATACAAACACTAATGAAATTAATTATTTTAATAGTGGTTGGGGATTTATTTCATTACGACCACTATTGAAAAAAAAAAAAATTTCAATAGTGGTTGGTGATGCATTTTATTACGACCACTATTGAAATAAATTATTTCAATAGTGGTCGGGGATGCGTTTTATTACAACCACTATTGAAATAAATATTTTATGTTTGGGATGCATGCCATTTTTATGTCTATTATTCCACCTGTATATAACACTTTTGATTCTAGATGACAGGTGGTATGGAAAACATGACGATATACAGGTGAATCAAAGTACATCGTCATTAAGAAGTAATTCTTCGTCTAATAAGACAGCTATACTTATACATTAAGGCATTTTGCAAATAAACTACAAAATGCCTGTACCAGAGTACTTGCTTACACCTTTGGTATTTCAACACATGCGTGATAATGTCCGTAAGGTATAATTGAATTTTAACTGATAAGTTATTATTGTGAAATTAATCAAAAACCTACTTACATTTTCGATAAACAAGTCCGAAATAGCATAAATGAGAGTAAGGTGGTGGACACGCTTTGGCGGATCCAGGACAGGGATCTTTTGCATCAAAATATATGCTTGCAATGAAATAATATTGAATGATTACGTTAACAGCGAATATAGATAGAAGCTAGCGAAGGGCGACCTCTAGCGAAAGAATGGAATAGAACTTTCCAGAGCGGGGTAACCAAGAACGCGGTTTGACGTCTTGGCGAAAAGTGTAGGACGGGTACATCATGCATCGCGGGTAGATATTCATACCTTGAATGGGACATTTTTGGTTAATACAAAAAAGTTAATAAATGAAATGGAAAAATTTTAGTTTTGATCAAAAGAATTTTTTCCCAGAACGGGTTGCCCAGGAATGCGGTTTGACTAATTTACACTATGCGCTAGGCGGAAAGTGTAGAGCGAGATACTTTGAAAATGACAACTTTGGTTTTAAAAAATGCAAATAAATATGCATACACTAGCGGTTTTTTTTAGTTTCATACATTTTAATACCACGACAGATTGGTAGTGAACTTTATACATTAATTGTGTCATCAAACGGGAAGGTTAAATTTGGGGGGGGGGGGGGGGGGATTACCCTACCCAATTTTTTTTTTCGAAACATTCTTTTATCTGAACTTCACATTTGGGACAGGGATAAAAATATTTGTGAAATTTGACCTAAAGAACAAAATTTAGACATATGACGTCCTAAATACCCACTAACTGGTTTAAAAAAATTATGTAATCATTTTCAATTCAGAATTAAGGCCAAATTTATGTATATATCATCCACTTCAGTTTAAATTTTTCATCCCTTTTCTAAATATCCAGCTATGCAGTTTTTTTTATTTCAATTCTAAAGAATAGGTTAAGAAAACTATAAAGAAATAATTCGGACACAATATATACGGAAAAAAATATGATTCAACGTTATTGCATTTGTTAAGTGTTAATTTCCGCGCTCGCGCGGGTTATCATCTAGTACTTCTTATATTGAGAAATTTCCCCATCACCATTTAAAAAGGAAAGTGTTACATACCGACAGAATAATAGACATAAAAATGACATGCATCCCAACCACTATTGAAATACTTTATTTCAATTATTATAGTGGTTGTAATGAAACCCATACACAACCACTTTTTAAATAATTTATTTCAATAATGGTTGTATTTCAATAGTGGTTGCAAAGAGATTCTAATAAGAAAATGCATCTTCAACCACTATTGAAATAATTTATCTCCATAGCGATATTTATAATAACATTTACCTATAAATACTAATGAACATTATTTGCAAACTGAAAGGTATAATGAAGTACATCCACGACATATATGGAAATAATTTATCATAAAATTGATATATTTAAAGAAATTCATTCCCAACTACTATTGAAAACCAAATTGTTAAATTTTAATAGTGGCTGCACAGTGATTCTTATAATGAAATACATTCGCGGGGGTGTTAAGGAAGCATATTTAGCGTCTTTTTAGACTGTTATATTCAAAATCGTGAGATTAAAAAACTGTTTTGAATCAGATCAAAAACTTAGTATTATCCTTTGAAATAGATGTCAATGCAATAAAATCGGGTATGTTGCATCAAAACAACACATACCACAGGATTCTAGCAGCACTTTTGAATTTAAGCATTGATCAATCCATCGATACATGTAAAATTTGAAGTTCAATATATACGGGGTAGTGTTGTTCTAGTTGGATTTTTATATCATAAACAACGACAGAGGAAAGCCTTGCCGAGAAATAAAAGTAAATTCGCATACCTTTTAGCGAATAATTGATAAAACTAACATCTCTCCCAGTATTTTTTTTTTGTTCCATTCTCAATAAATCACACCAATACTTTATTAGAATTCTCAGATTATGTACATAATAACTGAGATTTGTGATCTCACGAAATTACATGTAACTCAGATTCCATATGCTTCCTTAACATCCCCGCGTCCCTAGCCACTATTGAAATAATCTATTTCTATAATGATAATTATAATGAAATACATTATAAATTATTTTGAATGGTGGTTTTATTTCAATAGTGATTGCAAATTATTTCTTATAATAAAATTTATAACCAACCACTACTGAAATAATTTATTTCAATAGTGGTTATAATAAAATGCATCACCAACCACTATTGAAATAATTTATTTCAATAGTGGTCGTAATGAAATAGATCCCCAGCCACTATTGAAATAATTTATTTCAATATTGTTTGTATTTCAATAGTGTTTGCAAAGTGATTCTCATAATGAAATACAAACCAACTACTATTGAAATAATTTGTTTCTGTAGTGATTAATGAAAGAAACAAAACGAAATAATAGACTAGAGACGCTCAGGCAGATGGTCAAACTCAATTTAATGTTACCGACTCTGAATAAAAGTGAACGACAATATTTATTTCTATAGAAGTTGTGTTTTAATTGGTTTGAACATATTTAATTGTATGTTATATATACAGGGCGTTTGTATTATTTGTAGTTATATTTCAATAGTGGTTGCAATGTGATTCTTATAATGAAATACAACCACAACGACTATTGAAATAGTAAGTTATAGTGGTTGCACTTCAATAGTGGTTGCAAAGTGGTTCTTTTAATGAAAAACTCCCCAACCACTATTGAAATAAATTATTTCAATAGTGCTTGCAAAGTGATTCTACTAATGAAATACATTCCCAACCACTTTTGAAATAATTTATTTCAATAGTGGTTTTATTTCAATAGTGGTTGCAAAGTGATTCTACTAATGAAATACATTCCCAACCACTATTGAAATAATTTATTTCAATAGTGGTTGCAACACTGGTTTAGTCTGAAATTTGTTCGCGGGGCTGGAAAAATGCCGAGATAAACAACTTTAAAAGATCAAACTATCTTATCGATGGGTTGTAAGTGGAAAGGAACCGGTCACTCGAGCATCCAAAACGCAGATTAAAATGAAATTCTAATACCATTTATTTAAAGAAAGTTAACATATTCTTAAGCAACATTGTCTAATGATGATGTCCATGCGTAACACATCTGACTACACATTTATATATAGCATTCCTTATTTCAACCATTTTATATGGAACTTTGTTTCATTTGTATTAACGAAGATTACCCTTAACAAATAAATTGGAAAACAATTTGTACCTAGCTAAAATGTTTATATACATTTACATGATACAACTATAACTAAAGATTCTTATAATGAAAAATTACTCGATCCTTATAAAATGACAAATGAACATTACTACATTTAATATCAAAGCTGTATGTCTAATATTCTATTGTACTTTTTCAGTGATATGTTACACAGATTACATACTTTTCATATGCTACACTTCATGATACACTTGATGCAGTTACACACCACAGTCATGAAGTTGCCATTCATTTAATATTATTAGAATAAAGAAGATGTCAAAAAAAAATTGTCCTCCAACAGAACTTTACAATTTTGTGGTTCGTAAACCTAAAAAAAGTTGTTGGTCAAAAGTGAATTTTAATTATTTTTAATTCTCCTCCTACGGAACTTTATCATTTTATTGTTCGTAAACCTAAAAATAAAAAAGTGCTGGCCTAATTTATCATTTTTTTGGTTTCGTCCTTTAATATACTTTTAAATTATAAAGTCAAACTTTTGACGCGCGTGCGATCGTATTTTTTACAGGGTTTTCCGAGCTTTAACACTGTTCAAAACCTGGTTGATGTATTGACAACATTTATATACATCTGTAGCGTGGAACATTCTGCGACTAATTTTCCTCAATATGACCATTATGCCTTTCCGCCAAACTTTGCAGCAAAGTTGCATTGTCAGCCGGAACAAGAAAAGGTATTTTGTCTAAGTATTTAACCTTATCTGATGTATGATTTATGGTTTTCTGATAATAATAATTCTACCTATTTCCTTAATTATAACCAGTAAACAGAAAAATAACTGCTAGGATATACGAAACAACATCGTCAAAGTTTATAATACCTATCAACATAAACCTAGATAAAAACAAGTTTTGATAAAATATTTTTACTTGTGACCCTTTTTTCGCTTAAGGTGTAATGCTACACAAAACTTTTATTTTTTGGATCGTTAATGTATCATTTCTGAATCATGATTTCGTTGTTGAAGGAGGGACACATGCTTTCAGCTATTTTGTACGATTTTTTTTTAAATTTTTTATCAGAAAGTGAGAAATCTGTTTTGGATACAAGTAACATACTGTAGAGATTAAAATTTGCTGTGAATAAATGCATGATATTAAAATCTAACAAATCATGACCAGTAATGTCAATAAAACGTAATATTTTTTAATAAAAAAATATTTACGAATATAAAAAAAATCTTTTGTTCACATTTTCCCAACCTTTTAAAGAGAAATGGTTTATAAAGAGGATACATGAGATAATCATTTTTTAAAAAAGAAATTCAATCAAATCGGCAAAATTAAAAAAATATTGCATATTAAATTCATCCCGACTCGAATGATGAAAAAAATAAATATATAACAATTTCGCCCATAAACCATGGTTGATGTTTGGTTGTAATATGGTTTTTAAATTAAGAAAGCTTTTGAATTCAATTCATTTCTCGTCTGCACATGACGAAATATTTTTGATCGTTCTCTGAGTTTTAAAAATTGCCCCGTTGAATTTGTTTCAAACCACAAGCACATAGGAATAACATTTTCTGAAAACTTAAAACGACACACATCGATATTATAAAAGCAAAAGCGCACTAAAAGTTAAATCGTATTAAAAGACTCAAATATGAATTAAACCGCAAATCACTTTTTCTTATGTATATATCCTTTATCAGGCGGGAACATCTGGAATGCTTCAGAGGTTTGGTGAGGGTGTTCTCTCGCGGACTCTGCAAAACTCGAACAAGTACAATTTACTGATGCCAGAACGGTAACCTGTTTACCGCTGATTACCTCTAAAGACTCTCCTCACTTTCAAACAGACTGGAGTACACAAAGTTCAAGACGTATAATTTCTAGACTCAAAGCAATACACAATATCGATGAAAATATCACTTATGCTCAAAATTTATTTCCTGACAAACATTGTACTAAGTCAAACAATACTTTGAGAAATTTTCAAGATTACTACTTATCAAAATGTCGATTACAAATATACACATCATCATTAGTTCCAGCTGTAATACGCGAATGGAATTCTTTACCTCTGAATATTAGGGATCTTGACTCACCCAAGACCTTCACTATTGCTATCACTTGTTACGATATTTTAAACGCAAAAAAACTTCCACCACCATATTTTTTCTTTTGGAGACAGATTCAAAATATAATTAACATTAAAACTATGCCATAATTACATTATTAAGTGCGACTTGTTCAAATACAAGGGTTGATCCAAAAGTAATGTCACATTATGCACCGCGCTTCCCACTGGCGCTGTATTATATAACATGATACTTCAAAATTTGCCTTATCAAAATTCAAATTCGAATTAAAATTTTGATAAAAATTCGTTGAACACTTAACAAGATATTGATGTTTATAGCATGATATATACGTGACATCGCCGCGTCATGAATTTACGTCTTCTTTAAGGTTTGTATCTATGAATGAATAACATGCTAAAAAAAATTTTAAAAAGCCCCAAACTGCACAATATTTTGAAAAAGATAATTTATAAATTTTTTCTGTTTTAAAAAAATAGGGACCGTTACCGTCCATTTCGGATATCTACGCAGTGTCTTTTGTCTCTAGATCATGGAATAAAAAGGCCGGACATGCGAATAGTGATACGATGCATTTTCTGCTTCGATGGGTAGAAATCACAAGAAAATGTACTGGAATTGATATATCAACCTAAAATTAAGAGCGAGTGAAAGGGGTACCCTTATCGTGGTTCCAAATCTAATAAAACCATATGTCATGTTAATAAATAAATTAGATAGAAGATATACGCTCTGGGGAAAGTTAAAACTAGGTTCTTGCGTCATGAGCTGTATCATAAAGCTACATGTATGTTCATTACTTCTTGAAGAGACCTCGAAAAACTTATCGCACATTAAATTATCCAATATACTACTTGATCGATAACAAAAAGATTAATTAGTTACTGTATGAAAAAGAAAAAAAAATTAAAAATGTAAAATAGAGCATCGTGGCCAATTTATATACAGTACTAGATTACAAAATTCTACTAGAACGCCAAAGATCTAGACATGATGTCGCTAGCGTGCGGCGACTATCCTTACCTCACGCTCTACAAAATATATTATGTTCAGAAATATTTATAAAAATGCATTAACATTTTCATATCTGAATCGAATTAGGTAGATATCTCAAAGCACGAATTTTTGACACTTTACGGGGATTTTTTTACGATTTTATCGCATCTTTGACATTACTTTTAGATCAACCCTCGTATAATATTGTTGAAAGTCCTTTATGTACATGTGGAAAGGTTGAAGACGCATATCATTATTTTTTCTCATATTCTAAATATGCTGAAGCCAGAGACGAGTTATTTAATAATGTTTTTAGCATTTGCAATTTAAATATTGTTAATACACATTTTTTGCTCTGGGGAAATGACAAACTTAGTAAAACTGTGATTGATCACTTGTTTTCCTAAGTTCACTTTTTTATTTAAAATCAAAAAGATTTTAATTACGTGTTTAAAATTGCATCAAAATGTGCTATCTGAAACTTTATTTATCGTAAATCATTCTGAATATTTATAAACACATATATGACATTCTATTTGCGTGTCAAAAATTTTATATGTAAATTATTATATAGGGAGAGGGCTACAAAAGTTTAAAACTTGTGCACAATCCCATCGTTATTATATTACAATAAAATAAGTTCAAAACAAACCAACCAAACAAAATATTGTTGGTTTGCATTTTTTTTTTTTTTTTTTTTTTTTTTTTTTTTTGCTTTTTGCAATTTAAATCGGGATCAGTTTGCTAATTTTTTAAATTAGCAATGTTTCTAAAATTGCGTCAAACGAATTCAATTTCTTTTTTAAAAAAAATTGCCTTTTATTTCTTTTCCATAAAATACGTCTCTTAAAAAATAATGCATAGGTCTGAAAAATATGAACAAAAAGTGTTTTTATTTTCATAAATATTTCTTTATTAAGAAAATTTAAACGTCTAATTGACATTACTGGACATGATTCATTAGATATAAATATCATGCATTTATTCACACAAACTTCACACTGTGTTACTTACAACCACAATATATTTTCCACTTTTCATAAAAGATACAAAAAAAGTGGTATAAAAGTATTAAAGGCATATATCCTTCTTTGAATACCAATATAATGTTTAAAAAATAATACTTTAATGATCCATAAAATAAAAGTGTGATGCAGCACTCCACCTTAGATCTAAATTTGATGATGTACCTTTGTATGTTAACAAAATAAGATTAATTTAGGAATTTGACTTTGCGGTATGATTTGCATACAATATATGCCTTAACATTCAAAGTCAATTGACTAATACTATTTATTTTTATCTTGTAAAAGTTGATTTACGAAACTTTGCTTAAAACATTATTTTAATTTCATGATTAAAATGCATTCGTGGTTTCATAAAAAAGAAAACTAATTTTAATATACCTGTCAGGATGATCTTGATGAAATTATGCCAACAAGGAATGAAACATTCTCTACGATAGCAATTATGAAGCTTTTTACTTTACCACTCACGAACAGTATTGGAAACTACGAAAACCATTATTTAAATGCCATGGATAGCAATGGAAGAGCGTTTGTTCAAAAGTATGCATAATTATATATATATATATATATATATATATATATATATATATATATATATATATATATATATATATTTAAAATGTCATCAACATATGAGAATTATATTTTTAATATAGTCTTATCTTATAACTGCATATTCATTTTATTTAACTTTTAGTTTTCAACAGAATCTAATAGCCATCAAAGATCGCATAAATCAGAAAAACAACAAAATTCTTGAGGAAACCAAAGATGATACATGCAAAACGCTTTTACAGGAATACCCATATGAATGGCTTAATCCCGACAATGTTCGTAACTCCATTAGTATATAAACAATGAAGATATTGGGTAGCTGGAATTTATAGTAAGGCTCGTGTTGAATTTGTTTAATTATAATTTGTATTATACATTGTAAAAAACTTTTCTATTTTGTTTTCTTGTATGTCTTATCTTCATTTATTTTTGCTCTTCGTTTAAAAATAATTGGTGAAACACTATGTTTGCTCTATTTAAAGTGATTACTTATTCAACATTAGGATTGACACATTTTTATACGCATAAATCATGTAAACAGTGTTTAAATACAAATAGACAGAATCAGTATGAAAACTAAATATTTTAATATAAGTTTTTTAATATATATTTTTAAATATTTTAATATTCATTTTGTTAGCACAGCATATCATCATACATGTACCAGGTAATATTTATCTAAGAAATAAAGTATGGGTTTTCGTAAATGCTGCAGAATAACCTCGGAGTCCGAGTTTTGAAATATAAAAGCCAAGGCGTTAGCTGAGGATGTAATCCTGCAACATTTCCGACAACAAAATCTTTATTTTTATTCTTATAAAAGCTCAGATTTATAACTGATCGACTTATTATAGAGAGGCGAACTAGGTCATTTAAACTTTAAATTCTAACGGTAATTTAATACGATTAATAATGCTACTTTCTATTTATTTTATGTAAGAACACACATTGTAATTGTCTTCAAGTTAATTCTGGCGAAAAGAACTGTTTCAATGCTGTAAATAATCTACAACCATAAAGTCTGAGGTTTTTTTTTTCAAATGTCAATAATTGTAATTGTAGTATATATATATTACGTTAACGCTGAACAGTACTAAGAGATAGGCAACAATAAACGAATATATAAACCATTCAATTTCGTTACAACTGCTTGCACGTCTGAACCTTATGGCCGATGTGCAATATTCCTTACGTTTTCTTAGATTTTGCACTTTATTTCTCCTTTTATGAGCATTTTCTGTTTGTATATAAAATATTGACCTATATATTTGTTGTTACTTTTGTTCTGGCTTGGAAATATTGCGTATAATTTTATAAAATTTTTTTGCGACCAAGTAACATGTGAGATGTACGTTTTCACTGATAAACCTTCTACAGCATTGCAAGATTTCAATGGCAGATATATATAGTAATCTTTATTTTTTCGTATTATATCATATGCTTAATCAAATTTAGGCTTAAACGTCAGAAACCGATTTTTTATATTTGAAAAAAAAGACAAAAATAAAACCTAGACACTTTTGGTTTTCAATTTGTTCAGCAATACAAAGTTAATTTTAATTCTGCTGGTAAAACGTGTATAGAATATGCTTATTTAAAAACTGTGTTTATTTTTGAGAGTATTTATCTGCACTTCTAGTACATTAATATTTAGATAATAATAATGTTTTGAAAAATATATTTTATTTTTAGGTACTTCAAACAGCACATTTATTTGTTATCTGTTTCATTATAGTTAGTGTTTTTGATACTTTATAATTTATTCAAACGACCTAATAAGAAATTAAACCTCATTTAAACTAATAGTTGATGTGTTACTATGTTACAATTTTCCATTGCTGTTAAATAATAAACGGATACCAGTAAAAGAAATTGCAGTATATTTTAACCGTGATTTGAATAACTGTCAAGCAAATGAATAAAGCTATACAAGCTGAGAATGTTATGTCAATTATTTCTATTTGAACACAACTTAAATGATAAAAAATCAAACCAAAAAAAAATAAAGCGTGACCAAACATATCGCTACTTTTGTATTAAAAAGGGTCTGTATACTATTACTTTTTACTTTAAATTATTATTTTGTTCTGTTTTGGAATAAAATATATTGAATCAGATCAACGCTCCGTGCACGAGTTAATTATGGTGATACACGGGAAAATCTGTTTCTACATTCCACCGATTTTCAACTGTAAGTATTTACTAAGCATTTCATAATTGTTTCACCTTTTATTCCCAAATTTTTGTTTTAACACAAAAGAAAGGACCTATTATTATTTGAAGTTTTTAGGGTGTACGACGTAGGGTAAGGAAGAATTGGATTAGCTTTCAGGGCGGCGGTGCCCTAGAAAACATGCACATGTAACAATGATTATTCAATGCGTTGATCCTGATGTCCACGGATAAATTAAAATATGTGAGCGAGGTTAAATCAGATACTCTTGGAACAATAGCAATCCATAAAATGCTTAACAAATCGCGAATTAGGAGACTCATTAATTCATTCTCCTCAATTAAAGACCCCCTTCCATAAAATTACCACCGCCACTGTGAAGTCTTCATACTTGATTAGTGAACTAAAACAGAATCTGGATATTGTACTTATTTTTACGTTCCCAAAAACTGTACATGTCTCTAAAGCAAATGAAAATACAATGTACACTACATATTTTATATGACTAGTTAGTTAAGGTTGCAAGTAGCTAAAAGATAATTGTAATCACATATCTATTGATGTCAAAGAGGTGGGTTTATTGTTCTTTGTTGCAGCATAAACATTTCGACTTTTGTTTCAAATCCTGAAAAAATTTAAATGGTACAAGATAAAAGAAATTTTTTTGACAAATCATATCATAAGTATCAATCAAGCATTTTTTTTAAAATTCAAATTCAATATAAAAGCTTTTTCGCCCCTAAGGCATGGACCTTTTTATTGGGGATAACAAGATGTTTTAAATTAATATATTTGTATAACTTTTTTTTACGGATCTTGTATATATAATTGCACTTCATAACGAATAAACTTCAATATGATTTGCAAGCACTGAATCTAATTGTTGCTTTTTTTTAACTTAAATAAAACTATTTTGAATAGAAGGGTTGTCTGCAATTTGAGGTGAAATTAAAAGAAAATATTTAAATAAATGTCATTTTGTGAACCGTAGGCATAAATGTCTTTCGAAAATGAGGTTTTTAAATTTTACAGTTATATATCAGCAAAAGCTTGATCCAAAACAGAAACAAAAAAGAAAACCCCCAAAAAGCATTAATTTAATGACAATGCAATCCAAAGAAATGTTACAAGCTTAAGTGCCTGATAAACGTTAAATGTAAAACTAAAAAAATGATATCTGTCAGCTAAAATTTAGAATTCATCGGTCAAGAAATATTCAAATAATGTATTTTCGTTACAAAAAATAAGTCAACTATTGCTAGTAAAATATTCAGTAATTCAAATCCATGTGCAAACGAAATAAATATTTTCAATCCCCAATTTGATCGCTAGATCTAGTGACCTAGTACATGTAACGATAACAAGAAGAAATAAGCTAATGTAAGTTTAGGTTTATGTATATTTGTATGCCATGCAATACAACACTCTTTCTGCAAGTGTGACAAAATTCATAACTATAGTATTAAGTAAAAATAGCTTTTACATAGAAACTAATTTATACTTCCCGAAGTACTTTGATATGAGGAAAAGATCAAGTTGTAAAAAAGTGTTTGTTAATCATGAAAAGATATATTAGGGAAGATGTTGAATTTTTAAATGTCTAAAATGTAGGAAAAAAACCGACCCAAGATGCCTTAAATTTTGGAATTTAAGTGGGTGCATACTTAGTAATTACTGCGTAGTAAACGCAATCAAGAGAGGAAGGAAATCTAATAGCAACATTTGTATAGTTTATTATGATTTTTTTTATCAGGGAAGCATTTGATAATGAAAACATAATATGCTAGATGATCAAGTTTGACAAAGTGATATTTAATATCGAGAAAAATGACCCAATGGCATGTAACTCAAACGTAAAAGATAGGAATACTTTCCTCTGTAATTTAAAATAAGACTTTTTTTTTTTTTACAAAAGAGCACTCTTATGTTAAAAGCCAAAATGACTTTCGTTTTGATAGACGAGATTAAAGATGGAATATAAACACAAGTTTCACTACCACAGCATGGTAAACAAAAGTAGTCCAGACATCAGAGGTTACAATTTGCACAAGAAAAATACCAATTAGAGCAATTCACCTCCAGTCTGCCTCCAACCATGCAAACATACATGTATTAACCATTGTACTTTCAGGTCCAGATGTTTTTTTATTTATTTATTTATTTTTTTGCTTAATATTTTACTTATACAGTCGCGTAACCTAGATAATTGTTTGCTTTAGAATTTTGTTTGTTTCAATTCCATCAAACGGATTTAGAAAATTAATGTATTTTGCCAGTTTTTCTATAGAAATTCCATTGAAAAATTAAACACTTACCTAGCCACTACTTCTAAGTGTTAAAGTGTAGCAATCAATACATATGATTTTATGCTAGCCATATTAAACAGTTTCATTCTTAAACTATAAATATTATATAATATATAATTGTGACTTTCTTAGTGAAGTTTGTTTTGTTTTTGTTTTTAAATTTCTGCTTACATTTCTCCATAATTATAAATTAAGCAAAAGTATGCTGTTTAAAATTCCATACTTTTCTTATCAGAAAAAGACAAAAAATGTTTCCGTCCTACATGTACCTTATCAATTCCGCAACACATAAAAAGTATCAAAATATTCAAGTATTATCTGGTCCCTTTAGAATAAATGTGCACATTACTGATCAGACATAACCTTACAGAAAGTAAACTCCAACTAAACCCTGGGTTTACTTTCGTTGTTTACTCTGTATTTACTCCTTGTTTACTTGAGTGGACGAAGAGTAAACCCAAAGTAAACCCAGGGTTTACAGAGAGAGTAAACCCCGATCAGAAGTACACCCTTGAAGGCAGACGCTACATGTCTATTTGGAATATACAAGGTACAGTTATTACAGGCAGTACGATGGTAAGATAAAAGACGGCTCTGCTTCACACTTCAGTGCGTACAGGGGACCCCAAAAGCAAACCCCGCGTAAACCCAAAGTAGACCCCGAGTGGACGCAAATTTTTAAAAAGAAGACCCAGAGTAAATCCTAAGTGAACCCCGAAAGTAAACCCGGGGTTTTGTTGGGGTCTGCTCAGGTGTTAGGTTGGGTCTGATCTGTACTGTATACAAATTGGACAAAATATGGTGTGTGACACTTTAATTATCATTTGCAGTTACGCATTCTTCCGAGAGAAGAAAAAAAATAATTTTGTTTTACGGTATAGTGATTTCAGAAATTAAAGAGAATGAACATGTATAAAATATATGAGCATCTGTTACATTGATCTATTAACTTTGTTTGATACCTGTGTCTAATTATATAAATTGATATATATCAAAACTACGTAAACAATAATCCATACACATTATTATATAAAATGCAATTCTTTACAAAGAAATTTGTCAATAGCCGATATCCGAGATCTTATCGTCTTTACTGTGGAGGTAAAAAAGTTGCTGTCACGTGATCATTTGTTAGGCATAAAAAATGGCAGATCAGCATCATCATATCAGTGCAAAAACCGTCCCAGAACTACGCAATTTTTAGAGAAAGGGGGATCAGTGGTAATGAATATAGAACATTCACGTTGGTCAGGTTGGCTCAAGTCGCTCTAGAACTTCAGTTACCGGTCATTGTCGCGAAAGACGACTACAAAGTGATGAATTTGAAACGGCGCACCATACGAAGTCTTACTGGAGAAGAAACTGTCGCCGCAGATATAACGACCATATAAGTCGTTTTACAAAGAATATAAAAGACCTTCCTTGTCTGGAAATATGCGATGTGTTGATATATTTGCTGCGATGTTCTGCCTGGTCAGATAACAGATTAAAGAGTTACAGACAAGACAACGGCTATAAACTGTACAAAGATGGACACATTAGTAATGTGCAGATGTACAATATTCCAAACTCGGATTATAGTTATGTTTCGGCCACATGTGTTATGGAAACAACTTTAAATGAGAAAAATATTAAATGGATATTACAGAAAAAGGATGGCGAAGAATTTTCTGCTGGATGTGCATATGTTGCGTAAGTGTTTATCACTACAGTACTGAATAAAAAAGTTTAATGCATTACGAAATTATATCAATAAATCATCATGATATTCACCCACACATATTCATTCAGTAATGTTTATAATGAATTAATATTTGCTTTTTAAATTAGTCAATAACATAAGATCTAGATTTGCAGGCGTGTATCGTGTATTGCTCATTGTTTTCAAAGTGGAGAGGGGTGGCACTATGTCATGTCAAGGGCCTGCTACAAATGATCTGTTCTGTTCTGTTCTGCACATGCCTGACTTGAAAAAATAGAATGTCTGTATATAATGGTGTACATATTTTCCAAATGTATTGTGGTGTTTTATCTACGAGCACTTTTCATTGTTTTGTAAATCAGTATAGATGAATTAGGCTATTGGCAAATATACACACTTCACAATGCAAATTTGATCATTTGTAGGGACGATGGAACCTGTAAACACTGCACAGCTTTACTGTTTTCCTTGGCTGATTTTTGCACTCGCCATATGGACAGGAACACACAAGTAGGAACAGATCGCCCGTGCATATGGGACATACCTAGAAAAGTGTCAGTTCCCACAAAAATTGATGACCTTGATGTTAGATACAATAAAAATAATCCGTGCATTGCACCTACTTCTGCAGCTTTCCACTCTTCTAAAGTTCGTGAACAATCCTTGCGAGATGTAGAACGTCATTTGTATAGATTGTGTAAAGGATCAAATTTTTTACTGCCACATGTTCTCGACCCTTCCTCAGATGACAGTGGTGAAGAATAAAGGATGAGCAGCCAGCAGATATGACAAACTTTATGAGTGAGTTTATAAGAGAGAATGTTAATACAGATTTTCTTACCTTTTTGAAAAGCAAATGCGATTTAAATTTGATTAGTGAAATAGAAATATTAACTAAAGGTCAAGGAAATTGTTTCGAGTGGTAACTGCCTCTCTTGCATTTTCTGTGTGTCACTTTAGAGATTCAAACAAAGAAGATAATTATATTGTAAAAAAAAATCATGAACTCCAGCTCTGTACCCCTTTCAACTCCTGCAATTAGATATGGGAAAGAGCATGAAGCAATCGCTCGACTTTTATACCAGGAAAGTTAAAAAAAGAGCACATAAAAGCCCAAATTGTTGAAAGTGGATTACATGTGTCCAAGCAATAGCCATACATCGGTGCCTCGCCAGATGGACTTGTGCAATGCAAATGCTGCGGAAATGGACTTCTAGGGATAAAGTGCACTTATACACACAAAGACTTATCTCCAGAAGAAGTCGCTACAATGGACAAAAATTACTTTGTTTATATGGACGACAGCAACAATGTTAAGTTGAAAACAAACACATCTTGGTATTACCAAATTCAGACCCAGCTTGGTGTATGTGACAGAAAATGGTGTGACTTTGTCTTATACACACAGAAAGGCATATCTGTCGACAGAATTTCTTTTGACAATACCTTATTTCAAATGATTGCAATTGCATCAAATTCAAATTTCGTCTTCAACAAATATGTAATTCCTGCTCTTAAAAAAAGTACAAATGAAATATTAAAACACAATAACTTGAACTTTGTTTTATCATATAATTTTGTTTTTAGATTTGTGAACTTTTACAAAAATGCTAAAATTTATTACAATTCAAATCTGTGAAAAAATTAATACTTTGAACTTCTCTTTCAAAGTAATAAAAAAATGTGCCACTCTCTTGTACAAGTTGTCGCACAGCATACTGATAGTGCATTTTTTAAGTTCAGCTTTTAATATAGATAAAGAAAACGTAAAAATGTAATACAAGTCCAGACATAAGTAACATCACTGTTTGACTAAATTGTCAATATCATGATATTCAGTAGTGACCGGGCACATGAATATATACTTAAATGCAAATACTTACAATAAGTGATAAGTAAAATCATTATGCACTTACTAATACACAGGCGATACATCTAATTTTTAACAAGAGGTTTGTCAATATTGCAGAAATTGCAGCAACTTTTAGCATTTGATTACAAATAGGTTTTAATTTCAATGGAATACTATTTGAGAGTAGTTTGAAACACTTTAGTCTTTGTATTGCCCTTTCAACAGGAATTCTTAAATTTGCTATTTTTCTGGTTTTCCTTACTTCGTTAGCATTTAAACGTTTTCCTTTACCCCAAGGGCACTTGTGAGTAAAGGGAGGAATGCTTAGAGTAGCTCTTCTCAAGGTCAAAAGGTCCCCAATGTTAAAGCCACGATCAGCCATAACTTCATCGAATGGCTCTATATTATCTAAAAAGGAACTGTTCTCGGTAATATACCTGATATATTTGCAGACCACAAGTCAGAAATATAGTTAAATGCACCTGAAAGGGTAATGCTTACTAAACATTTGAAAGTGTTATGATGTTTCTAAGAGCTGTAGGTTGCTGACTGACACGTAGGAGTTTTTGGCCTCTGAACAAAAAATTATGTGCAGTCTAAAATAGCACAAGTCCTAGGAAACTATTTCTTAAATGATCTTGGCATGTATTTGATATTTTTTTCTCTAGACTGCCATTTGATAAGTGGGCTGAAAACATCGTGCATATATGATATCCAGGTAGTAAAGATTTGTGATACCCGGGTCTTTCAAACACCAAATAAATCTGCAAGAACAAATCCTACTATTCCAAGTCTTAGTCTAACAAGAGTTAAAATGAATTTCTCATAGAGACTGAGCTTCCGTTTGTGTGGACATGTCAACTGGTTCAGGTCTTTCCCACTTATTTTCTTCAGACATGTACGAATGATCATGATTCACAACACCTAAAATGATATAAATTTTGTGAAAAAGGCGATTTAGATATATTGTTGCATATAGTATGTTTAAATTTAAAACCTTCGTAGATAAAATAATTGCAGCATTAATATTTATCATTACACAATTTTATAAATGTAGCCTTACTGGACTTCACTGCTATTCCTGGCAATTTTCTGGATCTAACATGAGAAACTGTGTTTTCGCCTTTAACAATAAAAAAGAGACAAAAAATACAATGCCATAAACCTAAGTAATATGTGCATTGTAAAACATCAACTAAACTGGCATGCAAACAGTTCTCAGCGAGTACCATTTCTCAACAGTGCATTGTTACATCATTTTTCACATATAATTTTATGTGTTGATAAAATGACGTAACAATTCAGAATATATATATAATATTAGAATAAAGTTTTACTGGAACTGGTCAACTACATGGGTACAGTGCTGCTATCGTGAAAGTTGACAAAACTATCCTATCCTATCCTATATCCTGTATCCTGCATCCTATCCTGCTAATAAGCTATATCCTGTCCTATCCTATCCCATACCATTACGATATAGGAATGCAAGTAAAATAAAACGAAATTTAAGAATTAAATGACTCCATCAAACAAAGTAGTACTCAAAATGAATAATTAAAACATAAAACCGAATTTTCTTCGAGCGGGATAACATATTTACCTTGCTAAGGTAAAATTAAATCGTATGCGGGATGTACACAATAACGTAAACAAACAGGTAAGCGATTCGATTTTTGTTTTTATAATATTTATCCATAAAAAAACAGATAAATAACTTACATGCACTTGTTAAACTATTGTTAGTCACATATTTTTATCAAATTATTTTCTTATCACATATAACTGAGCGTAATTATCAATAATCGAGCGATTCGTTCGGCGATAAATGTATACACGATTTGGAAATCTTAATTCCTTTAGGAATCATTATAACGTTTATATCATTTATAGTTAAACCATTCGGAGTTATTTTTAAAGTATAAATTCATAAGCATTTATAGAAAGTTAACATTTTGTGACGTTTTTCTCTTAAGGGCTCCCAGAGTCAATGCTTAAGGATCTCCTTTGTCCTGACGGGTGTCTCCATTCTGTTTCAAACTCAGTCGTCTTGTTCTCTATAACACGAAGAATAATTTCTTGGAATCCCACCGCTGCCACCAATTGCGACGTTTTAATTTCTCTCTTAAGGCTCCCAGAGTCAATGCTTAAGGATCTCCTGTGTCCAGCGTCACAAACTTTTGTGGGTTCTGTGTTGTATTTTAAGAACCAGTAGATCTTAATAAATCTATTGAAGACGAACACAAGTTTCTTTGGAATCGAGTGTATTAAAACGAACAAGTAAAAAATGTACATCCAATGTCAAACAGCTCTGCTCTCTCGCTTCTGGCTCTCTCTTGGCTCTTGGGTCTCTCTCACATTCTCTCTCTCCCCTTATATACTTTGCCCTGAGACCTAACGATGTTAGGGCATTAGGGCATTAGGGCAGCAGACTCCAGTATTAGGGCCTGCTTACACCATTAGGGCACCTGTTAGGGCCGCAGGTTCCAGTATTAGGGCCTGTTGCACTATCAGGGCACTATAATTAGGGCACCAAGATTAGGGCTTCTATTAATAGGGATCAATTATACAACAAATTTCCTCAAACAGTAATTATTTATAAAACAGTAATATATAAAACAAAAAAAAAAACGCTACATTGGCCCCTCCTTTTAAGACGAGACTTCCACTGTCTTATACAATTAAAACAAAATGGACAGAAAACATGTTAAGTACCAGTTTACAAAAATACAAATACAAAATGTAGTAAAAATAAAGAAGGATTTGGCGAAAGTGATATTTGACTGTTAGCTGCATAGTTCCGTAATTCAAAAATTAAAACAAATATTATACACACTATAATATCACTATAATATCACATTGTTCGATGTAAAAACATACACATACACACACACATAATAACAAAATAATAATAATACAAAAAAAAAAAATAAACTATATCAAAATAAAAAAAAACAAAACAATCACAATTGTATCAAAAGTAAAAGTCATTACACAAAACATATATACAGTCACTGTCTGGATACAGCAAGTCGACAGGTATTCCGCCTCTTCGTCCTCGTAATATGATACTTTTTGGTAGCTGAGCCCGATTGAAATTCGGCGTTTGTGCCCGACTCTAATTCGGTGACTGTGCCCACTTTAAATTCGGCGTCTGTGCCCGATCCTGATTCGGCGCCTGCGCCCGATCCTAATTCAGCGTCTGCGCCCGATCCTATTTTAGTGTCGGTGGCTGGTTTAGGTTCTTCTGCTGTAATTTTGTGATTATTCTGCTGATTTTCACTTTTTCTATTTCTGTTTTCAAAATTTGTTTTTGGTGCTACTTCTGAATCCTTGTTTTGAAAAACATCTAAATGAGGTAATTCAGGTTCTTCATTTTCTTTTTCTTAAAAAAACCAATTTATTTTCTTTTCCCCTCTATATGGTTTTAGATTATCTGCATGTACGACAATAGATGGCAAACTTTTCTTGTGTTGAATTTTGTAAAGTATACTACTTAATTTCTTGGTTATAATCCACGGGCCATTCCAGTTTCTACTTATTTTCTGTTTTCTTCCTAAAGCATTTATTTTCTGATTTCTCCATACCAAGTCTCCCACTTGATAATTTTTCTCTTTGACATTTAGATCATACTGTTGTTTTTGTCTTTCAGAAGATATTTGTAGGCATTTACGAGCAAAATCATGTGTCTCAAATAACCTGTTTTTCAAATTTTCGGCAAAATCTGTCCTAAACTCGCACTTTTCTGTAACGTTCTCAGACCAAATATCTAGGGGTAACTTCATTTCTCTGCCAAAAACCATTTTGTGAGGTGTAACTCCGGTACTTTCATGGGGTGTTGTGTTGTATGTCATGTGGATATAGTCTAAATACAGGTCCCAGTTTCGCTGATTTGTTTTTATGTATTTAGACAGCATGTCTTGAATTGTTTTGTTCATCCGTTCAATCATACCATCGGATCGTGGGTGGGACGGCGTTGTTCTAGTTTTGTTTATCTGCAAAAGTTTACATACTTCTGTGAAAAGCTCGCTTTCATATTGTCGTCCTTGATCGGAATGTATCATACTCGGGCAACCATAGCGTTTTACCCAAGCTCTAAATAGGATATCAGCTACGGTCTCCGCAAGCATGTTTTCCATTGGGTAGGCTTCTGTAAGCTTTGTGAAGTAATCGTCGATTACTAAAATGTACCGATACTTCCTGTCTGTCGTGGGAAAAGGTCCAGTAATATCTGTTGCTATTCTTTCAAATGGGCCCCCAACAATGTATTTCTTCAATAGATGGCGCTTTCTGTGGGAGGGATTTTTGCGTTCCTCACATATTTCGCATTTTTGTACATATTCTTTGGCATCATGTATCATTCCCCACCAGTAGAATGGATATAATTTTGATTTTTCGATGGTTTTTTTAATACCGAGATGACCAGATATTTTTGAGTCATGCAGGTGCCACATTATGGTTTTTACAATTGATTTAGGGGCACAAATTCTCCATCGGCGTGTTTGGTCTTCCCACAAAATACAAAGAACACTATTTTTAGTTTCAAGAATCTCCCATCTTGCAATCCAAATTCTGGGCTTTCAGCAGTGATGTCGGAGTTTTGTGGTTTTTCAGCCCCTTCTTTTAATTTCAAAATGTTTCCTAAAATGCTGTCGTCCTCTTGCTCTTTTCGAAGTGTGGCATAATTTATGCTTAATTTAGGTTCTGGTTTTTGTTTTGCAGCCTGAGGTCTATTAATTTTTCTTCCTCTTTTCATTTGTGTTTCTCCTGGAATACTGGAATTCATTGGCCCAGAATCGTCTCCATTATTTGGTGAAATACTAGGGCCTTCGAATTCATCATCGTTGTCTGAGATGTCTTCATCACTAATTGTCTGAATTTGCTGATCATCTGCACCCTCTTTCATGTATTCAATAATAACTCCTTCAGGTCCGTCGTACCGGTAATCTCTAGGCATCTTACACTGCTTACAGATTTCTGACTCTGGTCCTGTAAGCCTAGATATTGCGTCAGCATTGCCATGCCTACTTCCGGGTCTGTGAACAATTTTCATGTAGAACTGGCTTAGTTGTTGTATCCAACGATGAATTTGACCGTCAGGCTCTTTGAAGTTCTTGAGCCATGTTAGAGAACCATGGTCGGTTCTAATAGTGAATCTTCTACCAAGTAAATAATGTTTGAAGTACTTGGTGAAATATACTACTGACAACATCTCTCTTCTGGTTACGCAATAATTTCTTTCTGGTTTCTCTAATGTTCTACTCCCGTACGTTATTACTCTTTCTTTCCCGCCCTGTACTTGAGATAAAACAGCTCCTATGGCGAATGCGCTGGCGTCTGTATCGATAATAAATAATCCTGCATCTATATCTGGGTACGCTAAAATTGGTGCAGATATTAACTTGCTCTTCAGTTTTTCAAATGCCCTCCGGCAGTCTGTAGTCCAAACCCATTTTTTCTCTTTCTTTGTTAAGTCATACAAAGGTTTTGCTATTTTAGAATAGTCTTTTACAAACTTTCTGTAATAGCCCGTTAACCCGAGGAAACTCCGTAATTCCTTCACACAGAATGGGGTTTTAACTTGTTCTACAGGTTTAGTTTTACTCGGATCAGTTCTTATTCCATTCTTTGAGACTACGTGCCCTAGGAAGTTGATTTCTTTCTGTAGAAAACAGCATTTCTTTGGTTTCAGTTTTAGTCCGGCATCTGACAGTCTCCCCATAACTTTCTCCAGATTTTCAAAGTGTTCATCAAATGTTTTGCCGAATACAACAATATCGTCTAAGTATAACACAGCCGCATGCCATTGTAGATTGGTTAGAGCCTTTTCAATAATTCTTTGGAAGGTTCCGGCTGCGTTACATAGACCAAATGGCATTGTGGTATATTGATAGAGACCTCCCCTCGGCGTAGCGAAAGCTGTTTTTGCTTTGTCTTTCTCAACCAATGGAACTTGATGGTAAGCCATATCTAAGTCGAGGGAAGTAAACCATTCGGCTCCATTAAGAGACTCCAAATTGTCTTCTATTCTTGTCAGGGGATATGCGTCCTTAATTGTTTGCTCATTAAGTTTACGATAATCAACGCACATTCTCCATGACCTATCCTTCTTCTGAACCATGACTATCTGAAAAGACCACGGGCTGGAGCTCTTTTCAATCAAACCCTTCTTCTCTAGATTTTTAACTTCTTCTTCTAATGCCTGTCTTTTATGCAAAGGAATTCGTCTTGGTGGTTCTCTGATTGGTTTCTCATTATGTAGGTTGATTTCATGATGTCCAAGGTTAGTTCTCCCTATTTCTCCAGGTTTGGCGAAACAATGTTGTTTCCTGAGGATAAATTCTCTCAACTTCTTCATTTGTTCTGCATCAAGATTTTTACAACCTCTCTCATAAACATCTTGTAAATGTGCCGGCATTTCATCTATCAAATTATGTTTTACATCAACTTCATTTACGGCGCTTTTGATGTTCATCTTAATTGTTGGTCCGACTTTATATATCGGGGTAAATAAAGCCACGTGTGTATGCCGGTAAACCATTCTATCTTGTGTTCCTGGATTGAACAGTCTCGTGTAGATGACAGCGTTCTTAGCATCTACTAATGTCCTGGCAATTGCTAGTCCACGATGTTCTATAAAGGGTCTCTCGGGCGTTAAAACTCCAAGAAGATTTCAAAGGTTTTTGTTACGCCCTACGAGTCCAGAAGGAACTAGGATTTCGCAACCTGCTGGGACAAGGATTGTTTCTAAAGAAACAACACCTACAGGTCCTGCACCTTCTCCTGTTTCCAGTGGAATCTTACCTCCTTTAATTTGGAAGCTACATTCATCATGATCCCAACTGCATCTGAATTTCGTGATAAAATCTTCTCCTAGGAGGTTATTGTTGACACCTCCTACTATGACTGGATGCTCGTAAACTATTTCTCCAAAGGTTAATACCATGATAGCTTCACCAGCACAGTCTAGTTTTCTTCCATCAGCGACAACATACATCGTACTCACAGGTCTTAGTTGAGGTTTATCTAACATACCTTCGTGGGTTTCTCTAGAAACGAATGTTCGCTTTGCTCCTGTATCTATCTTCCATTCAACAGGTGTCCCCTCAAGCATTCCCCGTACCTTCATACTATGCACTTCTTTGATAATGTTGTGTCCTAAACTCTGTTGAATATCAGTGTGAGCCTTGTCACTGACAATATCTTCCTTAACATTTTTACTCCGTCCTTTCTTAAGTTTTGTCTTTTTCCGTCTCCTCTTTCTGTTATGGGCTTCCGTACTTTTCTTTGTTTTAGGCGAATTAGAGTTGACTGATGGTTGGCCTTAGGCATCAGTCATATCTAGTTTAAATCTTCCTTTTCAGTCCTCTTTTCAACACAATTATTTTGGTCTCGAGAACTGGGGCTAGGTTGAAACTTTACTCTTTCGCTACGGTACCTTGGGCTGTAAGGGCGTCCCCTTCTCCCTGGTCCGGCAAGTTGAAAGGTACTTCGGGTTCTCCAGTTTGTATTGATACTGTTGTACCCGTCACCCGCGCTTGGGGGTTTGGCAGTATCCGCAGCTGCTCTATTCTCTTTTCCCCATCATCAACCTCGTAACCTGGTCTGTAACCTGATTTGTTCTCCTTTGACAGTTCCTTATCTCCTATCCTTAAACATTCTTCTTGCATAGCGCTAAAAATTGCATCTTGAAGTGTCCTGGGTCTGGTCCTCTTTACTGCAAGTCGAAATTCCTCAGATTGTCCACACTTATCTAAGAAGGACTTTATAGCATTTTCCTCCACTATATCTGGGTTTCCAGGATAGGCCCTTCGGTATATATCTTCGATAGCCTGTCCAAAGTCTCGCAGGGACTCACCAGGTAGTCTTCTCCTTAGTTTGACATCTGCAAGGTATCTCTCTTTCATGGCAGAATGTCCAAACCTTTGATTCAGTTTTTCCTTCAGTTGCTCATAATCTTTCTGTACAGCAATCGGCATTCCGTATGCGTAACTCTCCGCTTGCCCTCGCAAAGTACTGAGCAACACGCTGCGGGCTCTCTCGGGTTGCCATGAGTTTAACTCTGCAATATTCTCAAAGTACTGCAGGAACTCGTTCCATACATCACCATGTGCCCCTGAGAATATCCTTCTTACAGGATATTCATTAGAACGTTGACCAGCTTCTGTCGTCATTGGAGTATTCGTTAGTATCTCGTCGGCCATGGGAAATTCAAAATTATACCCTATTCCGCGATGAGTCTGATTACCCAAGTTAGGGGCCGTGCTTCCAGATTGCCCAGAGAGTTTAGGTTCCTGATAGGTACCTGTAGGGGCATTAGGGGCACTACCACCATTGAAGGGTGTATCGGTAGGTACAAAAGAATTCCCCTCTTTGTTGTTTGAATTTAGCAGACTTGGTCCTCCATACTTCCAGACAACTCTGAATATGATAACAAGTAACATTGCACTTGCTACAGATACCAGGGACGTTAGTACATTTTCTTGAGATTTCTGCACAATCTTATTCTCTGGGAAGTAGATCCAGGTCATGACTATCAGAGAGCATCCTATCAAGGCTAAGAGTACCCAAATAAGTAGGATTCTCTTTAGACTTGGCTTTGGATTGTACATGTGTTGAACAGAAAGGCCCTGCGAGTTTTGCCCGAGCTCCTGAAAATAAGGACTTTCTGGCGTTACTCGACTTGTAGGCTGCCAACTTGTTCTACACTCAGTCTCGGTATTGAGCTCTATTCAACCGCTGCCACCAATTGTGACGTTTTTCTCTTAAGGGCTCCCAGAGTCAATGCTTAAGGATCTCCTTTGTCCTGACGGGTGTCTCCACTCTGTTTCAAACTCTGTCGTCTTGTTCTCTATAACACGAAGAATAATTTCTTGGAATCCCACCGCTGAACCAGTAGATCTTAATAAATCTATTGAAGACGAACACAAGTTTCTTTGGAATCGAGTGTATTAAAACGAACAAGTAATAAATGTACATCCAATGTCAAACAGCTCTGCTCTCTCGCTTCTGGCTCCCTCCTGGCTCTTGGGTCTCTCTCACATTCTCTCTCTCCCATTATATACTTTGCCCTGAGACCTAACGATGTTAGGGCATTAGGGCATTAGGGCAGCAGGCTCCAGTATTAGGGCCTGCTTACACCATTAGGGCACCTGTTAGGGCCGCAGGCTCCAGTATTAGGGCCTGCTGCACTATCAGGGCACTATAATTAGGGCACCAATATAAGGACACCAAGATTAAGGCTTCTATTAATAGGGCTCAATTATACAACAAATTTCCTCAAACAGTAATTATTTATAAAACAGTAATATATAAAACAAAAAAAAAAAACGCTACAATTTATTAATTTGATATGTTAAGGTTAATATAGGACAGAAATATGCATCCCTATTATCGGGCATCGAAGAAATTATATGAAACGTGTAAAGTACACACACAATGTCTGTTTCTTGTTTACATGTTTATCTTTTAAAATATCAAATTGTTCGTCTGTAAATACAATTTAGCTTGTATTACTTTGCAGACTTTAAATGAAGTAAATAAAGAAATATATTTATGAAGTAGTCGTATGTGACATCGAATTCTCACAGTAACTCCGTACTTGCGTACGATTTGACAAACATGTAGCGCCGACATTGTAGGTGGCACGGGACAGTTATTTTGATACAATTCATTGTAGCCAGGGGTTGCGTGCCTTCGGAACTCTGTAACTAGAATGTCCTCAGTTCCCATTCAGCACATATACCTTTAATTTACTCTTTATAAGGCCAATCACCCATTTTTGAAGAAAATAACTAGTCAAACCTGTAAAACTTTCTTCATACTGGTTTTTATGAGATTTTGACCCTTTCACATTGTGCTAAATTTTCATGATTTTTAGCTTTTTAGACCTCTCCCAGCTAATTCCCTGCAAAGGGTTGACCTTCCGTACCGTGTGCATGTTGCACCATCACATGTCAGAAACTTACCAGTGTACAGGTTACAATGTCCCATCCACCTACTTTTCGTGTTAATTTACCTCCCGTCTGTAACTTGCAATTTCACTGTGTAAAGTCAACACAACAGTCATAGCCGCAGGTTTCGCATTTTACTTCTGATTCTCATGTACCTAACATATGGGGCCTACATATTGCATATCAATTTCAACAAGAGACATCCCTCTAACTAATGATAATCATTAAAAATCATTTCATGAATTTTAGCAACACTCATAAGCTTTCAAGTACAGCAATTCTCAATTTTACAAAAATATTGTACTTTATCCGAAACTGTCCTTTGCTACCTTACTTAGCGCGCATTAATGTTATGCACCGCGTTTTTGATATAATACATCAATAATTATTCTTAAATGTTTTAATAAACGAATTAAATTGACATTGCAAATGCATTGTTACGCTAATTTTCGTTTCGCAAAATAACTCTGAAATGTAAACTCGAATCTGATTGGCTACAGGATGCAGGATAGGATAGGATAGGATAGGATAAGATAGAACTTAACTTTTATATTTCTATTATGTATCGTGCATCTTGCATCCTATCCTATCCTATCCTTGTCAACTTTCAGGATAGCACCACTCTATCAAAATATCTGAGACATATATTATTGATTTTACCTTGCATAACTGCAGTTACAACAACTTCTGCTGCAACTGGTGGTGCATTGAAAAGTTCAACCTAAATTGTATTATCATCTTGAAGTTGATTAAGTTGAGCAGAAGTGAAGTTTCTTTATCTACAGCATTCTGTAGTCTCTCCTTCAAAGGGTGCTTGTAATTATTTCTTGGAAACAATGTTGGGACTGTGTTACACTCAGTAGGTCTTCCATCAATTAAAATTATTAGAGCACACCCGGTGATGCCTTTTTGGTTCAAAATTATCTCTATTAATCAATAAAATATGTATATATAGCAGCTGTTCAGATAAATAGTTCATGGAGAAAATTCGGGTTGGCTGTCTGTCATGTTTACATTCCCGAAAATCTAGAATAACCATAATTTTCTGATTATGTTTTACAAAATAACTGATTGGAATGTATATACGTAAATATTAAGTATCTTGGCTTGCTTTTGCAAAAAAACAATGTACCTTAGAGATCCACCGCTTTCTAATTTTATTGTTTTTAAGCGGGTGGGAAACGGGAAAAAATCGACTCCTTCCATTGCTGGATACTTTTCCAGGTTCTGCTTTTTACGTCCGTCTGACGTACAACCTGGCACAATACACCAGTACTTGGAAATACTTGGTTTAGCCATTAAACTAATTGTCCACACTTATGACAATATGCCTAACAAATCAGCATTGTCACGTGCCTGCGGTGCGTTAAATGAAAACCAATACGGTAAAGCAGAGCATCCCGGAAATCGGCTATTGTGTGCACAAAATTTGAGGAAAAATGATAAGAAACAGTACGAAAACAATAAAGTTTTCCGTTAGAAACCTTGCGAATTGGGGAATTAAAATTGCTAACCTATGTTCAGGTTCATTAAAAACTGTAGTTAAAATGTGTAATATTTTGGACTATTATCAAGCGGTTCTAAAACTTTTTTGTTGATTTACAATGCGTAAAAGATACCCGGAAGTATTTATAATACTAATCTTTGGAAACCTTCCAGACCTTGGGATATCACAATCACTTCCTTGTTTACTCTCACTGTTATTTCAGTGGAAACAAAATTAGAGCACCAGCCCCCCCCCACCCAAAAAAAAAATAAATGTATCTAAAGAATATTTATCGTAATCGGATGCAGTTGTAAATCCATTCAATGAATTAAAACTCATGTCAGTGAAAAATTCATTTATTGGTGGTTTTTGTTTTTGTATGTTTAAACACTGTACCGGATAACTATACCAGTGCCAAAGTGACATTTTTGCACCCGCTTAAGATGAAGTTTCGTAAAGTCCATATACACCAAATGATTGACCTATATCTAGAACGTGTATGACCACCGTTTTATTAAATGTGTATCACCTGTCAGGTGAGATATTTACCTTTAAAAATACCTGAAATATCCCATACAAAAAAAAATATTTTCCATAGGAGAATCAACTTTCCGAAATACTGAAAATCCAATAGGGTTTTCTGAAAACCGTGTATAAATTATTTTTCTGTAGCAGAAAAGTATTTCCTGCAGGAATTTAAATTCAGACAGGTAGTTTTCTTACAGGAAATTATGATTTTTTATCCGATTTTAAATTCCTTTGGGATTCTTGTTTAAATTTTTGGGGAATTTAAAATCCTATAGGAAATTCTTTAATTCTGGTAGGTAATTCCAAAAACCCTATAGAAAAATTGATTTTCCTATGGAAAAAATATGTTTTTGTCTGATTTTTTTTTTCAAAGGTAAATATCTCACCTTACAGGTAAAATACATAAATAACAAAGGTGGTTTCAAACTCCTTAAACCATGGTCTATCATATTGCATATTTGAATTTTTGGATACATGCAGCTTAAACGGGTGCAAAAATGCCACCTTCGCACTGTCATAATTGTCCGGTAGAGTGTTTTTAATAAGATATTATCAAATGAAAAAATTGAAATCGGCTTAAGGATTGGTGTTATTAGCATATCAAAGTGTATCTATATTTGAGGAAGGCAACCATACTAAGCGTAACTCGATATTGCTTCTCCTTGGCCTTTAATTTTTTTTCTTTGATTTTGCACTTATAAAAGGACTAACATTAACCACATTATCCTATAACTTAAAAAAGCATCGGTCAAAATGGATAATACCCCCGTATCACTACCACAGGACGATGAACAAGTGGACACTAGACAACGTAGTTTACATGAAGCAAGAAGAAAATATCAACTGGAGCAACACACATTTGGTCTATCGGCTGTCCAACAGCGATTTGTGAATATTGTTAATTTTCCCCCAATGGTGAGTGATATTTAATTGCAATGTAAACTAACTTGTCTTATAAAACATATTTGGACGCGAGTAATTCATGTTTTTTTTAGTATAACGAAGAATTTACAAAAGTTACACACTGCATGTTATACATGTATAAGGTGTTGGCTGGTCACAAATGTCTTCTTAAGTTTCTATATATGATAGTCCTGCATTTGTTTAAATTTACCAATAAAATGTTTTTGTGGTAGTTAAATGAGTATGAAGATGAACGGAGCAAATATTTTAGGAAAAAAACCAATAACCGGTTCATTTTAGAAATGATAATAATAAATTTTCCAAGTTAGAACCGATCCCGATGTAAAACAAACCAAAACCTCGTCTCAAATATTTCATTTAACCATTAGGGGGTTCAATAATTATATCTTATATAAAATGTGATACTTTATAAGTTAAAAAAGGTATATGTATGGGTGTGTTGGACAACCTTAATTTTAACACAGTATGATTGAAAAAAGGGCATTGAATTAAGATGCTACAAGTATTCCTTTTTTAAAAGGAATGATCGACATGTGCTATATCATTTGTCAGCTCTCTTAATGTAATGAGAAAGTATTACTGTACTTGCAATAAACATGATAAATAGGATATATCCCACCGTTTTTTTTCGATTTCCAAAAGAACAAGGCATGAATAAAATATACTCTTAGTAAGTGAATTGTACTTCATGATAATATTCTTACGCATGTAAAGAAAAAACATGATTTTTTATCATCATGTAAGTGTGTAGATCTTTTACTATGAAGACAAACATATTAGAATACTGTTTTTTTCTCAGCTATGTTAAGGGCGTCCATAAAATAATAGCGATATTTATCGCATAAAATGTTAGCCTTTGAATAATCTTGATATCCTATTCCAAAACATTGTTACACAAAGTGATATTTTATGAATATACAAATTAGATAATTTGCTATCGCACGAACAATTTTTGAGTCCCTTGGGAATACCCTGTCACGTGATACTGCTAAAAATAGATGAACCAGGAATAATACGAAAAAATGCATAGTGCAAGGGCTTAACATGAACAAATATAATTATTTTTGATTCTAACTTGTAAAATGAACATCTAAAATTTCGAAAAGTGCTGGGAGCTTGAAATATTCAAGTAAGAACAATTATTAAATTCCACATCAACAGTGTATGAACAATAATTTGCAGGGAGATCCCACAATTAACGCTTATTTATGTGAAATGCATATCGATTTCATACAGCTCCCAGCACTTTTTGATATAATGAAGATATAATGGTAACACACGTAAAATTTCAATATATTTGATCAAGTGTATGCCCTTGCACTACTGCATTTTATCTGACCCATTTCACTTTCGGCGTCATTTGCGTGAAATTCAAACGCAGCACTGACTATGATCATGATTTTAATTTTCATTCATAAAATAATGAAACGCTGTGAATTTTATTATAATAATGTTAGAATATTGTTTCTGTTCCCACCAGTCATCATTACAAAATTGTTGGAATTGGAAAAATTAATTTATCTATTGCCCTTACCAATAACTATTGATATAAGGGCGGGGGGGGGGGGGGGTAAGTGTAAGTTTGTAATTTACACATTTATGTTTCATATTGGTTTATGTTACTCTGCTGGTAAATAAATAAGAAACACCTTTAATATATGATCAGGGTTACTTGTAATTATAATCAATATTTTTTGTAATAATTAAAGAAAGCAAGGAAAATCAATATTAATCAAGAATTTATTATAATAATCAACTTGAAAAATACAATGTACTATAGAGATTGCTTTCAGTGAAAAACTGTTCAACAAGACTAGTGTTTTATGATTTTCAGTATTATTCAGTCATGATGTAGAATTTATTGAAATTGACCATTCATCTTGCACACTACATGTACTTCTCCTCTGTCTTTTTGATGTAAAGTGGCAGTGCAGTTGATAAGAAAACCAATGCCTGAAATGATGAATATTTATCAATTTCAAATTTAATTTCAATAGTTATCAATGAAAATTATTATGATAGGTTACATCAGAGTAATATGGTTTTAAAAACCCAGACCAAATAAACATGAAGTTATTGAGTAAAAGAAATATCTATAGAGTACTTACTTATTTATCAACACTCAAAAAAAATGTCTATAGTGTACCAGTCACTGCTTTAATAACCCTGAAAATGAATAATTTGTTATAATTAGCAAACTATTGTGCTGAAGATAACATGAAAATGAAAAATTACTTTATTATGGTGCATACTTATGACAGTTTTAATTTCATTGATATTACAACAGGCATAATCAAATGTTTAGTCTTTAAAAAGTGTGGAAATTCAGTTCAACACTTTAATTTTGTCTATTCATACATGTAATCTTCCTAAAAGAAGGCTAAATGAAATAATACATTTCGTTTTACATAAACAACAATACAGTCTTGTCTATATTCAGCCCAAATCCTCACAGTAATATTTGTAGTGCTAGCACAGTGTTTGGACTTTCCAATGTTTACATTTGCTTTGAACACGGAGGAAATGCGAGCTAATATTATTTCGATATAAAAGACCAGTAAAAAGCTACAATGATCCTCAATACTCTTTATGATCAAAATTAGCGAATTGCAGAACATTTATTTTGCCTGATCAAGTCACCAAACTGATGCTTAAACACAATATTACATGAAAACAAAATCGAAGCCGAGGAATTTCCCTTCGTTTCTGTTTCATCCTACAGTATTAGATAATATAAAACGATATCTAGGGGAAGTACAGATAAATCCTACCTTGTTCAGTTGAATCCTCTACCGATATCCCTCAACGCTGGTTGTAAATGAGTTAAATTCCCAGGTTATATCACTGAAGTCCACATGTTTATTCTGATCACAGCTGCAAGCGCCGATGTGACGTAGTCAACCTCGACACGTCATCAGACGACTTAGGAATTTCATTATTTCGCGAGATATAAAGAATAGTTGAATTTTTATTTCAGTACACCTTTCTTGATACAATCAAACCCAATAATTAATCATATTTATTTCGGTAGATGTTTGTTATTACCGAAACACAATTATCTCGTAAAATATCATGAATAAGGGGCGGGGCATATGCAAATTTTTCCTAAATCACACGTGCTAGAATTCTGATACCTTCCTTAACATAGCTGAGTTGTAATTTACATGTAAGTAAAGATTTACATGAAGCTGTCACTGCATAGTAGATAAAGTGCAAGGGGCAATGCGTGCGCAAATAGTTAAATTTGCCTGATGCCTCATTTGGACAAAACTGCCAATGCCGATCACAAAAAGAATAGCGCCAATCCGAAGAGTCTTACCTTTTTTTGTTTTCATATAATGTAAGTGTCATAACTGTATCGACAAATCTCAATTCAAAAAATTCCATTCGAATAATTAAAAACTTAAAGTTAAAATTGAACAATATAAACATAGTGTTTGATTGGTATTTGAATAGGCAAAAAAGTTCTAAAAATGTTATTTAACAAATGTTTTAATCATTTTTTTAGCTATTGATATCGATCAGACCATGTTTCTCGTGTGAGTTATATGTAGCTTGTTTCTTAATCCATATAATGTTATTCATTGTATTTCATTTTTTGTAGTTAGGCAAGCTACCACCCGAAGAGAATCAATCTTTGTATTACAAGGTAAGTATAAGGGCCCTGCTCTGCTAACTCACTATTGCTATCAGTCCCTCTGTCCGTCCGTCTGTTTGTCCAACATAACTTGACCGGAACATACTTTCTCTCCTTCAGGCCTTATCCAGTTAATACTTTACCCAGAGAGTGCTTTGGTGTAAAGACTTTTCAGTGGCATTGAATCAGGTTCAAGGTCAAAGAATGAAATTCATACCTCATTTTAAAATAATCTTCCACTAATCTTGACTGCGTTAAACTAAACCGACAAAGTGTCTATAAATTATTAGGGATTGCAGTGAATTTGATAAAATGTTTCTTGGACCACGGTCAATGTCATATCAGACCTATGTGTAATAAAAAATCCCTTTCAGGAATAAACATTTTATTAATTTAACATACAATGTATCTAGATCATGATTCACATATAGTGTTCCGGAGGAAAAATTGATCAGTAACCTTAATTAATGTTTCTAGGAGAGATACCTTTTAATATTTTTTATACCCCTGCGAACGAAGTTTTTTTTTGGGGGGGGGTATATAAGAATCACCTTGTCCGTCCGTCCGTCCGTCTGTCCGTCCGTCCGTCTGTCTGTGCAAACTTCGTGTACGGTCCATATCTTTCTTATAGACAAACATTGGAAGTTTTTACTTCACACAAAGATTGCTTATGACCTAAGGGTGTGTCATGAACTTGACCTCAGGTCATTCGGGCAAAGTCAAGGTCACTTGCAGAAAAAAGTGCAAAAATCGGTATGCCAAAAATTCAACATTTTTAATGGCTGCTTGACATGTGCCATGATGTGAATTATCGTTTGATTCGAGTCATGTTTGTTAACGTAAGGATGCAAATGTCCTCATGCATTAACAGTTTACTTGAAATAAAATTTAATTTAAAGAATAGAAATTGGTTTGTGTACTCATATTAGCATTAACAGTTTTAAAAAATAGAGCAGTTGTTATTTATATAAAATGGACGGTGAAATAGATTCATCCAATATTTTCTATAATAGAAAAAAAATACATGAGTTATCATTTTTTTCTTAGCGGGGGTATCAATTGAGAGCTTGCTCACAGTACCTCTAGTTTAATTTTTTGATTTACTCTTCTTAACCTAATCTTGCTCAACCTTTACAAAGCAAATATGCTTGAAGGTTCGGAGTGTCCAATGACATTGAATGAAAATTCTTTATCAAATTTCAAGGTGATACAGAACTTTGTAAAAATCTTTGTCTTGATTGTCCGACTGGCTCCAGCTGGTGTTTACTATATACAACCACGATATGAGGGAATTTACATCAAAACGCGATTTTGAATGTTGTCGACCAAACTATATAATTATATGTTTTCAGTTTTTATCATTTGAAATCAAATAGTGTAAATATCATTATCAGCATCTGGTCAGAATATTTTGCAATATATGAATCGTTTGATTACAGATCCGATTTGCAGCGCAATTTTTATTTTATGCGCTTTATGCCCTGTTTCAACGTCTGGTTGGTTGTGGGAGACAATGGACAATTGATCGAATGATCAAACATTTCAGATTCCCCTGTCTACTGAAAGAACCAAAGGTAATCAATATATATATAAATCCAAGAAAAACCTCAGTGGTCGGTAAAATATATATAAAACTTAAATAGATCGAGTAAAACATAAGCGCTTTCATTTTCTTCAGATGTTTTACAATACTAACATGATAACGTTTGTTAAGACATCATAAAACTTTAACGGCGTTTTCAAATCTCTGAATGACGTCATCTTTTCCCTTAATTTTAGATATCACAATACAAATAATAACTGATTTTATAACACAGTTTAAACATGAATAAAACATTTAGAATACGCAGAGGTTACATTAAACTATTCAATTTAGGTTAAAAAGTTCTTATAAAATGTTTTTCTTTATCACGCCTTTCAACAGTATTGTACATTTTATAGAACAGAAAAACAGTAAATGATTTTTTTCCGCACAGGTCAAGGTGTTCCCTAACTTTTAGTTTGCGGTATTCCGGTTGGTTGATGTGCTGTTTGTGAATTCGGATTCTTTCCCGTAAGGTACTTCCCGTTTCCCCAATATATAGTTCCCAGCAACCTGAGCACGTGATAACATATAATATGTTTCTGGTTTGACACGACATGTTGTTGTTAACGATAAACCGTTTCCCTACAAAATTGACATGATGTCCTTGTTTGATATAGGGACAAGTGCCATATCGCGAATCCTGGCATTTGGTAAATTCAAACTCCGATTTTTCTTTGAAATTGGAATTAGTAATGATGCGTCGAAGATTCTTCTGCTGTCTTTTGCTGTTTATAAATTTTTGTTTTTCAAATATCTTAGCCATTGTTTCATCAGTCTTCAAGACGTCGTTTAAATGGTGAACAATCGGGGCGATGTTAGTATTTCTGGGATTATGGGTGGCAACCAGTGGCAATATCTTCAATTTTTTATTGTTGTTTTGAACAGGATTGAGGAGCTTCTTTCTGTCTAATTTCATGGTTTTTTTCAAAAGCATCGTCAATAATTTTATCCGATTACTTTGTTTCTTTAGATACTTTTTTAATTCCTGTAATCTCTGTATTTTGACAGACTCGTCGTTAACGATTGTGCATATTCGTCTAGACAGGTTATACGGTATTGCTCTTTTCGTATGTCGTGGATGACATGAGTTGAAGTGTAACTACTGATGAGTATCCGTGGGTTTGTAGTATACATCCGTCATAATGACTTCGTCTTGTTTGGTCAACAAAATATCTAAAAATGAAATTCTATTCAGGCTTTCGTCCGCTGTAAATTTAATATCTGGATTAAGTTCATTCAATATATTTTTAACAAGAGGCTCATGGTGCCACATCGCTCACCTAAGCAACAATGGCTTTATATGGGTGGTCAAAGTATATTGTGCCATATGGCTCCTCGGTAGAATAACAACAAATAATGCAGTAAAGTATTCAAATTTTACACTTAATTTTGCACTTAATCTTTCATATTGTACCTTTATGAAATACCATTTTTTACCAAAAACAAGATATCATGCAAGATATAAAACTAAATGTTTGGTAGGGGTACATTGTTAACTTCCAATTTCCCTTATTTTAGTTCTGCTCCACCCCCCCCCCCCCTTTATAAAGCGATCAAGATATGAGAGCATATAGGTAAATTTTCTTCTTCAACTTCTAACTAGTTGTTGTATTTAAAATATTTAAAAAAATTCCTTTATGTAAAAGAAGAAAATTGTACCTTAATGTGCTCAAATTAAAAACATTAAAAAATTTGATTTGTCTTCCGCATTATAAACGAGTGTTGTTTACTTGGCGTGAACTCCTAGGATGTTTTATAACCTTACTCACTTGATCGATGAATACACTCGAATGAAAAATGGTGTCATGTGATATGTTAAAGAGCTATTATAATCAATGCAAAGGCGTAGGACTGGGGTTGGTGGGGGCTACGTTTTGCAAAGTTAGACATAGCCATACTCAAAATCCTTTTTTTTGCTTGTCAAAATTTCTGATAAGGTCTAGCCCCCCCCCCACCCATTTTCAATTTGCTTCCTACACCACTGCAATGTATTGACAGGAATATCACTCTATTTTACTAAGGCCCACCCATTATTTTCATCTTTATTAAAAAACAACAAATGGCTACAAACCGATATGATTTTCCGCTGTAATATTTTCTTAAGAGCGATAATATATTTATCCCCGTAACAGTAATGTGTCATAACTATGGAAACTGTTTTAAAGCAATCGTTTATATTTGTGTCTAAAAACCGTAAAAGTTGGTGTAGATTTCATGTAATTCATTGTATTAGGAGGGCGCCAAAGAAAGTAGTTACAGCATAACTTTTAAACTTTCTGTACAAATATTTAAAGTTTAGCGAGAAATGTCTAGTGATCAATCAAAATGTCAGCGTCAATCGTAAAATTATAAGCAAGATACAGAGCTTGCGATTCTGCTAGGTTTGAGTCAATTTTTTTTGTTCACAAGAGTTTATTTCATTCAACTTAAGATCTTTATACTTGGTATTTCCTATTCAGCATTTAAAATGTAAAAAAAACAAAAGCATGGCCTCAGCTCTGTGTGCAAACAGAAAATTGTGAGCAAAGCTCTGTATCTTTCTTATAATTCGAAGGTAAGTAAACAGAAAATTGTAAGCAATTTAATCAGATGAAATGTGCATTAAAACAAAAAAAGATCACAATTTATTTTTCATTATATATATACCTATATATTTCTAGCAGCAAAAACAATCTCCGCTTAGATTGAAAATGCTGAGCATCTTAACAAAACACGTTGCATTAATCAACCATTACGTAGAGATCGTACTGAATTACCAATGCAATGTATAATATTTTATAAAATGTTGTAATTGCATCAAATTTTGCCCATTTTGCGCAGGTAAACACTCAGCTCTCTGATTTACCGAAGTCTATATTTGATTTAATACGTAAAAATTCCAAAATACAGGCGATAGTTCCCCTCAAGTGACGAAAATGAAACGAGAATCAAAACAAGCTAATACCAACGTCACAAGTTAAAATGTCAACGCATTGAAATTTTTAACCTCAATTTACTTCAAAATCGGCACAAATCTATGTTGTATGTTTCGAATATTCTCTTCGCACGTAAAGTGTTGCACAACCAGCAAGTTCATCTTTGTCAGTTTAACCCACACACGCGTTCATCATGGTTGCTTCGAACAAAAAACTTCCGTTTTCGAGGTATGTAATACCGAACCCGAAGTTATAAACTGATTGACAGCTATTATTTCTTTTTATTAGTTACGAAAATTCCTCAAATTTGAAACTGAATTAGCCCATAATTTTTATAATTTATATTTTCCTTTCCATAAGGATTATTTTTGCTAAATTACGTTGAATTTGACTCAGTAGTTCTTGAGAAGAAGCTTTTTTAAAATGCACCCCCTTTCTTTACAGTTTAAGCTTTTCTCCGCTTTGAATACAATCTGGTCTTTTATTTTTGCAATTATATTCACCTTCTTATAATGATGCTTTGTGCCAAATTTGGTTGAATTTGGTCAAGTGGTTTTAAAGAAGACGTTCAAAATGTAAAAAGTTTACAGACGGACAGACGGACAGACGGACGACGGACAACCAGAACAATCAGAAAAGCTCACTTGAGCTTTCAGCTCAGGTGAGCTCAAAACTGACAGATTGTTGTCTCCGGAATTCCAAACAATTAAACAGTCATCCAGGTACCTTTTTCCAGTGCTTTGTTATATACATTTCCGTCTCTTCGTTAAACAATCTATTCATTTCCTTATACATTTTCTTTTCCAGGTATCCTAATGTAAGGTTAGCATATGTTGGAGCCATTTTAGTGCCCATGGCGGTTCCTTTAATTTGTTTAAAATGTTTTCCGTTGAATATAAATGTATTATTAGTCAATACAATTAATGCAGCTTCTAAAATGAATTCTTTTAAAAACCGATTGTTGATTTTTTCAGGCATCCTACTGATCCAATATTCCATCGCTTTAAGTCCCAAAGAATTTGAAATGTTGCTGTACAAATTGATGACATCAAAAGTAATGAACTTGCTATTCTTATTAATTTTTCAGGTAAATAACGGAGAAAATCCAAGTCATCTTTCACGTAGCTTTTAACATCAGTACACAATGGTTTAAGTAGAATATCAAGTAAATTGCTAAGTCTTTGAGTAGGTGCTGAAGGTCCCAATACAATAGGTCTGAATGTGATATCATCTCGATATGGACAACGGATGTATTCAGAACACTGGACTTTGATGGCATCTTTAATTTTTGTTGATTTATGAATCTTAGGGAGACCATAAAAATTGCTTTCTTTATATTCATAATCTGTTAGGTAGTCTTCCTCTTTCTCAGTTAAGCAGGATGTTGTTTTATGTCTTTTTAACAGAATCTTGATTTCTGCATCTTTTTTTTTTATCATCATTGGTTGGTATTTCCTGATAATAGTCGACGTTTGACAAAATTTTCATGATATGGTCTTTATAAAAACCAGAATCCATAATCACAATTGCGCCACCTTTTTCCGCTTCTTTAATCACTATTGATTCGTCGTTTGCTAAAGATTCAAGGGCTGTGGCTTCTTCTCTTGATATGTTGAATTTTGTTTTACAGTTTTTGATGTTACTGTTAAGAGGTAGATGGTTTAGTGTGTCACAAACAGTATTTGAGATGTCGTTCTTACTAATTTTTGGATTAAAAAATGATTTGTTACGTACAATGTTCTCTTCCGACTCTGTGTCACTTTCACTCTCTTTATAAAAATGTTCTGCTACTTTCAATTTTCTTGTGCATTCCTTTATATCTGTCCTTAGTTCTGACATATTACTCTGGGGTGTTAGGGTAAATTTCAAGCCTTTACACAAAAGTAGCACTTCAGCTTCATTTAAAAGTATTTTAGACAGGTTAATCACTTTAGGTTCGATGTTGTTTGATGGCAGCATAGATTCTAAATCTTGATCTACATATACCGTGGTTGTGTGCGGCGTCGTTCTTGAAATCTGTGATTGTAGCGACGATTGGGAATTAAGTTGTTTGCTCCTTGGTTCGGTTTGCCTCCTCCTAAAAAATAGTTTTTGGCGCTTTTCCCCACATATGTCAGATGATTCTTTTTGTAGACAGTGTTTGCATGAACATTGTTATAATGCAGGTATTTTCTCTCGCCTGGTGTTGATTTTCTATACGGCGTGGCGCTGTTGTTATAACGGTTTGGTTGTTTGTTTTGGTTTTGGGTAGTTGATCGATTGTATCTTTGGTGTCCCAATCCGTTGTTGTCTTTGCCCTCATTTGTCGCCGCGGTTTGATTGCTGGTAGTTCTTTGTCGGTCATTCATAACGGCGGTTGCGTAGTTTCTCGGTGGGCCATTGTTTATTTCATCTGTCCGTTTTTGAGATGGTGATGTTTTGGCTTTGTTGGTTTGTTGTTTTTGCGATATTTTATTCTTTATAGGTTCTCTCCCATAGTTTTTTGCATAATCTAACAACCAAGCTTCTTTGTATCGCCACTTATTAAACGATTTTTGTTCTTCTTTTGTACAATCAGATTCCCACATTTTAAGAAGAATTTTCAGAACTCTACCTGAAGCATATTCTTTCTTTTTCGATCTGTGCATCGAAATCAATTACTTTTTTCTGACTGTAGTTTGATCTCAAACGTAGTAACTGAATATCCCCTTTAACACGTTCTTTGACAACTTCAATACGGATATTTGTTTGGTCCTCTGGTTCACCTCGGATTGGTTTAATTCTATATTTTCTAGGTATAATAGGTTCTTGTTCTTCTAGCCATTTTTCAAATTGTTCAGCGTAATTTGCATTGTTAATCTGCTTCCAATATGTTTGTTTTCTGATATTCACCATTTTGCTCCAAACAGATTTCAGTGTTTGCTTAATTCTTGACTCTTCTTTTTGTAAAGCAAGCTCATTAATTTCTCTTTGAATTAATTGCGTAGGAGATGTGTATGAGCTTACCTCATTTTCGTCAATTAAAGCAGTTTTTAAACTGGTTTCCTCTTCGTCAAAAGTCTCCGATCCTGCTGTAGAGAATTGACGTTGACCTGGTAGAGCTTCTCTGCATACTTATATTAAACTCCGTAAAAGATCATTGGTGATATCCGTTTTGTTGATCAACAAATGAATTTTCTCGAATAACTATAAAACGTTCCGTCCGTTCGAACTCTTTATCCTTGTTAGTAGAACTCCGTGTTTCCATCACGATCTATACGATTCTATACATATAATATAGATATATAATATAATATATAATATACGATCTATACGAGTATTTCTTACATTTGCATTTACCTAAAAAAATAATTAGAGTAGCGAGTTCATTACTTTTGATGCCATCAATTTGTACAGCAACATTTCAAATTCTCTGGGACTTAACACAGGATGAATGACCATCTTTAAGTTCTCCTTAAAGATAACTTAAAGGTGCTTAAAGATAGCTTAAAGACGATCTTTAAGCCACCTTTAAGCTATATGTGTTGCTTAAAGGTGGCTTAAAGAGAGCGTAAAGATGGCTTAAAGGTAGCTTAAAGACTATCTTTAAGCCACCTTTAAGCTACCTTTAAGGGAAACTTATAGGTCCTTAATGTCCAAACTTCTTTAAGCCACCTTTAAGCTACCTTTAAGCCACCTTTAAGCCACCTTTAAGCCTTTAAAAAATCTTTTAATTCAATATTGTGCTTAATTTACTAACAAAATGTATTAACATTATGATAGAAAAGGTATTAGAAACGGTTTTTGTTCTAGAAAATAAAATGAAAAAAAAAATTCAAAACGCCCAAGAAGAGAATTGAACCGGGGACCCTTCGTTTACCAGCATCACCTCACTTCCTCTGCGCCACGGCAACTTATATATTTTAGGGTGTTTTTTATATCCTATAAATTAGTGGCTATTGAATCAATGTGTTGAGTGTGTATTTTTTACTTGAAAAGTTTTGACTTCCATTCAGTTTGTAACAATCAATTATATGATATCTAATTTATTAATTACATGCATGCTTGTATTTAGAATGAAATACGAAACTTGGTCTTAAGTGAAAAAAATATATTATACCTAAATGGAAACCGTTAAGTACCACTAGTACTTAGTTAATAAATTTAAACCAAGTAGATACAGGCTATGTTCATCTAATTCATAGCTAAATGGAATGCAAGGAAGAAGATGAAACTATTTCTTTTATTAAATGCATTGAAACTATTAGCTAGGGTATTAGTTCTACGCAAATTCCCGGTTTTCATGATCACGGCGCCGTTCCAGTATGTATAATTTTAATAATATTAATTATACATTTACAACAGATCTAGAATAACAAATGAAATGATATATGTTTAAATGTTTAATTGTATACATGATTTTTAAATTATCAATTCTATAACAAACTATATTACCAATTACCGGTGACGTATTTACTGAATGTGGCAATTGCAAATGATGTATGCATATATACTTGTACATACAATTGTATGATGTACCAGGCCGGGTATGTGACATATTTACCATTATACATTTATTTAAATAATTAACCCCCATTTATGATCACCGGTACAGTAATTAATTAGCCTCTAGATTTTACTCTTACATACATGTATCTTTAATTTGTATACGTAACATTTTTAAAACCCACAGCTAGGAAATAATACTTTGAAAATGAATAACAAATGTAAATAAACTTTCATTCACTAGACTTATCGTATACACGTACATACTAAGATTTCAACGCCTTTAGAAACCCTGACGTGCACCTGGGCACATGACACACCTGCTGTGTATATCTTGTATATTCTGTGTTAGTTCCAGGGGTTTTCTTAACTTGGACAAACAATAGACTCTAATTAGATATACACAAACAAACAAAACTATGTCTAGACAAACAAAGCGGTAATATCCCGCCCGATATAACCAAGGCAGTTGAGAGTCTTTTCATCTTTAACATGTATCTAGCATATCTAGAATTAGACCTAGAAATAATTAAAAATTGAAAAAAAAATACATATCTTAAACCGATTAAATTAAATCATGTTTTATTGGTTCATTTTTTTATTTTTTTTAATAACCGGATGAACTAAGAGAGAGAGAGAGAGAGAGAGAGAGAGAGAGAGAGAGAGAGAGAGAGAGAGAGATTTCACCGATTAATTTATAATAAGAAACAATCATACTTTAATACAATTTCATGCGCATATTTAGATACAGAGACTGCGCTCACCCCTACAATAATTTTGAAACCAAAAAAAAAATTATAAAGAATTTTATAACGGCAATCTGTGTCCATTAGAGCGGTGTTGATGATAGCGATCTGTGTTTAATAGGGCGACAATTAAAACCGCCTGGAACACCCCCCACCTTCCTTGGAAATTACATCATCACTCGGATCACCCCCTCCCATCCCTATAAAAGAGCTTTTGCATTTAATATATGTTTTCAAGATGAATCTGTTCAGCTTGATCAAACCTGACTTAAAGGGAACTTAAAGATGGTGTAAAGACAGCTTAAAGGGAGCGTAAATGCCACTTAAAGATGCTTAAAGGTGGCTTAAAGATGGCTTAAAGGTGACTTAAAGAAGTTTGGATATTAAGGACCTATAAGCTCAGCTTAAAGGTGACTTAAAGGTGGCTTAAAGATTGTATATCCTTTAAGCCACCTTTACGCCACCTTTAACGACTTGCTTAAAGATTGTTTTTCGCCCTGTGTAAAGCGATGGAATTTTGGATCAATAGGATACCTGAAAAAATCAACAATCGGTTTTTAAAAGAATTCATTTTAGAAGCTGCATTAATTGTATTGACTAATAATACATTTATATTCAACGGAAAACATTCTAAACAAATTAAAGGAACCGCCATGGGCACTAAAATGGCTCCAACATATACGCAAAAGTTAGTGACCACCTTGACCTGGGCGGAAAAAAACATTTAATGTTTTTCCGTTCTATAAAATGTAGAATTCTAATACTGTTGAAAGGTGTGATAAAGAAAAACATTTTATAAGAACTTTTAAACCTAAATTGAATAGCTTAATGTAACCTCTGAGTATTCTAAATGTTTTATTCATGTGTTATATAATCTGTTATTATTAGTATTGTGATATCTAAAAATACGGGAAAATATGACGTTATTCAGAGACTTGAAGACGCCGTTAAACTATTATGACGTCATAACAAACGTTATTTTGTTAGTATTGTAAAACATCTGAAGAAAATGAAAGCGCATATGTTTTACTCGATCTTTGTGGTTTCATTTATTTAAGTTATATATATATATATGCTGTATATATATATATATACAGCATCCATAACGTTATTTCTTTTCCTTTTTACAAGATAAAGGATAAAACTGTATACACGCACGATGGGATAGGATTGATTCACGATATGAAAGGATAAACGATGTTCAAGTCAACAGTATAATCCCGTTAAACGATCTTCGCGATTAATCTGATAATGACAAAATTTGAGAGAGAACACATACGATTCAAGTTTTACGTGGGATTTCTTGTTATTAACAATTGCCGAGTTGTTACATTTGTAATCATCGCTGCAAAATTTATAGAATGTATAAAAATGACCAGTTAATGTTTTAATCAAAGTTATAAGCTTAAATGATCAATTAATTATCTGTATTGTCAACATTGTTTTCATTACCCCGCCGAACACCGCGAAAATTGTACGGAACATAAGTCAGGGGTTTGATTAAAAAAACAACTCTTGTTCTAAATAAATATAAAATCTTTTAAAATACATTTCTTTTTTATAAGAAAATAATGCATTAAAAGCGAATTAAATTTCATACAGCTTAAATAAATTATTTACGCAGATACACATTCCGCGTACGATTTGTTAACATTGTTTTCATTGGGTAGCAAGGGACAGTTTCGGATAAAGTACCCGGTTTCGGAAAAAGTATTTTTGTAAAATTGAAAGTTTCTGTTCTTGAAGGCTTATGAGTGTTGCTAGAATTTATAAAATGATTTTTAATGGTTATCATTAGTTAGAGGGATGCCTCTTGCTGAAATTTGTATGCAGTATGTAGGCTCCTAAAATTAAGTAGACAAGAATCAGCAAAATGCGAAACTTGCTGCTATGACTGTTAAGTTGACTCTGCACAGTGAAATAATGTTATTGCAAGTTACAGACGGGAGGTAAAATAACACGAAAAGGAGGGTGACGGGACATTTGGTAAGTTCCTGACATGTGATGGCCCAACATGCACACGGTACGGAAGGTCAATCCTTTGCAGGAAATTAGCTGGGGGAGGTCTAGAAAGCTTAGACATTATGAAAAATGCTCGAAATATGAAAGAAGGGTCGAATTCTCAGGAAAAACCAGTACGTAGAAAATTTTTCACGTTCTGACTAGTATATCTCCTCAGAAATTGGTGATTGGTCTTATAAGGAGTGAATTAAAGGTATTTGTGCTGAATGGGAACTGAGGAATTTCTAGTTACACAGTTCCGAAGACACACACCCCTTGGCTACAGTGAATTGTATAAAAAAACCTGTCCCCTGTCACTTTATAGCACACTCTAGCCGATCGCCGAGAACATTTCAGCCCGAGATCAAACATTCTACGGAAAATATCGGATTCAATTAAATATACAACTCTTGATTTAAGTAAATATTAATTGTATCATAAATACGTTTGTTTCTGTAAAAATGATGCATAAAAACGTATTATATTGCATACAAGTTAATGTTTACTCAGGTATATACTCTGCGTACGATTTAATAAATTTGGTATACATGCAAATATGTTACATTGTTTCTAAGAACTTTGATTGTTTACATTCATTTTTCATTTCCACTGCTTACAGACATGGATTTACATGCAATATTTTTTTTTCTTCTTTCAATATAGTTCATCCCTCGTTTGACCGAGTAGTGTCGAACTCTGTACATGCGCGCAGCGGCGAAGGACTTTACTCTTAAAAGAGTTATTTTTACAGGTTAAAATAGAGGTAAAAAAGGTGGCCGACTTTACTCTGCCAACAGGATCCCTGCCTTAAACGCCAGCGTTGGCAAGACCACTAGTGTGCCTGGCAGGGTATTTCATTGGCGGATGGCTGAGGGGAAGAAAGAATATTGGTGGGTCTTGATCCGGGAGTGTGGCACGATGAATCCCATGGAATGTCCTCTGGTTGTGGTGGTAATAACTGGGGTCAGGTAGACTTGAGATGGAAATGCAATTAAGTTGTATACTATCCTGTACATCATGATCAATTTCATGTTTTGGCGTCGTTGTTGCAGTAACGGCCAATTTAGGTCTTTTATCATCTTCGACACACTGCTGTATGTCGAATAGTCCCCGTTGACAAAACGTGCTGCTCTGCGTTGGACTTGTTCCGATTTGTCAATGTTTTGTTTGGTATGTCGGTCCCATATTGTGGCAGCGTATTCAACGTTAGGTCTTAAGAGGGTAGTATAGCACTGAGCTTTTACTTTCTTGCTACAGCAGCTGATGTTGCGTCGCAAGAAGGCACAGGTGGAGTTTGCCTTCTTGGTTATGATGCCGATGTGTTTGTTCCATGTCATGTTGGTGCTGAAGGTAAGGCCCAGGTATTTAGCATGGGTTACATGAACTAATAACGTTCCATGGATGTTATAGTCATGGTGCACATTTGATCTCTTGTTGGTTATGTTGATCACCTCACACTTGTCTGGGTTGAATTCAATAAGCCAGGTTTGTTCCCATCTTTGAAGAGTGTCCAGATCTTTTTGGAGTTCTTCAGCATTTTCTATACTGTGATTGTTCGGTATAAGAAACAATCGTCAGCAAATAGTCTAGCCGTTGATGATATATCCTCTGGCATGTCGTTAATGAACAGAAGAAACAGTAGCGGTCCCAGCACAGTTCCTTGAGGGACGCCTGATGTTACGTTCGAAGATGTTGATTGCTTTCCTTTTTAGACTACTTCTTGTTTTCGTTCTCCCAGAAAGTCGCTGACCCAGTTATTAAGGTTGTCTCTGACGCCGTAATGCTTCATTTTTGTTAAAAGTTGTGAGGTACCTTATCAAAGGCTTAACTAAAGTCTAACAGTATTGCGTCAACTTGTTGGTTCGTGTTGAGGCTGGATGCTAGATCTTCCACTGTTAGAAGGAGCTGTGATTCACATGAATGTGAATTCCTAAATCCATGCTGTGACTCAGTAAGAATGTTGTTGGTCTCTAAATGTATCATGACGACGCTGAATATAATATGCTCCAGTATCTTGCAGCAAATGAATGTTAAGGATACTGGCCGGTAATTTGATGGTTTACTGCAATCGCCCTTCTTAAATAGAGGTGTGACAAATGTATTTTTCCAGTCAGATGGTATTTTGCCCTGTGTGATGGAAGCTTGATAAATAAGGGTCAATGATGGTGTAATTTCATTGGCTAGCAATTTTTGAAACTGTTCAGATATGCCGTCAGGTCCTGTGCCTTTGTGTGTATTTAAGCCGGATAACAGTTTAAGTACTTCCTTTTGGTTGATGGAGAAGTCTGGTTTCTTTGGATGGGTGGTTGTGTCTAATTCAGGTACACATGTTGTATCATCCGATGTGAATACGGAGGTGAATTGGTCGTTTAGGATGTTTGCTTTCGTCATACTGTCACTATGGGTGGTTCCGTCCTTGGTTAGTGGAGCAACCCATGAAGCATCGCAGCATTTGCTCCTACTGAAAGACCAAAAGCGTTTAAGATTTTTGTTGATGTCATCATTTAACATTTTCCAATATAGTTGTGAGACTCCGCCATAACCATCTTTTCTGTCCTTCCTATAGCACTCGTAGATAGGTGGCATTATCTTCGAGTTGTGTATGTTGTTGTTCAACCAAGTTTCGCTAAATGCTATTATAACAGGACTTTCGTCATCAATAATACCCCCTACTGATTCTAATTTACTTTTAAAACTCTGAGTGTTCATAATTAGCAGTTTTAGCTCGTTTGCTGGCTTGTGTGTTTTGTGGTTTGTGTTAGTGTTCAGTTTGTTTGATTTACCTTTGGTTAGTGTTGATGTGCTAATGGGTGTTCCTGATACTGATGAATACTCATCTGACAGCATGCCGTAGTACGATGGTTGAATATTAATGAATTTTTCTAAGATACTGCTAGTTGCTGTATTAATAGAGCTGCATTTGGCACAAATCCATGATATGTTGATTTTGGATAATAAAGAGTAAGTCTCATTGTTCATGTTGATGCACGTGGTGTGGTACCAGCAATCACAACCGTCACATTGTATTCCGGCTTCGTTGTCGAGAACTTCGCTACCGCAAACAAAACATGGTTGTTTAATGTTTGTGTTGGGCCCAGGGTTTAGGTGGCAGTCTGATGATTGTACTATTAATAAAGCACACAGGTAGATAAGATAGAATGTTCCACCAGAGAATTTGCTAATCTGCTTAGTATGTAAGAATATGCTAGAATGCACAATGTTAGGGTCGGTGTTGAAACTGCATGATGAAAGAAGTTGAATACTGTGGTCTAAATGTGTAGATAGTTTGAGAACGAGTCTATCGTGATTGTACCAATTCTGCGTTGTTACGAAGAACACGTCAATAAAGACTGATGGTATTCCTGAATTCCACGTTATCCGAGAATAATGTCTGTATGCTCCAGTGGATCGTTTTCTCAGGAGGGCTGAGAGAGCTAGAGTAACAGTTGATTATTTACATGTTCTGAATACACTTCCGGTTTCCAGATTATTGTTTACATGTAATCAAGTTCGTAAAAGCTTATCATTACCAGTGTAGGAGATATTTAAAATTGATCAGGTTTAAAATTTTCACAAATATATATTATAATATATCCATGATGCTATACAATTCTAACTTCACAGACATTCCAGTCCAGAAAAGGCTTTAAGAATCAACAAGAGGCCAATAGGCCTTGACGGTCACCTGAGTAGCATAACCCATACACAAACTTGTCAAGGAGTCTCACATATGCATTTAATTAAGTTTTATTCTAGAATAGAAATTTTTTTAATTTGTAATGACGACCACCTCCCTGCCTGAAATCTTTCAAAAAGGACTATTAAATCGTTTTCAAGATATTTGTGCACTTCCTGTTTGAAAGGGGGTCAGGATCAGCCCAAGGGCCCATGACCTTCATACCATTTGATGGCCCTTAACACAGGGAACAAGAATATATATGGTTTAGGGGTGGGGATATTAACCGTTTTCAAGATATTCTGGCACTTCCTGTTTGAGGTGGGACAGGACCATCCCAGGGGCTCATGACATACATACTATTTGATGCCACTTAACACAAGGACATCATATCAATGCCTTGAGTTTTTCACAAATATATACAGGAGTAGAGAAGAAGATTTTCTAAGATTTGATACATTTTTACTATATGACCATATTGACCCCACCCTAGTGCCTAAACACCTGTCCCAGGGGTCATAAATTTAACAATTTAGGTAGAAGACTTCATGTACATCATATCCAGACCTTTAGTTTTTCACAAATATATATGGGAGTAGAGAAGATTTTCTAAAATATAATACATTTTTACTATATGGCCATTTTGGCTCCACCCTTGAGCCTGAACACCTGACCCAGGGACCATAAATTTCACAATTTTGGTAGAGGGCTTCATGGACATCATATCCATGCATTTAGTTTTTAACAAATATCTATGGGAGTAGAGAAGATGATTTTCTAAGATTTAATACATTTTTACTTTATGACCATATTGGCCCCACCCTAGAGCCTGAACCCCTGACCCAGGGGCCATGAATTTCACAATTTTGGTAAAGGGCTTCATGGACATCATATCCATGCATTTAGTTTTTAACAAATATCTATGGGAGTAGAGAAGAAGATTTTCTAAGATTTAATACATTTTTACTATATGGCCATATTGGCCCCACCCTAGGGCCTAAACCCCTGACCCAGGGGCCATAAATTTCACAATTTAGGTAGAGGGCTTCATGGACATCATAACCATACAGTTAGTTTTTAACAAATATCTATGGGAGTAGAGAAGAAGATTTTCTAAGATTTAATACATTTTTACTATATGACCATATTGGCCCCACCCTAGAGCCTGAACCCCTGATCCAGGGGCCATGAATTTCACAATTTTGGTAGAGGGCTTCATGGACATCATAACCATGCAATCAGTTTTTTCCTCACATGTGTGGGAGTAGAGAAGAAGATTTTTCAAAATGTGGCTGTTTTTTGCATATTTGGCCCCACCTGTAGCACCCTGGGGGTGGTAGAGCCACCAATTTCACAATTTACATTCCTCTTACCATAGAGATGCTTCACATCGAAAATGGGAACAATTGGCCTTGTAGTTTTTAAGAAGAAGTTAAAACTGTAAATTGTTAACGCAAGACGCACGACGCACGTCGCACGACGCACGACGCACGACGACGGACGAAAACAGATAGCAATAGGTCACCTGAGTTTACTCAGGTGACCTAAAAATTGAAGTAAATCGTCCTTTGAAAAAGTGTACACTTTCTCCGCGACGCATGCGCATGTATATATTTGTTAATTTTGATCTTAAGAATTAAGAAATTTGCATCATGATAGAATGCTGAATAGGAATTTTCATTTCTTGTTGGATAAAAAATGTAATTATTATACATAGTTTTACATGTATACGGCGCACTGAACGACTTGAAACATACATATTTGCTTATGAAAAGGCACGATTAACACGATAAGATAAACGGAAAAAACTTGTTGAAATTGAACAATAAACCTGATAGGATTACTGTACCATAGAACAGTTTACACGCACGATACGATAGGATTGTAAAAAATATCGTTGCGGTTACTGTATTTAAGGGAAAGAGACACTTTGAGCTTTTTTTTTCATTCAAATCACACGCCAATTTTATTTCATGTTAATTCTTCTAATGACAAGGGGTGCGAGGTATGGAGAAAAGCAGCAGTAAACAGACAAGAACAAACGGAAGTGCGTATAACTTTCTGAATTTTTTTCTTTATGTGTACGGTTTTCTATGCAATAACAGAATGAAAAATCAAATCAGCATTGTTGCTGTAAGAAAAATGTGAAAATTAGCGACATCAATCAACCAGACTTGTATGCAATTTATCATAGATATTGTAATGATTTTGCAAAAAGCAATATTGCAATTTAAACTATGCAAGTACTAATAGTTGTAGAGTGTTTCGGCAGTTATAAGCCTCATCAGGGGTCTGCAAGAATAGCTGAAGTTCATTTTAGGTGAGACCTGATTATCTCGTCGCTTATGTTTTTGTGCTTGCTGAAAGCTATAATAGGTCGAGAATCAAAAGATGATTTGCAAGTATGCAAGTACTTGAACCAAACATGCTCAAACTGCATCATAATATTCAAAATATACTTTCGGAAATGCATATAAATGGGCCACTAGACAAAGAAACTTACAAGTTTCTGAATGACAATAAACCGTCACTAAAATGTGGTCATCTATATCTTCTACCAAAAACCCAAAAAATTCCTGAACACATTTACAACGCTTTAATGAACGGTCATTGCAGCATTAGAAAATTACCACCTGGTAGACCAATTATCGCGCAAAGCAACACGCTGACAAGGAACATAGGACAGTACTGTGATCACTCTCTCGTCCATATCGTACAAAAACAATCAACTTATATTAAAGACACTGCGGACTTTATCAACAAAATTGAAAGCCTCACGCCGCCACGAAACGCATTATTAATTACTTATGAACGTATGAACAGTTTCTTAGACGAGGCAAGCTACTGACAAACAAGTTGATAAAACAGGACTATCAACAGTCTCGTTTAAAGTCATCTTTTCGTAAGTTCTATGGTCGATACGACGACCTTGTCAGCAAATACAATCTTCCACTAAGTCGCATGCTGACTGACGTTTTTCATACTAATTGTTAGACCATAATTAATTACCTAATTGTCTACGGACTTTTGCGGTTTTTATTTTCCCGATTACGACAAAGAGCACCCGGCGGGTGTGACCGGTCAGCAGAGGATGCTCACTCCTCCTAGGCACCTGATCCTACCTCTATCTTGGAGGTCCGTGTTGCTCTGCTTTGAATTTGTATTTCGTTTTATGGATTTTTGAGATGGTTGACGGTTTGTTATTGTCGTTTTTTTCATTATGACGTGACAAGCATGTACACCAACATGGAATTCAATGGACTCCATTCATCGGTGCACGAGGCTTACACGCAGGCTAATAAAATTAAATCAGACATTCCTTATCCCACACCCAAGGAGCTAATGCTTTTATTGAAATGCGTTTTAGAAAACAATTACTTTGAATTAGACGGAAAATTCTACAAGCAAATCATTGGATCCAGCATGGGTGCAATTCCAAGTCCAGAAATTTGTGATATTAGAATGTATAAAATCACACAGCATATTGTTACACAATTTCGTCATGCTAACAAAATTCTGTTCCACGAAAGATATCGGGATGATGGCTTTATTATATTTAATGGCACGATACAGGAAATAGAGAATTTTTTTCACATTGGCAATCATTGTCACAAGCATCTTCAATTTACGTTTGAAGTCTCACCATCTTCTGTGAATTTTCGTGATACTACAGTTTACAAAAGCCTCAGATTTCAAACCTTTAACAAGCTTGACATCAAGTCATTTATCAAACCTACAAACAGCTTTCAATACCTACACAGACAGAGCGCTCATAGCCCATCCGTGTTTAAAGGTTTCTTTAAAGGGGAATGCATTAGAAATGCTAAAAATACTACCGACCCTACAATTTTGAATGCTGCACTCAATGATTTTAAGGCGCAGGTTACTCTCCCCAAGAAATCGACCCAATTATCAAAGAAACAACAAACACAAATCGAACAAAACTCATCCTCAATAAGACTCCAAAGCAAGCATCACGTAACCCTACAGTATTGGTTACTAAATTGAATACGTGCCTTAAAGGACTCAAAAAACAAATTTTGAAGTATTGGGATATTTACGTAGGAATTCTGAATGCAAATCATCTTTTGAGTCTCGACCTATTATAGCTTTCAGCAAGCACAAAAACATAAGCGACGAGATAATCAGGTCTCACCTAAAATAAACATCAGCTATTCTTGCAGACCCCTGATGAGGCTCATAACTTCTGAAACACTCTACAACTATTAGTACTTGCATAGTTTAAATTGCAATTTACTTTTTGCAAAAACATTACACTATCTATGTGGTTTGGAGTGTCGGGTCCTATTAAATCTCTTACAAGTCTGGTTGATTGATGTTGCTAATTTTCACACATCAATTGAGCGTTTCAACAATTGTTGTTTATGGGAGGGTAAAAACATCGTTATTTATTAAAGCTGCTTGGTCCAATTGTATTCAAATTTTGTGTACAGTTTCATACGATACCCATGCTAAGTAACTGTATAATAATGGACATAGCAATATTTTGAAAAAATGATGTACAAAATTTATTTGCAAAACAATCGTTATAAAAGGGTATCGCGTTATATCGCCTCATATTGATTTTCGGCCTTGACGTAGTGGCGGGTATGATTATATTACGGGTTTGACATCGATGTATAAAATAAAGGTAATCATATTTTGGAAAATCAAAAATAAACCAGCTGCGTATATTTTTTCAATAACATTTCTGAAGTTAGCTTTGTTTACAATCGATGCACACCATGCGGGTTGAATAAACCTAATCATTAGGGGGACGAAACCAAACGGTTCCCCTTCGATTCTAAACTTTCCCATGATGCACTTTGGTTTGGGTTTTTGTTTTCCTATAAAGAAATTATTTATATTTACTTTGAATATTTCTAACTTTGAAAGGAGACCGAATCCCCTGGTGTAAATATTCTAAAGTCTATAACTTTCTAAGATTATGAGTTTGTATGGAAAATTATTTGATATGGTAATAGCCAAAAAATCGGACCATGCAGCTCTAAGCTTGCAAAATGATTATGCTATGCCCTTATACCGTTGCGCTATCTAGCAGTCTAGCAATACAACTTTCCGGTAAAACTTTAGATTTCAGTTATCCCAATGTCCAACATGCAAAACTTTTTTTTCTATAAATTAATTTTATTTGTAACAAGCATTTTGACTAAACACAAAAAAAATAAAATTATTTTGTTTAACCTGGTTAGCTATGTAGCCACGCTCCCTTGGCAACCCCATATTCATGCGCGTGTTAAATGTAAATTCAAATTTTATTCAATAATAAATGATTTCTATCTTTAATAACTATTTTTTTTTAAATCTGTTAATTTAATTGTAAGGAATAATTTTGATTTTAGCCCAGATAATCCGATATAACCAGATTTGAGGCAGTGCACGCTTTTTTATAATCAGCTTCGCGAATTATAAAGCGTCCACTGCCTCAAACCAGATTATATCGGATAATCTGGGCAAACATTAAAATCACTCCTTGAATGCTTCTGAAAAACATTCAATATTTGTAATGGCAAAATCGGCTCTTATATTATATAAATATGTTATGCATTTAATACATAATACAGTAAAACACGCTGTAAAAGAATTTACACTCAGTGAAAAATGTTTTGCAAATAATCCTAAGGGGGAACAGGACGTTGCAGTGTAAAATTATATGTCAATAATTTTTTTTTTTGCTTTTCTTAGCACGTTTAGATTTAGATGTCCACTACAACATGCATTATTTTCATGACTACTTTCTTACCTTGCAAGGGAGATATTTTGATAGGAATTATCCCCCTTGTCTGTCATTATGAATTTTTTTAACAATTTCAATTTTCTGCAATAATTATTTTATTTGATGGAATTTATTTGCAAATTATATTCATTGATTTTAAGAATGGAAACAAATTTCAAAATCAATTACAACATTGGCCTTTTTACATAGCAATATCATAATTTTATCAAAATATTGCTCAAATCAGCGCTTCAAATTTTGAAGTTTTTGATTCTTAATTTGAACAAAATGTGATGGCACAAAAAAACCTGTCAATTAATTTTTGAAAAAAAATTCATATATCAACCTTAGCATGCGCTTTATTACTTATAAAATGTTCATGGCCACTTTCTTGCCATTCAAGAGAGATACTACAATAGGAATCACCCATACCCCTTATTCTGGAATTATGACCGTTTGTGACAATTTCTGTTTTAAACTATCAATAAAGTAATGCATTATTTAGATTTATCAATTAACATGAACGGATCATTATCAGAATATATACCCGATTATATTAACCGCTTATGATTTTATACATTTACATTTCTAAAATTAAAATTTTGAATTTCCCCCATCTCATGTTGTAAAAATGACTACTTTAGTGCCGTTGAGTACGGGAAAAAGATCTATCAAATCCTCTATGACGTCATAATGGATAAATCACATCATAGCATGATACAATCAAATCAATTATGACGTCATAATAGAGTTAGCACATCAAAGTATCATTGCAATGAAAGTCACGTGATACGTGTCCTGTCTCCCCTTAAAGTTGTAGTTGTAACTAATATAATAGGGTGTAAAGATCTACGGTCTTAACGCTTGTCCCTTGAATTTGCTTTAAGCGCGTTATACTTTTTAATAATTAAAAACTTGTTATGAAATGCTTAAATGAAAAGCTTAAATTTACCACTTTCTTTTCAATTTTGGTTGATAACTACTTGTAACATAGTTCTACATCTTACTCTCTTTTATCTAAGTTACAACGCATGCAAGCAGATCACTGGTTTGCCTGGCAGAGACTAAATGGAGTAACACGCAATCTCATTCGACGAGTTGAAGGAAGTGTACCTCTACAGCAAGTTTGATTTTTCTTATGTATTGATTTTATAATAACTTCATTTAGCACTCATGTATGAAATTTGAAATTGCTGTCATTTTCGGCCATCGTATACAGCATGAGATACAACTGTGAGTAATATAATCAAACGTTGATATTTGTCTTAATAAGGTGGCATCGTCTGATTTAAACATATTTCAATAAACCTTGAAATTTCAAAATTACAATCGTACGTTATCATAATAATAATTATTATTATATTATTATACGTTTTATCAAATGTGTTATTTTGTTGATAATTGATATATCTGTGCACATATTATAATAATAATTTTATCTGCAAATAAGAATGCTAATATGCACCTATAGAATTACAAAAAAGTTCAATTCTGTGTGAACTTTATATAACGTCACAATTATTACCGAACGTGCTAACCGTTTGACGGTTGTAGTATTTTTAGCATTAAAACAAGGTTATGTTATACACTCTGAACGATTTGCATTTCTCAAACGTTAATATATAAGAAATAAACAGCATTCATGTTAACAAGTTCATCGGGATATTAATTTGGTACGTGATCAATTATGTTTAATATATGTTTGGAGACAAAAAGAACAACCTAGTACAAATTAATATTCTGTAATTTAGCAACAACATGTAATAGTTTACATTTTGCCAATCTTGTTACATTTTTTGTACTAAAATTACATTGTAACATTTTGTTTTAAAGATTTACTCCTATTTTAAAAACCATTGAATATAACCACCCTTATCTGGCGGGAAGGACTCTCCAAGTACATATTGAACAAAAGGCATTGTACATTGTAAACTTAACAGAAGTAGCTCTTGGAGAACCAACGGTATGTATATGTTTGCCTCTTATTCAAAAATAAAATACAAATAATTACTTTCTAGACTGTATCTTCATCGCCAATACAGTGTTTGCAAACTGTTGTTTTTCATAAAATCTTTGTTGTGTGTTCTCTTTATTCTTTTTTGAATTTTTAAATTAAAGGGTACCTGCAGCCAAACCCATGTAAAACTTATGTTATAGAATTTATTTACCAAAATTTAATGCAAAAAAACCGCATCGAAATCGATGCAAAAATAATGGAGTTACGTTGCTTCGCGATAACGAGGCTTCAGCGGAAGTGACGTCACGAGGTCAACAGGAGGAAAATTTCCATACAAAGCTATACAAAATAAATTTGATTTTTATAGCCAAAATGATTGATATAGGTCTGATGTTTTGATGTATTAAGTTATTTTAAGTATTATAGATTTAGAAATTTGTATCCGGATATATTTGTTACAGTCAGATTTATTTTTAAAGGATTTTTAAATTTGCTATCCTCCTCGCCTCTTTACCGATGATTACGATATCTTAAAACAATTGCATGGGCAGAATATACATGTTCATTATTCAGGTTTTGGTTGCATAATATCACTTCACACGCGAATGATCCGAGACAATGACACAGGTAAACAGGTAAACTAACGGAGCTACTGCTCCAGACACGTGTATATCTTGGGTATGTATACACATGGTACACATGCATGTCTGGTGAACAAAGGGGGGTTTCACGCCTCTAGACTTGTAAATTGATTTGTGTATAATAAGTTAATAAAAACAGAAAAATAAATTTGACTGTGTAAAATCAGGCGTTCATAAGCTAATACATGTGTATAGTCTGTCAATCAGACTATCAAAACGTAACCACTAACCTGCTAACGTTCAAAATAAATGCCTTGATTGTTACTTATTTACTCACTTTTAAAATGACAAAATTTACCATTCAGCCGTTTTAATCCTTTTAAAAATGTAATTAAGTAATGATTTCGGAAGTCATTACGTTGATCATTAATTTAGTCTCAATGTCTTATCTAATATTAATAAAGTGCAACCGTTCTTTTGAGCTCTATGGTCAGCAAATAGCTTAATTAAATTGTTATGCTGACGCCGAATCATTATAAAATCTTTACAAAATTATAGCAAAGGATGTAAATAAGTCTAAAAGAAAATTCCACTATCGTATTTTTTAAAAATACAAGACAGACTTCATCATGCAGCCATCTTGCAAGGACTTTTGCCCTGATCCGTTTATAATTAATCCTGTGTTTATTTTATATGCATGCTGTTTTGATTGTTATTGGTTTGAAATAATTATAAATGAATAATCGGGCGACATAGTGGTAATTTTATTTCTCATACGAGGAATAGACCCCGCGTTATAATACCTTTTACAAAATATATACTATTATCAATAGTATTGATAATGTCATGGAAAAATCTTCCCAGAAAAATACGAAAATATGTTTCTTATAACAATAGTGCTTTGATTAATTGTCATTTTGCTACATAGAATGTGAATTTATATGGAAAGTGTGTTACAAATTTGACTTAATTCATCAATCAATTTCCGAATTCGGCATTTTTGTACCGTAAAATACGAGTTTAAATTTAAACTACATTTTATTTAGTCATCCTGGGTTGAAAAAGAAATACAGAAACAATTGTTCATATATCGATAAAACAATGCAAGAAAACGAACAGTTTTCATGCGATTTTCTTGTTTCTCATGTAGCGGCGTTGACCCCGTGACGTCACAATTCATCTCGCGCCAAATCGGCTTGATTTAAAAACCGTTCAGGTGTGAAATTGGGTTTTCCCCAAATATCTCAAAAAGTACTTATGCGATCGCAGTAAAATTTTCAGGATGATGTTTTTTCACATAGATCTCCTTGATATAAAAAAAATGACCGGCACTGCAGGTACCCTTTAAATGACAACAATAAAATTCCTTAAATCAATATACGAATACATATTTTAAACGTGTACAAGATATATATATATATATATATATATATATATATATATATATATATATATATATATATATATATATATATGTGTGTGTGTGTGTGTGTGTGTGTGTGTGTGTGTGTATTTATGTAATGAAACGAATAAAACAATAAAAATAAATGAATAAAGATTAATTATGCATCAGCTTAAATATGAACCTTGTGTGTGGTGTGTGTGGAAGGGGGGGTAGTGTGAAGGTGGTTAGATTGCTATATATATTACCTCATGCTTAATTGTAAGGAAATCAGAAATCATCGGTTAAGAGCACTCACGCGGATACCATGTATATTCCATACATCATAAATACGAAATCATTATGACGTCATTCTTAGAGTATTATGAAATGTCAGGTTTTGTAACCAATTCGAAACTTGTACCATTCTTATAAAATTCTTAGTTTTTATTGTTTTAATCATTTTTTTGGTCAAAAACACTAAGGCAGTCGGTAAAGAAAATATATATTTGTTACAAGGTTTGTAGTACTACAAACCATATATCCAATAATGCATGAAAATCAAACAACATTGTGAATTAGGTGCATAATTTAATTTGCAAATTTTCAAATGTGTGTATGTGTGTGTTTTGATCTTTATCATTATAAAATGTGTAAGTCATGCACAGTTTCCAGTTGATTTATCTAATATATGGAACTACATGTATAATAGGCCTTTATATGATGTTAAAACATTATATTTATTATCACTTTTTTCTAATAAAGTTGCTTGCACCAGTTGCTTTATTTGTGGTATTCAATGGTATGTTGATGCCAGTCGCAGTGTGGATAAACTCCATGGACAATGACATTGGTCAGGTAATTGATTCGAACAGGACTACTCTTTCTGTTTTTATTTTTTTGATTTTTGACTATTCGTAGTCAGTCTTCGTAACTTCATGGTACTATAAATTATGTCTCTTCATTGCCGGATGGTATGCTAGGTTTCCATACCGAGCACATTAAGTGATAATGAACGACTTCGACATTGGGTGAAGACGAGAATACTATTCAATATGCTAGAAGCCCAATATCATGAATCTGTCACCCATCTTGGTAATTTGTTCGATCACTAAACGCATTGCTTTTCTCTATCCGTACACAAAATAAATGTATATGAATTTCTTAACCAGTCATCATCGTTCTTTTGAAAATAATTGTATAGGTTTCTTTAAATTCCAATTATAATAGGATTTACACATCTTTTAATGGATGGAGTTAGTGTCTGCATGCATAGAAATCTCTCAAAGAGACATCCTATCTACAAGATACTGCTGCCTCACTTCCAATACATGCATGCCATAAATATGTAAGTTTTTTTGTTCATTTAATATTTGTTATAATAGAGGTATATACTTTGATATTTGTCTTCATAATCATTATGTTTATCACATGTGCATATAAAGAGCTGCCAGGGATGACTTACTTCCACCAGGAGGTTACATCGAGATTAACATGTACATTAGACGTGTATTAATGATGAAGCTAATATCAAAACAGTAAGTTGAATAGATTTATATTATCAGGAAATTTGACTAAAGGGACAGGTGCAGCCATCTTGTACATTGTAAAATGTATTATTTTTATTTTTTTTTTTTTTTGCATACAAGAACAGACATTGCATTTTTTTATTCACTTAGCACTGCGCAGCTAAAGACTTAAATTTAAGATTTAAAAAACCTGAAAAAAATATTAAAGGAGATCATTGATGTCTATCTCTACAACCATTTCGTGAGAAAAGGATCTAAGCTTGATCATTAAAGTTGGAACTTTTACCTCAAAATATGGTATACAATTCTTAAAATGGGTCTAAAAATCTATCAATTCTCACGAGATAAGTTTGTCTGTATCTATGAAGGTACAATTAAGATATATCTTCATTGAAAAATATATGTACATGTATATATATATATATGTTTTAAGATAATTATTTTTTTTTACCCCTACCCCACTTCCAAAAAACATTTACTTCAATTTATACTTATAGTACTGAAAAAAAAATCCAAAAAATAATTTATTGGGACAGGTATACAGGTATAAAGATGTCTGTTACATTCAACTCGGATTGTTGAATTTTTGAATTGACGTTTATTTTTTTTCTATGCAAATATAATGTTAATGTGTCTTCATAGACACAGGAGGTCTAAGTATAGTCTTGATTTATAAAAATAGATCCAATGCTGACAAATAAAAAGGGTACCCTATTTTGAGGCGAAGTTACAACATTAATGTGAAGGACTTAATCTGTTTCTCAACAAATGTTTGTAGAGAGGACACCAATTAACTTTCATATTTTTTTTGTAGATTTTAAAATTTTCAAAATGAGTCAAAATGAGTTCTACAACTGATCTAAGTGATTCAAAAGGAATCGTTTTGTTCTTTTGTGCATAATTTGCAAACTAAACAACATATATAACCTCATTATATTGCTTTTTTTACTTTTGGGAACAGTTTTGGTCAGTTTCGGGCAGGGGCAATCCAGTTTAAATAAAAAAATAAAATTCTTATCCTCAAATGTACAAGATAACCGTACATCCCCCTTAAGAAACGAAAAAAATATAGTATGATAAACTTTTATACACATTTTTTTGGAAACAGCTCATTAATCATACAAATATCAAGGAGTTTACTTAAAGCGAATTTTGTAGCATGCAAAAAATTAACCATGATTTCTGTTGAATCAAAGACTAATGATATATTATAATACATGAATGTTTGAATCGAAAACCAAAATGCGTATTTATCGTCACCATTATTTCTTAACTTGACTAACTCTTTTTGAAATGACATGTGTTTAATCAATTTCTAGCAATGAAAACTGGGTGTACGATCCTATTAAGACAAACTTGGAGAACAGAGGGGCAATGGTACTTTCTGTCTATCTGTTGGTCTTCCTGTCTGTCTCACTATCACTCTCTCTATTTCTGCATATTGCTACTTTTAATACAATTCAAATCAAAAAGAAAAGTTAAAATTCTTTTTTTTAACCAAAATTTTCATATTTGCAGCCATTTCTACCCCTTTTTGCGAAAAATAAGAATTTTAAAGTTAGAGTTTATGGAGCTTTAATGCATTAAAAAAGCCATTTAAAATGACGAATATCCCGTATTAACTAAACTATCTATGTAATAGTACCTCCTTTCATATCAACGTAAATCTTGACAAGTCGTCTAGAAATCATTCCCCTTTTTACTTCAACTGAAATCTTTACATAACACATAAGGAAATTTAATCGTTCCACTTACTGAAATATTAAAAAAGGATCTGAAGAGCGTTCTTCTTTTGTATTGATTTGAAATCTTGACAAGTCATCTGAGGAACGTTCCTCTTTTCTCTAACACTTAAACCTTTACACAGTATCTGAGGAACATTCCTATTTTTACTTTATGTGAAAGCAATATAAAACATCCGTGGAACAGCAAAATAAGTTGAAATAATTATCTAAAATTAAATAAGTAATCTGTTAAACGTTTTGTATATATAAGTGAAACATTGAAATGACTTAAAATTTGATACATCAAAACTCTTGTAAATTATTTAAAACAAACATGTTATGATAATGACATACTTAATTAGTATTTATAAAAGTTTATAATTATGGAGAAAGACTACCTTTAAAGACAAACAGAACAAAACATGATTTACTTATTAAAATTGAGACATAAATTTAATACAATAACATTGCTTTCCATTTAGTATCAAGTTTAAGGACTAAAGTTAAAATGCCTCTTATTGCACAAAGTTTGTTCAAATTCTATATTTTTATGAACAATTATTTTAATTATGTAACCTCTAAACTCTATCAAAAATTGTGGAAAACCAACAATTGCTAGACTGATTTTATATGTTTTCCATTATGTGTTGCAAGAAATCTTGAATACATTGAAGCATAAAAAAGGAAAACCTTTTCAGGATAAATGTGCAGTTATCGGATTTTGAATTGAAGGATTTATGTGGATATACCTACTTTCGAAAAAATAAATTGAATTAGTATACCGTTATTTGAAAATTAAAATCAATTTGTTACGAGAGACGTAAATTTCTCTACTTTTCATGTGATTAAAAGTCAATCAAAATATCTATAAATTAAGAAATTGACCTGATACCAACATAACTTTGCCTTTATAATAACTATACATTTGTATCTGATTCATATTCCTAAATGAGTTTCACCGTATAATGTTTGAACATTTTTTTCAAAACTGTTCATAAGTCATAGTTAAAGATACAAACGCGATGAAAGTATATTAATATAAAAAAGCTATGGTGCAGCATATGATGAAAAAAGGAATAGTCAATTTCCTTGCCAGGTTTCATGGTGTTAAGTTGTTTAGATATTATTTATTTTTAAAGATTATAAAATTTTAAAGATAGTACATATTTACAATATATTTTTTAGCAAAGTTTGCCGTACATGTAACCCATGTAATTTAAGTCAACAACTAAAAGATTGCATTCACATAATTAAGGATCGGTTTCCTAAGTAGATCCTAAGTAGAGCTGTATTTTCCTAAAAGCACTTTCACTTAATTTGGTCTTTCATTCATTGGTTGCAAGAGCCAAAGTTTATCTTATGTTCATATCTCTGTGCATTCTGAGGGACTGACTGGATGGCTTATCAACTTATCTGTGACCCTCTAAAATTCACATTGATTTCCTCCAAGGGAGATGTCCAGATCTTCTATAGAACTTAAGTATGATACATTTGCATTAACTCATCGTTGGGTAACTTCTTGTTATTATGATTAATATAATGAATAATCAGACAACAGATGGGATTTGCATCACTTATTCAAAGCATCAATAATTAACTACATGTATTTCCAACAGGAGAGTTGTATAATTTAGATCCTGTTTATCCTATAAGTTTAATGAAGCAGCAATTAAATATTGGAATTCAGTTAATTAATTAAGCCTCAGGAGGTTGGTCAAACTATTTTATAAGAAATTACGAAGTATAAAATATTCAAACTATTTGCTTATCATAAATTGTCATACTAAGTACAAGTACTTTATCTGTTTCATCAAAAGTCTCAGTTAAATGTGCACCCTACTTACGTTAAGCTAGAAAAAGAATTTCCAACATAGCATTTAAGGTGAAATATCCCTCTGATTAGAGAAATAACTTCTGTAGAAATATTCTCACTTTGTATCTGTTAACTCACAACTATTAAGGCTTGTAGCAATGTAACAACCGTTAATGATACAACGCCGCTTAATGATATAAATAGCATTAAGCGTTGCAATTGCAACGCCTAATGCTATAAATTCTTGCATTAACAGTTGACATCTTTAACCGTTAATGATAAATCGCCGCTTAATGATAGAATTGTATCATTAGGCGTTACAAATGCACAGCAGCCTTAACGCTTAATGAAACAAGCAAATATCGACACCCTCAACCGCTAATGATACAAACTTTATATCATTAAGCGTTGCAGTTGCACCCTCTAATGATACAAAATTGTATGAATGATTGAAAATGAATCTTTTCATTTTTTTTTTTCAATTTGCTCAACAATCATAATTGTAGTTTTTAAGATGAATTCTATGTAAAAATCAAAATTGTATATAGGATTTCCGGTGTAACGACGAAAAGTGTTCCCCGTAGAATATTGACCCGGGGGTCGAATTTCTACGGAGAAAACTGACCCAGGGTCAATATTCTATGACAAGTAGAGTCCTTTTTCTACAGTAAAAAAACCATTCCAGACCTGCATATCTACAACCCCCCACACGCTGAAAACTGACCCCTATAGAATTTTGACTCACTTATAAACTACACAGAAATTATAGAAATTAAAGGCGATACGTGTAGTATTCATGTTTTGCGAATGTCCGGGAAAGGGGGGGAGGGGGGAGGGGATAGCGAAAGCATATGGAAAATTAGACAGAACTAAGAATGAGCCTCCCGATTTACCCTTTTACATATATAACATCACTTTGAACAAAGCGATGTCTGTGTTCATCTTGAAGTACTTGTCAGCTTGCCTTTGGAGCCCCTTCGCTAAACCTTTTTAGGGTTGTGCCCCCACCCCCACCCCCACCCCCCGATGTATATGCATTATGATGTGCTCGCATGCGCTTCCTTTTTGCATTATGCCCCGCTTTGCTAAATAGGCCCCATTATTATAGCAGATAATGACAAACCTAACTTAATGACTACGTATTGCAAAATTTTAAAAGAAAAAACCAAGACTTCGACAAATAAAGCGGATTTTTTAATAGCTACAATGAATGTCTGACAACCAAACATTACACCGTCACACTATCTGATTAATCATACAGGTACACATAAGACAGCGACTCGCGTGTAAATTCGAAATTTTGGATTTATCACGATTAATTAAATTTATGTATGATAACTCTGTATCGCCGCCATTATATGTCAATTAAGTTGTGCAAGTACAGGCACGTAGCATCGTTTGTTTAAAGAGGATAGGACAGCTTAATCCGAAATCAGGACAATCGAAAAGAAAAAAAGGAAAACATTTTCGCCAGTTTTCAAAATCCTAATTAGGGGGGGTGGGGGGTTGTTGGATTTTTTCCTATATTTTTTATCTGCTTCCAAACACGGGGGGGGGGGTGCTTCTTTTAAATTAAATTTTTTCTTGTAAACTTAAAAATGTTACCATGGGAGCATAGGTTTGGAATTGGACTTCGTTGATTTAACCATAAACAAAGTGGCCAGCTCTTTGAAATAAAAGCTGGCAAAAATAAACCAAAAAACAAACGCTTTTTTGTATAAGGACTTTTGGTCTCAAGGCTTGACCCCAAATGGCCCAGTCTTAAATTTGGCCTCTACAAAAGTTGTTGGCCTCTATTTTGTTTTCATATTTATTTACATATTTGATAATTTTATTGAATTTTACTGATTGAAGTGCAATACACATGAAACATCACACTAGATGGCTTTTAGTCTCTTATAGTGATAATTTTATTGAAACATATTTATGACATTTATAACAACAGGTACATGTATGAGTCATTGATTCTAATAAACTTTGATCAAGTCTCCTTTTAAACTCCAAAGTAATTTAAGAATATAATACTGCCATTGTATTATCATGTTTTTATCCAATGTACATTGTACTTAAACTCAGACTGCTCTCATTATCGGCCAACACCTATATTGAATACTTGTTTGAGAAAAAAAATAATTGCAGAGACCAATTTGTTTTATTCCAACCAACATTAAAGGACACAATACGTTTTGCGTTGTTCAAATTTAGATATTGAAGTTCCTAAATTGTTTCCTAAATATACAAAAAACATCCATGCATGAAACTCTACTCTAATTAAAAGGTAATGATAAATGGCATCGCTGAATCAAGTTATTGGAGGATGCAATGTTGCAGTCATTCACAAATGACGTCATATTAAACCGAATGCTGTTTACCTGACAGATGCATTTTGTCTAAAATAAACTTAATAACTAATAAGATTTATAACGAACCAACAAGTACACTGCAATACTGTAAAGAACCCCCCTTCCCGACTTTCTGTATGCAAGATGCATTATGCTGATGATGACTTCGCTTTTTTACTTTTCAACCTCCACAACACATACATGTATATATGTGACATACTGTAAACGTACTACATTTGGCTGTGTATTCTTTTTAGCGCTTTTGGTGGAATGTGGCTTTCGCTAAATCAAGTACACCGCTAAATGCCATTCATATAATTATGTATTAGAATAGTCACATTCAGGAGTAGGCTAATTCAAATCCACGCCAACGTGTTCAAAAACTAATTTCCGCCAAATATCGTACACGCTAAATATAATACGTTTACAGTATCTCCTAGATTTAATGACACAATCATATTGGAAAACGTTTGACTATATTGATATTTATACAGTACAGTCCTTATGTAGTGAATGTAAATTGAGAGAGATATGTGAGACGCGTGACGTGTCCCTGTTTTACATACTTTAAAGAGAATAAAACAAAATAAAAAAAAACCCATTACAGTTCAAAATAAAATAGAAAAAAAGCTCAAAAAAGAAACAATTTTACCATATATACTACAGTACTACAGCTTATCACATAATGTTGGCAATAGCTTTCATACTCGTTATATCTACAGTTTTTTATGATATTTTTCAGTCAAAGACCTTATTATTATAACATAATTTAATTCATGTATATTTGGATTTGCGTTACTTTTATATTTACAAGAAAAAATATATTGCTTCACAATAAGAACTACCAAGTTAAAATATATATATATGTATAAATGTGTCTATTTTTATATTTTCAAAGGAGAACTGATTGTTTATCAAGTGTTATTTACAAATAAAACTGTCTCAAAATCCATTCTGCAACATCAGTACATACTTCTGTTACTACAGTATTCTCTTCATCACAATTAAAAAAAAATCAAATTTCGGAGTTCTTCCTGTGACAACCGGAAGTTACGCCGAATGAAACAAAATAGTGTAAACATATATACATGCATAGGTCAAGTATCCCACTGAGATTAGTTGTATAAGTATTTACCGTTTTTGAGATTATGTGGAGACAAGTTTTTTTTTTGTCTCGGGACAGGAAACGAACAAACGGGTGTTTGTTGAAAATAAAAGTGATTCCTTAACATTTGCTAACGCACATTATTGTTTATCAGACTAAATAAAACTATCAAAGAAAAACAGTTAAACTCATTTACAATTTCATTTTGTATGAAGCCTTCGACAAAATGAAAACCGTTTATCACATCTTCAATCAAATGTCTATTGTCCTTGTAAGTTTCGCGCATCTCGATCACTTACAGTTTCTGGGATCTTGCGGGTACAAAATTTGTTTGTAAAAAGCTACCTGAGCTAATTGGGATATCTCACCGGAAATAGAATTTTTTGTTTATTTAACATCACATAAATGACATACGTAAAGATTTATACTAATGTTTTCATTTTAAGCAAAATACATTACCTATTAAATAAAATACGTAAAATATTTTTGAAGTGTTGCCGGTGACGAACGGAAGTTACAACAAAGAAAACAAAATAGTTTAAACACATCTACAGACATAGGTCTATCATCTCACAAAGTGTTAGAAACGGACAACCTTAAAGAGAAAGAAAGAAAAACATTACAATCACTATTATGTCTTCCATTGGAAACGGAAGACATTAATAAACAGTACAATTCCTATTAGTTATTCCGTTGGAAACGGAAAACCTTAATAAACAGTACAATCCTTATAATTTATTCCGTTGGAAACGGAAAACTTTAATAAACAGTACAATCCTTATAAGTTATTCCGTTGGAACATAAGACCTTAATAAACAGTGCAATCCCTATAAGTTATTCCGTTGGAAACGGAAGACCTTAATAAACAGTACAATCCCTATAATTTAATCCGTTGGAAACGGAAGACCTTAATAAACAGTGCAATCCCTTCAAGTTACGGAAGACCTTAATAAACAGTACAATCCCTTTAAGTTATTCCGTTGGAAACGGAAGACCTTAATAAACAGTACAATCCCTATTCTGTTGTTTGATAACAGCACCGTCTGCTTTTTTATTCAAAAGTTTGTTCAGTCAGTTTGTTGAAAACTGTTTAAAATATTAATAGGGGTACTAATGTTTCAGTTAACATCATAATTTACTTTTTCATGTAAATTAAGGAAAAATGTTTGTTGAAATATTAGATCATTCTTGTTTAAACGCTTTACGTAAAATGATTAGATTATATTGTGTCTACATATATGATTTTCTTATCTAGTATGAATACAGTATGAAAACACAACTAAGTCATTTATTAATATTCTTTATTTGCGCAAGATAAACATATTATTGCTTTATTAACAACAGTGTTATTTCATTCATTTTTTACAATTTTGTATCATTAGAGGGTGCAACTGCAACGCTTAATGATATAAAGTTTGTATCATTAGCGGTTGAGGGTGTCGATATTTGCTTGTTTCATTAAGCGTTAAGGCTGCAGTGCATTTGTAACGCTTAATGATACAATTATATCATTAAGCGGCGATTTATCATTAACGGTTAAAGATGTCAACTGTTAATGCAAGAATTTATAGCATTTAGCGTTGCAATTGCAACGCTTAATGCTATTTATATCATTAAGCGGCGTTGTATCATTAACGGTTGTTACATAGCAACAAGGGAGGCTGTGCTGGCCCCCATTTTATGCTGGAAGACGACACTTATTTAAATTCAAATATTGAAAGAGGATATTTGAATGGAACAAACGGAACCCCAACTTTAAGCAGGGGGCAAAAAATTAGAACACTTTTACAAAAATATTATAGAAACTACTTATATTGATCAATTTTTATGAGGTAATATCTATACCCCCTTCTCGTCTCCCCAATGTATCATTGTTTTCAAGTATAACTAAATTTATATGCACTAAGTATACAATGTTGTCTGACGTTAAATTAAAATTGCGACCACGTTTGTATGGTCTGTTCCCAAATCAGCGATCTGCTGTTGAAACTCTAAATTTATTTTACACATTTGCTAGCATTAGCACAACCCTAACATGCTGACTGGCGTTTTTCATACTTGTTAGACCCTTTTTTATACACCGGACTGACTAAGGTTTCTATGTCTTTCATGATCTTGATAATGAGCACACGGTGGGTGCGACCGGTCAGCAGGAAATGCTCACTCCTCCTAGGCACCTGATCCCACCTCTACCTTTTTAGAGGTTCGTGTTGCTCTGCTTAAAATTTGCACTTCGCTTTCTTTATTTTTGAGATGGTTGACAATATGTTATCGTCATTTTTCCTCTTATTAGCATCCAGTTGATTGACATCTGATAGAACAGTTTAATTTCTAAAGTTAGAATGTGCATTTAATAGCAAGTTGTTACTCAGCTTTTAATGCCCGGTGACATTAGTAAACGTCTTATATGAAACAGAGAAATATGAGTCTTTAGGTGATGACTTTTCTTTTAACTATGTGGAGAACTTATTCACAGAATATAACGAAATAATAGTAGACATTTTCTAATGATATGTTTGTTTATGGTAATATATTCCATTAATTCTCGATAAAACATCGCTTTCCATTTGAGCGCTCATCGTTTGCAATGAAACTCTCTATGAACTTTTCACCAAGAACAGCAAAGGACAAGTTTCAGTTCTCTCTTCTGATTTATACACCAGTGGGAGTTTAACAGCTACAAATTAATTGGACATTAAAATTTTATTGAACAAGGTGATGACAATAATTACTCCAAGATAGATCATATTTGTTGCGTTTTTGTGAAGAATGGGTTTGGTGGGTTATTGTTAGTGTATCATATAATATACATGTATATTGTATATTTTAATGATGGTGAATATTAGAACTGTAATTTAACATTTTACATCCAAAGTTTCTTACTATCATCCATGAAAAGATATGAAAAATGGGGTTAGAAAGGTAATTTTGTTTTTATTATTTGATTTGGATTGTGTTTTTATTGTGTATATATTTACATTTAATACCTTTATTGAAAAAACAAAAAATGGTCTGAGTTTAGATAGCATACGTCCAATCTGTTTTAACTAAATGAATTATTCGTTTTTCTTTTTACTATAAAGGATATACCAGGTTACTTCTTCAGAGATGATGCTTTGCAATTGGAAGGGGCAATACGACAATTTGTCCACCAATATGTTACACATTATTATCAAAGTATGTGAATTCGTCTAAGATTAATATTATTAGTTTGTAGATGTATTGCGAAAGATGCAAAGCCATGATAATTGTTTTTCATGCTGCACACTTTACTTTTACATTTACTTATAGCAATGCGTGGTTCTTATCTACAGACGAATTTTTAATATTTTTTTCAATAAAGATGACGATCGAAAAGTGCAAGAAGATACAGAAATTCAAGGGTTTTATCAGGAATTAACGGCAGACAGAGCAGTGATAGGATATGGCGGATGTGGAATGAAAGTATGATACATATATACAGTAAAACCTGTTTAGTACGAACACGGATAAAGCAAAATCTTGGAGATATGGAAGTTTTGTTTGAATTCCCAATAAAATTCTGAACAAATCTTTGCAAAGTTTTACGATGATAACAAAATTGGGATATAAAAAAATTATGGATTTGGCAAACTGGTTTGAATCCCGTAGAGGTGAATAATAACGAAATTAAACACCTTTATAACGTATTTCTTTACAGTTTAAAAAGTTTGCACCACCATATGAATAATTATTTAAATGAATTTTTTTTCACATAAATTCTTAAATTCCCAATTTTATTATTAAAGTTATCAAAATAATATATTTTCATTCTAAGCCTCAATTAGCACAAATTGAAGTCTAGTGTAAGAAAAAAAAGTATATAGTTTATTCGCTTTAGTTATTACTATATATTGGATATATTTTGTGCATATATTTTCAGATTTTAGAGTTCCTTATGTGGTTTTCAATATTAACAATAGGAATTAATTGAAAATTACTCGCATGTCTTCGAAAAGGATAAATACTCAATCCTATCCGCAACGCTTAAAATCAAGAAAAAGTAAAAACATTGGTGTATGAACTATTTAGTTACTGGTTTTCCTTATGAGTCAATCATATTGATTTTACAAAGTCTAGCATAACACATTTTAAATCAGAGGCGTATTTGAATGATTAAGTTAAAATTTAAACACAAAAATCTTTATTTTTTAGCCGCCAAACGTGATATAAACCAACTCTAGTATATTTGCGAAGTTCAAGAAAATCTACCATCTAGTTCTTTGTGTTCTTTGTAGATATCGTCTTAAAATACAGTTACATTTACTGTAGGTATATAAAGGAAATAGCCATTTTCTGCTATTAAATAATTCCATCTGGGGTTTTTTCGGGGTCATCCTAAAGTATTAAAATGCACCAAATTTTGCTGTATATTTGGAGTATTTCAAATGTAGAGAGATATAATGTATTCATTCACAAATTAAAAAAACGTAACTCTTAGGATAGCATTATGATGTGTGTAAAATTTCAAAGGCGTATATTTGTTACTTTTTTATGTATTTTCTTATAACGTACTTCTACATAGCTTCACTTTATTGTAACTTCATAAAAGCACAATGGCAACGCTCCCCTACCGAACAACGGCAAAATCGTTTTTCATTAATAAATCTAAATAATTCAATATGTTATTCCTGTATTATGTTTAAGATGGTATCGAAACAATTTCAAAAAAAAGGTATTAATATACTGTATTTTACTAGAATGTGCAAAACACGCGCAATGAAAACTAAAGTCGGCCTCCTTAAACTTAATATTCTTAATATCAAGTGAGCTTTTCTGATCACATTTTGTCTGTCGTCCGTCTGTCCGTCTGTATGTCTGTCTGTAAACTTTTCACATTTCGACATCTTCTCAAGAACTACTGGGCTAATTTCAACCAAACTTGACACAAAGCACCCTTAGGCAAAGTAGATTCAAAGTTGTGAAAATTAAGGACCACGCCCTTTCTCAAGGGGAGTTAATTAGGAATTATTGAGAATTTTTGAGAAATTTTCAAAAATCTTCTTCTCAAGAACCATTTGGCCAGGAAAGCTGAAACTTGTGTGGAAGGATCCTCAGGTAGTGTAGATTCAAAGTTGTGAAAATCATGACCCCCGGGGGTAGGGTGGGGCCACAATGGGGGGCTGAAATTTTACATAGGAATATACAGTCATGCTATGAGATTTCAATGCAATGCTATGAGATTTGTATGCTATGCTATGAGAAATTGAAATGGAGGGTTTAATGATATGGTATGCTATGCTATGCTATGGTATGCTATGCGATTTGAACAAAGAAGCCTCCATACACAGAAGAGTTCCACACATTTGGAAGTAAAATAATAAAGAGCCAAAGTTAACCACTAATCTGCAATGTGAGCATTTATTCTTTCAAATAAACACATTTAAAACCGAGTTAAAATCATGTTGTATGCTATGCTATGGTATGCTATGGTATGCTATGATGAATGAGATTATATGCTATACTATGAGATTCCAATGCTATGCTATGAGATTTCAATGCTATGCTATGAGATTTCTATGCTATGCTTTGCTATGCTATGGTGTATGTTGTAAAAGATATGCTTGAACTGACTGTATAGAGTAAATCTTTAAAAATCTTCTTCTCAGAACTAATCAGCCAGGAAAACTGAAACTTGTGTAGAAGGATCCTCAGGTAGTGTAGATTCAGAGTTGTGAAAATCATGACCCCGGGGGGTAGGGTGGGGCCACAATGGGGGGGGGTCGAATTTTTACATAGGAATATCTATAGTAAATCTTAAAAAATCTTCTCAGAAACTAATCAGCCAGAAAAGCTGAAACTTGTGTGGAAACATCCTCAGGTAACGTAGATTCAAAGTTGTGAAAATCATGATCCCCGGGGGTAGGGTCGGAAAACAATGGGGGGGGGGGTTGAATTTTTACATAGGAATATATAGAGTAAGTCTTAAAAAGTCTTCTCCTCAGAAACTAATCAGCCAGGAAAGCTGAAACTTGCGTGAAAGCATCCTCAGGTAGTGTAGATTCAACGTTGTGAAAATCATGACCCTGGTGGGAAGTGTGGGGCCACAATGGGGGGTCGAATTTTTACATAGGAATATATAGAGTAAATCTTTAAAAATCTTCTTCTCAGAACTAATCAGCCAGGAAAACTGAAACTTGTGTGGAAGGATCCTCAGGTAGTGTAGATTCAGAGTTTTGAAAATCATCGCCCCGGAGGGTAGGGTAGGGCCACAATGGGGTGTCGAATTTTTACATAGGAATATATTGAGTAAATCATTAAAAATCTTCTTCTCAGAAACTAATCAGCCAGGAAAGCTGAAACTTGTGTGGTATCATCCTCAGGTAATGTAGACTCAAGTTGTAAAAATCATGACCCCCGGGGGTAGGGTGGGGCCACAATGGGGGGTCGAATTCTACATAGGAATATATAGAGTAAATCATTAAAAATCTTCTTGTCAGAAACTAATCAGGCAGAAAAGCTGAAACTTTTGTGGAAGGATCCTCAGGTAATGCAGATTCAAAGTTGTGAAAATCATGACCCCGGTGGGTAGGATGAGGCCACAATGGGTGGTCAAACTTTTACATAGGAATATATAGAGTAAATCTTTAAAAATCTTCTTCTCAGAAACTAATCAGCCAGTAAAGCTGAAACTTGTGTGGAATCATCCTCAGGTAATGCAGATTCAAAGTTGTGAAAATCATGACCCCGGTGGGTAGGATGAGGCCACAATGGGTGGTCAAACTTTTACATAGGAATATATAGAGTAAATCTTTAAAAATCTTCTTCTCAGAAACTAATCAGCCAGGTGATTCTTTAAAATTGTTTTGACTTTGTCCCCTTGATGTTTCTTGGGCCTCACAAGGGGTTCAGAGGTTGATGTAGGTTTATATTCCATACATAAACAATTGTTTAGGATTTTTTTGAAAACTGCAATGCTCAACATGTGTTATGACTATAAAATCACCCTGTTAGAAAAGGGACTAATGATAATAAAAATAAGAATATGCAGGGGGGAAAATAGATTTTCATTTATACAGGATCTACATGTATTATACAACATTGTCCAGATAGTTTGTATTATGACTCTATTAAGCTGATTTCATCATACCTATTGTTCCTCAGGTGAGCGATGTGGCCCATGGGCCTCTTGTTTATTTGCTATTTAAGAAGGCATGATCTGTTTTGAAATCAATCAAATTTGAATTATGACGAATATCTTCTTTTAACCGAAAATATACGTTAACAAGGACCAAAGTTATTACCAATACTCTTGATAAATCTATTAAAATTTCAGTTTACATTACTGTCAAATGAACATCTTTATCCCAAGAATTGTAATTTCATATCAAAGTCTTTAAAAAAAGCATTTTGCGTTTTACACTTTAATAGAAATATTAGTATTTTACTGATTTATCATATCTTTGCAGGGCATTCCGGAAATCAACAGTGTGACAAATCTCGTCGATGTTTTAACGTATTTTATTTACACCTGTAGTGTAGAGCATTCCGCTACGAATTTCCCTCAGTATGAGCAATATGCGTTCCCGCCAAATTTTGCAGCGTTGTTACATGGCCAGCCTGAAGATGAAATGGTAATGTTTTGTGATTTGTTAAGAGCAATAGCAATTGTTTTTAAAGAAACTTTTTAAGCATGCATGCATTATCAGTTACACGCAAAACAAGGTTTTACAAATATTATTATGAGCATATATATACCAAATAAAATAAAATTTACCTATATTTTTTTACTTCAATGATATATATTTGAACTTCTAAAAACCTCACGTACACAATGTTTATGGTCTGTTCTATTTGCGTTTGATTGTACTCTGGGGTTTTTTTAAATCCCTTTTGTATCTTTACTACGTAATCTTTAAAACAAAATAATCGTTTGTTTCGTTAGTAAGGAACTTGACTAACACATTGTAGCAAACTATACAAGGGTCAATCAAAAAATACGAAGACTTTTGCCATAGCTATGTTATTAAACGTCATATTTAGTAGACATAATTTAGCAACTGTTTCAAACAATTTGAAATAAAAAAAAGTTCATATATTCCTTCATTTCTAAGAATTATTTAGAATCTAATCCTGCAAAATTGAGGTCACGGCGCACGGTCAAACTTTGTATTCCTTAAACAATAAACTATATTATGTTGAAAGTAATATCGCCATAAATTGGGCTTAAAATCAACTAATATTGAAACCTAAAATTAAAAATTGATATGGTATTCTATGTATTCTATGGTTTTTATTTTCCCGATTACGACAAAGAGCACACGGCGGGTGTGACCGGTCAGCAGAGGATGCTCACTCCTCCATGGCACCTGATCCTACCTCTATCTTGGAGGTCCGTGTTGCTCTGCTTTGAATTTGTATTTCGTTTCATGGATTGTTGAGATGGTTGACGGTTTGTTATTGTCATTTTTTCATGTACCAAATAATGACGGGATATTAGATTTGTTGAACAGATATCAGTATCTAAAGAGATATAGTACTCTTTAAAATTGACTAAAAACATTGACGTCGCCGGACGTCACGGCGCAACGAAAAGTATAAACAGTATGGATCTAACTCGGGAAAAGCCGATAAAAATTGTGAAAATGCTCAATGGTGGAAAAAATAAGTCAAAAATTATTTTTACATTTGTGTTTAACTCTAACACATTTTGTGGGGGTTGTGGTAAATGTATTTTGAACATCAATCAGTTCGAAAGAGAATAGAATATCAGTAAATATTTGATAAAAAAATAAACAACGTCATCTGACATTCAGGGATTGTCTTACTGTATACGAAGAGACATGTGGTAAAAAATAAGAAAACTTCGAGGAACTAACTTATGATTTTTGAACAATTGTGAACAAATTGGAAGTCAAGTGATATAGTGCTGGTTTAAATTGTATGGTGAAAAGCACAAAAGACTCAGAGTGATATAAAGATTGGATATTTCTATATTAAATGTGCCTGCGTCATCTTGACGTCATTCATGTTTAAACGTTTCCCTGCGCCGTGGTGACAAAACATGTTGATTTTAAAATGGGGTAACAAAAATACCTTTTCATCAAATGGAATGAAACTTCGTATATCAATAAAATAAGTATCATTGGATAAATTAATCTGTTAGTTATGACGTTAATGAAAAATATATGGTAGACAGCCACATTGTCTTCGTATTTTTTGATTGACCCTCGTATAACATGCATGTATGATATACTTGATATACTTTGATAAGATGCCCAAGACAGATAACTGACTCTTTGCAGCTTTTCTAAATTTGGCCCCTAGTTTTACATGGATAGCTTCACGAATATTTTTGAAGAGTTTAAATAAAAGACTCATCGGACCAACAACGTTCGCTTGTATCTAATCATATGATAATAGGTCCTTGCCATTCCTACCAAGATACATTATTGATTCAGTTACGCCATCCAGAAACAAATATCATGCAACGAACAAGTTATCGTGTTATAACCTTTAATAATGTTTGAACATGTAACCATGAAAAAAACATGAAATAATAAAACATATATCTAAACTATTTTTAAAAATTATTTTTTATTTATATTATTTAACAGGTTTATAAATTACCTTCAGATTTGATAACAATGAATTCAAAAACCCAATGTTAAACTGCGTATCATAAAGATAGACATGTATTAAAATGAGTTTGATAACATTATCTCTAGTGAGTTCGTTTTCAAACAATGTTCCTTGAACTGTCATTTTATAACACTTAGCTATACATCATTTTTAATTAGACCATTCATTTGCTTATTTAATCAAATGGTTTTATTAAAAATTCAAAACGATGTATTTACTTCAACTACTTTAAATTTAATTTATTTACATATTTGTCTAACTACAATTTACTACAGCGTGTAAATGTGCACTCCATTCATTTGTAAATATTAACAGCCTAAAGGAAATTAACGTAACCTGACTAAACAAAACCTATTTGAAAGATTTTTTGAATATTTGATAAGCGTAATATGTTTTATGGTGCTACCGTTGTGGCGAGCGTAGCAAGCATTACACATACCTTGCATCATTGTCAACTTATTGATATTTTGACAGTTATCAATTAACGTTATCAAAGTTTTTTGGATTTTTTTGGTTTTTTTTTGTTTTGTTTTGTTTTGTTTTTTTGTTTTTTTGTTTTTTTTTTTGTTTTGTTTTGTTTTGTTTGTTTTTTTTTTTTTTAGAAAGAGAGAGAGAGAAAGAAAGAGAGAGAGAGAGAGAATTGAGAATTATATAATATTTATAAGTTCGAAAAAAACTTACATAATACAGACCCTGAAACGTGCTACTACACCAGTTGCACGGTTCGGTTCGGTACGCTTTGTGAACGGTACGTTTCGCTTTGTGAACGGTACGGTTCGTTTTGTGAACGGTACGGTTCGCCATGTGAACGGTACATTTCGTTTTGTGAACGGTACGGTTAGCTTCTTGCACGGTACGCTTTGCTAAAAATAGCTGCACGCTTTGTGAACGGTTTGCGCGCTTTATTAATGAGGTAGGCGTGGCCTGAACGCTTTCAATTTTCTCGATATAATATTGTTTAGTTTTTGCCCGATAAACTTCAGCAAGTTAGTAATTATGACGAGCGTTTTTTCTTTATTTATATGATATATTACAAATGTATTTCAATTTTATTAAAATCAGAACTTCCATCCGTTCTCCCGTTTTTGATACATGTACGTTGCGTGAAACCTGTAGTTGCTGAAAACGGCCGGGAAGCGAAGGATAGTTTTAATTTTGAATAGTCTGTTATTATTCGTATTTAATTTTAAATAAATGCAATTATTACAATATATTAAAAGAACTGATTGACTTTAATCCGATATATGTTTGTTAATTCGGCGATCTTGCGATAATTCTAACAAGCATCTTGATATTATTATTTCTTTACATGTACTTGTATTGAAGTCATTAAATATTTCAAATGCATTTAAAATTGCTATGAAAAATTGCCCCGATTTTTCCGATATTTCTTTAGTTTTCTTTCGTCTTTTGTCTTGATTTTTGGCTAGTTGTTATATATACAAGCATCTTTCAATTTTTGTATTCATAATTCGTATGATAATTCTTTATTGCGTACTGTTGCCGATCAAATTCCCCTGGTGAATAGACAATGTAAAAATACACGCAATTTATGATAATATAAACAATAAATTTCAGTGTAGAAATCTTGAAATAAACTATGTATATACACAGATCACATCTACATGTAACCCGTCATCGCTTCTCCTACCTGAAATAACAACGCGTGTATGGTCAAAATATGACTATTAGTTTTTGTTATTCAGTTAAAGTGAAACTATACATGTACATGTACCATATTTCTTACGATAAATTATTATGTACACAACTGGATACACACAATAAGTCAATAGCTTTTAATGGTGATATTTATCATTTTGTTGGACAAGTGTCCGCTCTTCACTATATGCATGCGATTTAACTGACGTTTTACAAATGCTGGCTGACCTGTTTATATTTCATTTGCCTTTTTACTCACAAACTTGTTGCAAACAGGACACGGAAAAATACCCGGCAATCAACAACTGAATGCTTAAAGTGATAAATATATTAAGAATTTATCTAGTGACAAAAAAAATATGACAGCGATAGATACTCTGATCACCAGTACATGAGTTATAATCACGAAGTCGGAACAAAATGATTGTTAAATAATTTTGAATAGGAGCACTCTTTAAAATAAGGATTTTAAAAAACTAAAACGTTTTTATTCGATAATTTTCTTCTAGCTATGTAGGAGGAGCCAAGTAGCACGCGGCGCATGGCGTGATCTGTACTACTTTACTTAAACTGATTGACAGGCGAAGCACGTGGAGTCCTAAAATAAAATCCCGCTCAAAAGACCGACTATAAAAACCTAAAGCGAAACAATGGTTCAGTGATAAAACTTTAATTTAAGTAATATAATTAACACACAAACTCTCTCTCTCTCTCTCTCTCTTTCTCTCTCTCTCTCTCTTCTGTAAGATAGAAAATCTCTTCCGTTAGATCGAAAATGGGCGTGCTGTACTGTTAGGCGAAGACGTACGCAATTTTGTAGGTTTTCTTTTGTCTTGAACAGGTGTGAAAACCCCCGAGGGCATGTCGTTTTATACCCTGGGTTTGTTAATCACTATACACAGGAAATGATCGCGACTTAAACTTAATATACACAAGAAAGCCAAGAAAGCATACTGATATAACACATTATGATTTAATGTGCGTTAAAGCAACTAACAACTTTATATAAAATTATATGTATAATTAGTTTATTATTTGAAGGAAAAACTGATTTATTAAGTTGATTCCCGACACTTATTATTTCACAACTTACGACATACACATGTACATGTATAACAGTTTATGGCGCTATGTAAAGAAAAGATTAAGGTCTAAAAAAGAAATTATAGATTAAAACATTTTTATAACGGTTTTAATAAAAATAACAGCGTTAAATTAGTATGTGTTACTTAATCCCGTATAACTAAAATCTAGCAAAATATTGAACTTATCTGGTCAGCGATAATCTCCGTCCGTATTCATCGAAACACATAAGTCAATGAGCCGTATATGGAAGTTGCACGCTTATTGCACGGTACGGAACGCTTTTTTGGCCGTTTTGGGGCGGGTCTTGCATAAATTATATTGCACGCTTTTTGCACGGTACGGTTCGTTTTGTGAACGGTACGGTTCGCTTAGTGAACGGTACGGTTAGCTTTGTGAACGGAACGTTTCGTTTTGTGAACGGTACGGTTCGTTTCTTGCACGGAACGGTACGGTTCGTTTTAGAGGTGTAGTAGCACGTTTCAGGGTCTGTACTTAGACTTGCTTTCCCAAATACCGTTGTTTACTTTTGGAGAATATCGATCAGTTTAAATGTAACTTAATTTGTGTTTAATTTTGGTCAAAAGTGTAAACTGTAAACACAGTATAATTTTTCTTTTGTTCCTTGTTGTTATCTGACTTTTTTTTTCCTGATTCATAATTTTTTTATTGAAAATTGTTTACTTTGGCATACATTGAATCCGTGCCCCTGGTCCCTGTTTGTAGGTGTGTAATTTCCCATTTACCAATTTAATGGTTTGACATTATGCTAAATCTGCATAGATGTTTTAACTGTTTATTTATTCTCTTTATTCTTTATTATTTAGTTGAAAATGATTTTTTTGTAATTTTTCTAAATTTCCTCCCTACTTATACTTACTGTTCATGGCCGCAAAATTAGCTTAATTCTTGCTTGTATATTAAATTATATAATCTCTCTATCAAGATAAAAAAAACTCACTAAAACCCCCAAACATCATCTAAGGCAGGTATCGAAGTTTATACTGAAACAGCTAAAGAACACGCATTAAAGATGTTTGATCCACCTCTAAATTTGCGGGAAATCTAGCGCGAAATCACTGTGACTTCACACGTTCAAATCTATATTCATTTGTTAACGTGTCTCGACTCAATAATGAGGAAAGGAAGAATGTAAAACATCTCTTGGGTCTCACCAAAGCTTGTGCGCTACTCAAAACGTGCCTTCAAACCTCAAGGCACCGATAATTACGAGTTAAATGTTAGCCATTTTTGGCAAAGCACCACGGGAGAAAACATTAGAGAGCACTTTTGAACGTAGACAAACCATTTTCTTGATGTATCTAATAGGTTTAGCTAGTTCTTTTTTCCCGCGCGCGCTGGTTCTTAGAGCTCGCTTCGCTCGCCGGCGCTGTGTGCCGGCGAGCTGCGCTCGCTATAATTGTAAAAAGCACCTCTTGCAGCTCTTAAAATCGTTCTACTATTTTTCTCACAGTTTTTAAACTATGCAAGTTATAACAAAAAACCAGCACCTCTGTTATTAACATTCTTGGCCTTTCATGCAAAATGGCGGAATTGTCAAATTGCAAACTTTTGAAAAAAAAGATATTTCAGAATATAGAAAAAAGACAACGAAGTGAGTTGACAGACCGCTAATGTCCACTTAATATTTTAAAATTGCCCGTGGTATATCACTGATGCCTGCACGGGTCTTTTTCAATTGTAAGTGTTAATTGATTAATCACTGTTCCAGGCATTGTGCATTTACGTAAGGTATACCCAGTCCCACTTGCCCCAGGTAGAAATACTCCACCTGGTGTTCTTTCTTACAGTCTATGGAGTATGTGTGTGTTTTATAACATTTTGTATTTTAGCAATGTCAAGGAAACAAACCTCTTGCTTAACCATTTTTGCTATCACTATGACTAGAGTCAGTATATCTCAGAACAGTGTATTTGTTTATCTATTTATATACAGTCCTTACCAATCAAACCCTTATAGGTCTAATCATTTATTGGAGAAAAAAAGACCATGCTACAAAATGGTTTATACACATTTGCCTCAGGCGCGCAAAACGCCTTCTTGTCAAGCCGTGTATCAACCCTTACATACAACAGCACATTGTTTAAGCAAATACTATTCAGTGAAATATATAGTAGAAATTGATTACAAGTTGTGGTAGCTATTACAATAGAATTCGGAAATCCATTTCTATACTTTTGAGTTTTATCAATTCTTGTTTGTTTGATGGCAGTGATTGTATGCATTTACAAAACGTAGCCATTACTGCCTAAAAAGTTCTTCAGACTTTACCTAGCTGGTTTTGCAATGACTCTTTCTTTCTTTTTCTAATTCTGTCCATTATTTACTGCTATTCATATTAGATTTGATATGCAAGATTAATCATATGAATTTTGCACTTCTGCAATATTTTCTATGATATACAATAATTATAATATCGTATTTTTCCCAATCAAATGATTGGTGATTACTAAAACTCTGTTACAAACCTAACTATACCAAAAATAAATTATAGACCTCACCATACTAAAGATAGATTTTTATGACAAAATACTGGTTTTGACATGTGCGACATTATCACCTTTATGTTATGAACAAAATATTTTACTATTATATGCTTCAAAAGAATGTAAATAATGAGTTTTTGATTTTTTAAAATAAAACAGTCAAAACAGTTCTAGCCTTTTGATATCAGTCATTTTATGGTTTTATAGACCTGATGAGAGTATATCAACCTCGGGCTTCGTCTTTGGTCGATATACTCTCATCAGGTCTGTAAACCCATCCCATGTATTGACCTCATCAAACGGCTACAATTGTATAAAGTATACCGTCGGTGTTTTATCATTAATTTCTATTTTTATGTTTTACCACCAAGGCTGATCTTGATGCCACTATGCCATCAAGAAAAGAAATGTTTTCTACAATAAAGATTATGAAGGTTTTGACGCTAGTTTTAACCAACAGCTTAGGAAACTACGAAAACGTTTACATAAGAGCTATGGATACCTTCGGAAGGAATTGTGTTGCAGCGTATGATATGATGAAATGATATTTTTATTTTCCTTGCAATCTGACTGCGCTCATTTGTTTAAAGCTTAAGTATGATATAATTTTAATTTTTTTTAAAGGTTTCAACAAAATCTAGCTGCTATCCAAAACCGAATAAATAACAGAAACGCCGACATTACGGCTAGAAACAATCTAAATCAACTACAAGAATATCAATATGAATGGCTTCTTCCGAAGAATGTTTTAAACTCAATTAGTATCTGATAAATGTAATTAACGTGGGTACTGGCCATGGTCAAAGTGAATGTATATGTTTTATGACTGGGCAGCATTGAACTTTGGGTATTGTGAAAATAATTTGTAATGCATTGATTACGTTTCCAGGTTTTTTAAAACAAAGATATATACGTTAAATCAATGGTTGAGCCTTTTAGATTGTGGCCTCTCTTCGTAACCAATAGAAACAGTATAAGCATTTATTTTGCCACCAAATATTTTAAGATTCGCACCTCAAGTCTTTTCATATCAAAAGATGCATTAGTTTTGTATATTTATTTTTAGTTGTCATTCAAAAGATGCTTTATAGTTTTGCATTATACCCAGGTGACCGTTACACTCGATGAGAGTGTTCACAATTAGATACATAGAAAACATCAAATGTTTAACATTTTTTAGATCTCATAATCAATTAGTCTTTTAAGGTATTCAATTTATAATAAATGGATGTTGTATAATTTTGAATCATTTTGAAATAGGTAAATATTTACTGCAAAACAACGATGCATGTCAAATAAACCAAATTCACAAGAAGAATTCGGTCATTTTGCACCTTAAACTTTCAATTGTTGAAAAGTTATTGTATCCTAACTATGAAATGAAGAAAATTTCAATTTTGTTTTTTATAAATATCTGCGGTAAATGATTCATTTTATTTTATATTGAAAAAAGAGAGAGTCTATGCATATATTTACCAAGATATTTGTATGAAATTCAATTACATTTTACAATATCTAAATAATACATGCGCTTCCCATGGATTTCAATGTAAACTTCAAGGTGCAATCGATTGGACAATAATCAAAATTTTGACAATTCGTTTGTCATTTTTTATAACATTTGATAACAAGTTGTAACATGATTTAAAATATCGGGCCACTCATTTATTATGCACAACTTGTGGTCGTAATACAATGAATTATACCTTAATGCAAATAATTAAGCATTTAATCATTATTTCTTGAAAAATACAGTCTCATAACTGCAGCGGTGAATGCACACAAATTGAGTAACCCGCGTTAGCGCCTTGTCTGCAAATCTGATTTATACCTTAAAATTCCTATTTTATCCTAAGGGTAAGTTCATATTAATGGAAGAGCCACTGTAACAGCCACAAGGGTGAACTTTTATTTTCACTTGTGACGTTGCAGTTTACAGCGTTCAACGTTTGTGGCGTCATAATAAAACTCGTCATTTTAACCTTTGAGTACCCTGTGTGTGTTACAGTGTTATAAATGCCGTAGCTTTCCACACACTTTACAAGCAAAAAATATGTGGAATGTAAATATTTTTCATTTAGTATATATTTTGTGATAAGGTAGAGACTAATTTAAAAATCTTGAAGGTTTGTTGTTTTCTCCATATAATAGTTAACAATTGCAAACAAATCAAGTTCTATACTTTGAAAGCAAATGTCTATTTAAATCTTACAACATGGTAGACAATATTAATCTAAGAGCTAAAGATAGTCTTTAGATAAAGCCTTTGCAGCCATACTCCAGCGTTGTAAGTGAGACTTTTGTAAATATGTACCAATAAAAAAGGCTAAATCTTTGACTGAGGTAGGGTGTTTTTTTCAAATTTACGAAACTGATATAAAAGCTTCACGATATTGTTTTCTTACATGAAATTCAGTTTTATTATTTAATAAGTTTTAATGACGCCATTGTATTTAGCTGATGTTGTACCATAGGCTATTTGGGTTTGAACCAAAAGGTTGTGTATGCAACCTTACGTTTTTCTTTGTTTTTTGCTTTGAATATATTCTTTCACATAAAACTGGTGATGTGTGTTGCTTTTGTGAAAAGTTAACTTTGTAGAATTAGTCAATTTGGTTTGTGACATCGTATCTTTTGGATATCCGTTATACACATACATGGAAATCCCGACAAATTTCAGAATTCAATAAGTATCTGATTGTATTATCAAAAAGAGAAATAGGAAAACCTTTAATATGTATGTTGTGCTCTGTAATGAGGACAAACAAGTACAATTAAACAGGAAAAATCATTTTTTTTTCAATGTTTCGCACCCCCCCCCTCCTAAAAAAAAAAAAAACCCATCGAATTTGCTGTTTGCTATTACGTGTATTTTTTAAATTAATTGTAGCATTTATATATTTCTTCCTTAATTTTTGATTTTAATAATTATGTGGAAATAAAAGTGATTTTGTTCATGCATTATATGTAATATCTATATATATAACATGAAACTCCTAGTATTAACAATTTACTGTGTGTTTAGCTTTGTTGTGTTAAATTAATAAATATGGTTAAAATATTTAAAATTGTTATGTAATGTATTGCACATTATGAAAAATGCAAAAATATACTTACATGTATAGGTTTATAGTACTTTGGGTAATCATGGATGTTTGTGTTAGTTTTTGTATTTATATACACGTTTAAAGTGATTTTTAAGGGCTTTTATGAACTTTTCATCACCAATTGAAAACATGTTTAGTTCGGTACATGTGCATTGGAAGTTTGCGTTCCAAAAAAACACTCACATTCTGTCTTATTTTTCAAACGCCTGCATTCATTTCGTTTCATTTTTTAAAATTTAATATTGATAAATATCAATTCGGTCAAAATATTTTGTTCGTCAAACTGAGTTTTGCTAAACCCGAATGTGATAAATTCATTCTGCTGATCAACACCCAGTGTAGGTAATAATTTATTCATAACAAATAAATAAGTTTTGTAGATTGTTTGTTTAGTTTCTGACTGCTATACTTATGTAGATAATATTGAATGAAAAAAAACCCACTTTATTTATTAAACACATCATTTAAAATATTAAACGTAATGTTTCTATTGTGTACTAAACCGATTGATCTATATATATATATATATATATATATATATATATATATATATATATATATATATATATATATATATATATATATATAATAATAATAATAATAATAATAATAATAACTAGAGCAAAGCTCGTTGCAAAGCAACGAGTGGGTCTTCCGTTAATGTCTAGAGTAAAGCTAGATATTCCTGTAAAGAGCAACGTTCTTAAACCAAAAACAACAGTAACTAAAACAAAAAGATAAAAAATCGAATAATTCTTGGTACGACTTAACAAAATCCGAATGATTTTTAGTACGAATTAACAAAAACCTTTCAATTTCAAGAACGACTTAACAAAAATCGAATTATTTTTGGTACGAATTAATTTCACTTTGAACTTTACGCTATTTTTTAAACCAAGAACGCGGAATCAAAATTTCCGGAAAAGTCAATTTTTGAACCCAAATATCTCTGCAATGCATCGTCCGATTTAAAAAACGGATTTCAGTTTTGTATTCAGCATTATAAATTCTACAAATAATATCAATTTTTTAAATTAACACAAAAAAGTGAAAATTTCGAAAATTTTAAAAGACTTCCGGTTTGGACCGGAAGTGACGGAATGTGAATTCCAGCCTTATGTCCCAATAAAAATGATAAATGTATAAACACAGAAAATTTCAAATCTCTATCTTAAAGCGTTTTTGAAAAACGCCCTGGACAAAATCACTTTTTGAAAATTTTAAAATTGACGTAACGTATAAACGGAGGTGACGTTGTAATTGAAACTTTAATATCTTTGAGGGACGACAATGCCAAGTAACCTCTGAAAGTTTCATGGAAATCGGTTGAAAACTTTTAAAGATATGAAGCTTCAAAAAAGTCAGAAAAATAAAGAAAAAGAATAATAATAAAAATAATAACTAGAGCAAAGCTCGTTGCAAAGCAACGAGTGGGTCTTCCGTTAATGTCGAAAGAAAAGCTAGATGTTCCTATAAGAAGCAGAGCTCTAAAACCAATACCAGGAGTTTTAAAACAAAAAGATATAAAAAATCGAATAATTCTTGGTACGACTTAACAAAAGCCGAATGACTTTAAGTACGAATAAACAAAAACCTTAACGATTTCAAGAACGACTTGACAAAAAAATCCGAATGTGTTTAAGAACGACTTAACAAATATCGAATCATTCTAGGTACGAGTTAATTTAACTTTGAATATACCACTATTTTCTTAACCAAGAATGTGGAATCAAAATTTCCGGAAAAATCAATTTTTAAACCCCTATATCTCTGTAATGCATCGTCCGATTTTAAAAAGGATTTCAGATTTAAATTAAGCTTAATAGATTGAACATTTTTAATTCAATAATATATAACAAATTATTTTTCAGTAAAAAGTTATTATTAATAGACTTAAGAGCCCTCTTGGCCCCTAATTTAAGGGGCCAGCCCTTTTTTCTTGATATCAAATGAAAGATCTAGCAAATATAAACATATTTTGTTCAACAAGTGTTCAGGAATTGTTGACCGTTCTAGAGATATCTGAACTAATGTGTTTTAGGGGCCGAGCTTTAAACTCCTTACTGGGGCCACCAACAAATTTTTTTTAGGTAGCATAATGTTGAGAAAATTATTTAAGCATTTTTTGTTCTACAATGCTTTTCAAAATATTTCTCCTTTTCTAGATATTAATGATCAAAGTTTTGGACTTCTGGCCCTTTGAAACCCCTAATTACATAACATATGATTAAGGTGTGGTACTGTATAGATAAACAGCTGTACAATAAACATTTTTGCTTCTATAATTGATAACAAATTATTGTTCAGTAAAGAGTTATTGCAAAAAGACTTTAGAGCCCTCTTGGCCCCTAATTTGAGGGGCCAGCCCTTTTTTCTTGATATCAAATGAAAGCCCGTGGAAATTGAAACAACTTTTGCATTACATGTTTTAACAAAATATTTATACATCAAAAGATATTAGAGAAAATGTTCGAAAATTTCGTGAAAAAATTTGGTGCTAATTTTCAGGTTCAGGCGAGCTTCAAGGCCTTGCGCAATTTTAATAATTGGAAGCAAGGGGGTACAACTTCAGACTTTAATCTACAATCCTGGAAAAATTTCAAGCTTCTATCTTGATTAGTTTCGGAGGAGATGCGTGGACAAAATGACCCTTAAAAATTTACAAAATCATCAATATCTGAAACCGGAAGTGACGTCATCATTTAAAAATTTGACATTATGTAGCGCCGATGATGCTCTATCAGTCCTGAAAATTTCGTGCAAATCGGTTGAATAGTTTTTGAGAAATAACGCTTCAAAAAAGTCAGAAAAAGAAAAAAAAGAATAATAATAACTAGAGCAAAGCTCGTTGCAAAGGAACGAGTGGGTCTTCCGTTAATGTCGAAAGAAAAGCTAGATGTTCCTGTAAGAAGCAGAGCTCTAAAGCCAATACCAGGAGTAATTAAAACAAAAAGATATAAAAATTCGAATAATTCTTGGTACGACTTAACAAAATCCGAAAGACTTTAAGTACAAATTAACAAAAACCTTAACGATTTCAAGAACGACTTGACAAAAAAAATCCGAATGTGTTTAAGAACGTCTTAACAAATATCGAATCATTCTAGGTACGAGTTAATTTAACTTTGAACATAACACTATTTTCTTAACCAAGAATGTGGAATCAAAATTTCCGGAAAAATCAATTTTTAAACTCCTATATCTCTGTAATGCATCATCCGATTTTAAAACGGATTTCAGCTTTAAATTAAGCTTAATAAGTTGAACATTTTTGCTTCAATAATATATAACAAATTATTTTTCAGTAAATAGTTATTATAAAAAGACTTTGTAGCCCTCCTGGCCCCTAATTTGAGGGGCCAGCCCCTTTTTCTTGATATCAAATGAAAGGTCTCGCAAATATAAACATATTTTGTTCAACAACTGTTCACGAATTGTTAACCGTTCTAGAGATATCTGAGAAACTGTGTTTTAGGGCCCGACCCTTAAACTCCCTAATGGGGCCGCCCACCAACAACAATTTTTTAGGTATCATATTGTTAAAAACATTATTTTGAGCAACTTTCCTTCTACAATGCTTTTCAAAATATTTCTCCTTATATAGATATTAATGATCAGAGTTTTGGACTTCTGGCCCCTTGAAACCCCTAATTACGTAACATATGACTTAGGTATGGTACTGTTTAGATAAAAAGCTGTACAATAAACATTTTTGCTTTTACACTTGATAACAAATTATTGTTCAGTAAAGAGTTATTGCTAAAAGACTTTAGAGCCCTCTTGGCCCCTAATTTGAGGGGCCAGCCCCTTTTTCTTGATATCAAATGAAATCCCGTGGAAATAGAAACAACTTTTGCATTACATGTTTTAACAAAATATTTACAGGTTTAAAAATATTTCAGAAAATGTGCAAAATTTTTGTAAAAAAAATTGGTGTCAATTTTCGACCTCAGGCGAGCTTTAACGCCTTGCGTATTATCCATATTATAAAACAATGCGGTATATCTACAGACTTTCATCTACAATCCCTGAAAATTTCAACTTTCTATCGTGAATAGTTTAAGAGGAGTTGCGTGGACAAAATGACCCTTAAAATTTCATTAAATCGTCAATATCTTAAACCGGAAGTGACGTCATCAAAAAATGTAACTAAAAACATTCGTCCCCTACGATGCTGTATAAGTCCTGAAAATTTGGTGCAAATCGGATCAATAGTTTTCGAGAAATAAAGCTTTAAAGAAGGCAGAAAAAGAATATTAAGAATAATAATAATAATAGAAAGAAACAGTAGAATAACAAGAGGGTCGGTCTTCCGTTGGAAACGGAAGACCCTAATAAAGAAAAAGAAACCGTAGAATAACAATAGGGTCTTCCGTTGAAAATGGAAGACCCTAAAAAGAAACAATAGAATAACAAGAGGGTCTTCCTAATAATAATAATAATAATAATAATAATAACTAGAGCAAAGCTCGGTGCTCGGTGCAAAGCAACGAGTGGGTCTTCCGTTAATGTCGAAAGTAGACCTTAAAGTTCCTGTAAGAAGCAGAGTTCTTAAACCAATAATTTAATTAATTAAAAAAAAAATTTTAAAAATCGAATAATTCTTGGTACGACTTAATAAAATCCGAATGATTTTTAGTACGAATTAACAAAAACATTTGCCATTTTAAGAACGACTTAACAATAAAAATCCGAATGTTTTCTAGTACGACTTAGCAATTTTTCGAATTATTTTAAGTACGAGTTAATTTAACTTTAAACATAAGACTATTTTCTTAACCAAAAACGCGGAATCAAAATTTCCGGAAAAATCAATTTTTAAACGCTTATATCTCAGCGATGCATCGTCCGATTTTAAAACGGATTTCAGTGTTAGATTCAGCTAAATAAGCTCTACAAAACACGTACACGTTTTTGAATTGATCAAAAAATTTATTTTTTCGAAAAATTTGATTCACTTCCGGTTTCGACCGGAAATGACGGATTCTGATTTTTTGTTAAAATGCCCTAAGTAAATCGAGAAATAGACAATCACTGAAAATTTTAAACCTCTATATATAACCGTTTAAAAGAAAATGACTGGACAAAATCGCTTTTAATAAAATTTAAAATTGACGTAATAAGAAAACGGAAGTGACGTCATTTTTCAGCTTTTGAAAGCTTTGAGGGACAAGGATTTCTCATAATCCCTGAAAATTTCATGAAAATCGGTTGAGTAGTTTTTGAGATATAAAGCCAAAACGGAGTCAGAAGAAAAAACAAAAAGAATAATAACTAGAGCAAAGCTCGTTGCAAAGCAACGAGTGGGTCTTCCGTTAATGTCGAGAGTAAAGCTAGATATTCCTGTAAGGAGCAAAGTTCTTAAACCAATAACAACAGTAACTAAAACAAAAGATAAAAAATCGAATAATTCTTGGTACGACTTAGCAAAATCCGAATGATTTTTAGTAAGAATTAACAAAAACCTTAACGATTCCAAGAATGACTTAACCAAAAAATTCCGAATGTGTCAAAGTACAACTTAACAAAAATCGAATTATTTTTGGTACGAGTTAATTTCACTTTGAACATAACACTATTTTTTAAACCAAGAACGCGGAATCATAATTTCCGGAAAAATCAATTTTTAAACGTTTATATCTCAGCAATGCATCGTCCAATGTTAAAACGGATTTCAGTGTTAGATTCAGCTAAATAAGCTCTACAAAACACATACACGTTTTTAAATTGATCAAAAAATTTATTTTTTCGAAAAATTTGATTCACTTCCGGTTTCGACCGGAAGTGACGGATTATGATTTTTTGTCAAAATGCCCTAAGTAAATTGAGAAATAGACAATCACTGAAAATTTCAAATCTTTATATATAACCGTTTAAAAGAAAATGACTGGACAAAATCGCTTTTTGAAAAATTTAAAATTGACGTAATAAGAAAACGGAAGTGACGTCATTTTTCAGCTTTTAAAGGCTTTGAGGGACAAGAATTTCTCATAATCCCTGAAAATTTCATGAAAATCGGTTGAGTAGTTTTTGAGATATAAAGCCAAAAAGTAGTCAGAAGAAAAAAGAAAAAGAATAATAATAATAAAAAAAAACAATAGAATAACAAGAGGGTCTTCCGTTGGAAACGGAAGACCCTAAAAAGAAACAATAGAATAACAAGAGGGTCTTCCGTTGGAAACGGAAGACCCTAATAATAAAAATAAGAATAAGAACTAGGGCAAAGCTCGTTGCAGAGCAACGAGTGGGTCTTCCGTTAATGTCGAAAGTAGAGCTTAAAGTTCCTGTAAGAAGCAGAGTTCTTAAACCAATAATATAAGTAGCTAAAAAAAAGGGGGCAAAAAATCGAATAATTCTTGGTACGACATAATAAAATCCGAATGATTTTAAGTACGAATTGACAAAAACATTTGCGATTTTAAGAACGACTTAACAAAAAAAATCCGAATGTGTTCAAGTACGACTTAGCAATTTTTCGAATTATTTTAGGTACGAGTTAATTTAACTTTAAACATAAGACTATTTTCTTAACCAAGAACGCGGAATCAAAATTTCCGGAAAAATCAATTTTTAAACGTTTATATCTCAGCAATGCATCGTCCGATTTTAAAACGGATTTCAGTGTGTGATTCAGCTAGATAAGCTCTACAAAACACGTACACGTTTTTAAATTGATCAAAAAATTTATTTTTTCGAAAAATTTGATTCACTTCCGGTTTCGATCGGAAGTGACGGATTCTGATTTTTTGTCAAAATGCCCTAAGTAAATCGAGAAATAGACAATCACTGAAAATTTCAAATCTCTATATATAACTGTTTAAAAGAAAATGACTGGACAAAATCGCTTTTTGAAAAATTTAAAATTGACGTAATAAGAAAACGGAAATGACGTCATTTTTCAGCTTTTGAAGGCTTTGAGGGACAATAATTTCTCATAATCCCTGAAAATTTCATGAAAATCGGTTGAGTAGTTTTTGAGATATAAAGCCAAAACCGAGTCAGAAGAAAAAAGAAAAAGAATAATAATAATAAAAAAAAACAATAGAATAACAAGAGGGTCTTCCGTTGGAAACGGAAGACCCTAATAAAAAGAAACCGTAGAAAAACAAAAGGGTCTTCCGTTGGAAACGGAAGACCCTAATAATGATATCAAGAACCTCAATTAAAATCATCGTTACGCAAGTTCTATGGTCGATACAATGACCTTGTCGGCAAGTACAATGTTTCATTAGGACACATGCTGACTGACGTTTTTCATACTTGTTAGACCAATATTTATATACCGGACTGACTACGGTTTCTTCCGTTTCTCATGATTTTGACAATGAGCACACGGCGGGTGCGACCGGTCGGCAGGAGATACTAACTCCTCCTAGGCACCTGATCCCACCTCCATCTTTTTAGGGGTCCGTGTTGCTCTGCTTTAAATTCGTATTACGCTTCATGGATTTTTGAGACGGTTGACAGTTTGTTATTATCATTTTTATGTTTAAATTAGGTAGGTTGTTACTAGATGAAGAACATAAATTGAGAATGATTTTCGACTGAAAAAAATCATGATAATTGATTTTTTTAAAACATTCAATTCAATATGTTTGACAAAACTAAATGAATAATCAGTATTACATTTATTTTATAATGCAATAGGAAGTGCTTTAGAAGAAGAGAAAATTTGACTTATTTCAACATGATGCATCTAAGGTCAAAGTTAAGTAAATGAAAGGAGCCTAAAAATTATGATATTTAAAAACCGTGTTTTAAACATTTATTTAAAATGAAATTTGAGGAGACTTGTAGGGAGCTTTTGTTCGTGCCTAAAAAAAGAAATATATTAAGAGTACTTCAGTCTCTCAAGTAACGGTGTTTAAAAAGTCTTTTCTTTATCTCCTCTTTGTAATTTTACGTATCCTTATGTCGACCTTATTGCCAACAAAACTAATTGGTATCTTAAAGCTGCTTGGTCCAATTTTATGGTTTTTACAATATCAACATTTTTTTTCATACAAACCAATTATCTTATAAAATTATGGACATTCTCCTTTTTACACCAGCAGAATCGGTCTCCTTTCAAAGTTAGAAATATTCAACGTAAATAATTTCTTTTTGGGCAAACGAAAAAACAAACCAAAATACATCATGGGAATGTTTAGAAAAGGGAATCGTTTTGTTTCGTCTCCCGAATGATTTGGGTTTATTTAACCCGCATGTTATGCATCGATTGTAAACAAAAGCGATTGTAAACAAAGCAAACTTCAGAAAAATTAGCAAACAAAATATGCACAGGTTTATTTTTAATTTGCCTGAACATTATGATTTTTATTTATAGCGATGTCAAAGTCGTAATACATGTACAACCATACCGATCTCGACATAAGGGGCGAATTTTAACATGAGGCGAAATAACGCGATACCCTTTTATGTCGTTTGTTTTGTTAACAAATTTTGTACATAATTTTTTTTCATTGAAATGTGGCTTAATTGACCGGGAAAACTACAATGTCTATTATTATACACATACTTAGCATAACCATCGTTTAAAAGCGTACACAAAATTTGATATAAAATACGACCAAGCAGCTTTAAATATATACGTACATTCAGAGCATTTCTAAAATATGTGTATATATTTATCTCAAGGTTGCAAAATGCGTGCATCCGGGTTCCGCATATTCGATGTCATGTCAACTATAACGTATGAATTTCCGTCACGCCGTATGCTCCTGTCATATCCGCTGACAAAAAAATGGGTAGGTTTAAATTTTGTGTAGGATAGTTGAAATTATTGTACAGTAGTTTTAAATCTTCTTCTGTACTCTCTAATTCACTGTCTGATATGTATTTCCCGATATCTTTAATAATACCAAGATGTTGTCGTTTTATGTATGATTTATTTTTTGAAGTTATATCTGGTTACATTTTTTTTTAAATATTTCGCTGACAGTGCCATTCTGACGTTCTCGTATGGATGAATAACGTGGGGTATTGTATTAAGAACCTGCATTGTCTCGTTTAGATAATTTCCGATGTACTGCAATAAATATCAACGTATGCTTAAGTAATGGATATATGCCAAAACAGTTCTGTATGAAAAAATATAAGACAGTTCTCGGCTCGTTATTTTATAATACAGGACTGTTTTCGGCATATATCGTACTTGAAACACTGCCATTGAATTTCATTGTTGATTTACCTGAGAGAGTCCGATTTTGAAGGATATCAGTACTGTAACCCGTGGTAACGGTCTGATATTAAGAAGCTCACTAATATCGGACTGTCACAGGTAAAATTGTAAACTGCTGGAACAAAGGAATGACATCACAACAGTGTTTTAACTCAATATAATGATGAGCATTGATCCTTTATTTAAAAATCATATATTTTTAGAAAATAGTTTGAAGCAACAAACGGGGCGTAATTTCATTAAAACATATAACATATATCAATCTTTCTACTAAAGAATTAACTGTACAAAATGATTAGAATGTTCAAAATGCATACAATGCACTGGTATATTTAATGTTTGAAATGCATATTAAAGTCATTATTACATCATAATTTGATAAGTTTGTTTCTGAACGGCGACATAATGTTTGTGCATGCCACTTAAATTAGTCACCATTTATGCCATAAGTTTTAAATTCACCTCAAGGAACAAACAAATAAAACAAACAAACAAACAAGAAACAAAAATACGTTGATATGTTAAACTATTTTAGACTACTGAAACGGGTAAATGTAATAAATTTTAGCATGAACAATGAACTTGCGCACTTACTGATAATTTTTATATTAATGATTTGTAAATAATATTTTAATTCAATTACTTGACTCAGCAATCCGATGTGAAATAGTTTACTTAAGATAACTTCCAAAGTGTAAGATAATTCTCCTATTCTACTTGAAAGGATATCATTCAAGTTATCTGTATCTGAAGAAAAATGTAATAAAAGAATAATGGGTAACACAGTATTGTGTTTACTCATAATATAAGAAATGAATAATCTGTTTGATTTAATAGAAAATAAGACACTGAATATAAAACAAATATACGGGAATAGCGTTCATAGCTAATCGTATACCTGGCATGCATTTAACCAATGATTAGTAAATGAAACTTTATTTTAACAAACTCAACATTGTTTGGCAAACAATGCCATGTTTTAGCAATTCCTTCTTAGCTCTATTACATAATAATGAGACTGTTTCATGCTGAAAAATTAATGCTACCTGAATGTTACCTGAAGGGTGTAGAATTATGACTAAATATCAGGTTCTGCCATAGATATTCAATAACCTTATAAAAGCGCGATCTGTATCTTACATCACCTGTATAATCAACTCTTTTAAAACCAGTTAGCGTTAATGAGAATCTTCCTTAAAGTTTGAAGAAAAACAAACCAAATATTCGAGATCTTTGCCTTTTACAATATTTTAAAATTTCCAATTGTGATATATCCAGGTAGAATACCCGCAAAATCAATATGTACATGAGGACGAGAGATTCAAACCAGACAGTATTTCAAAATACAAATGCTGATTAAAGTAAGCAATCGACACGCTCCATAAGATCCATCATAATCCAATGAATTAATATCTACTGTTTTAAAATGATGTTAAGTCATGCTAGTACATTGAAATGTCATTTTTTTTAATTTACACGAATTAGGAAATATTAAAACAATGGCTAGCATCTAAAAATTGGTCTTGTTAACTTGTTAACTAAAATTGGAAGCAAATACATACGTATTTTTATAGTGATATATGAAGTATCAGACTTGTATAGAAACCGAAACTTGTCAACGTACACAATTATTTTAGTAATATAATACCTGAAACCAGAACGAAAATACCATTGACACCAAATGGGCTTTTTATTAACCTTAACCTTTAAACATTTTTAAATTCTTTCCAATTTAATTCGAATAACCATCCCGTTTTCTAAGAACTCACACGGGGTAACTTTTAAATAATCAAACGTTTAATATGTACACCAGTGGATATATCAGTAACAAGATGACTGACAACTCGACTTGAATAAAATGCAGCATAGATCCTTTTTACACTACGGGTGCTCCGCCCATACATGTATTACTTAACCCGATACTAGCCAAGTCCGGAACAGTCTTGGGGATATAAAACACAACGATTAGCGACTCGTCGTGTGTATAAAAAAATCTTAGTGTCTTCCTTTGTTTTTGATCAGCACTGAAATCATTATAACCTAACTTGATTACATACGTTTGTAATAGATATCAAGAATGTGGCGAGGAAAACATTTACTGTTGCGGGGTCGTTTAGCCGTTCAGTGCATGGAGTACCAATCTCGAAGTGTATCGCTTCTGCAAAACGATAAGGACATTGAAACAAGACGACGGAATTTAGAAAAGGCAAAGACTAAATACCAATTGGAGCAAAAAACATTCAAATTAACAAAGGACCAAAGAAATCAAGTCAATGTGGTCGATGTTCCACCGTTGGTAAGTGCATTCAAAATAGTTACATGCTATGTTACAACGCACTTTGAAAAAATTTTTCAAAGTGGGTTAATTTTTGGACCAAGTCAACGCACTTTGAAAAAAAATTATTTTTTTTCAAAGTGCGTTGATATCGTCGATATTAACGCACTTTGAAAAAAAATTGTTCAGGGTTTAGTCGAAATAATATTTAATTTCAGATAAAATAAGTAATTGTTTTAACCTTGTGTAGCTTAATGGGATATACTTTAGAAAGAACCCACTGCATTCTCAGCTAACTTGATTAACAGTTTTTAGATTAGATTTTTTTCCTTTTTTTCATAAGCTTACGCCGTTCGACAATTTACATAAAGAACAACTCGGGAGATCTGAATTATCCAAATATGACATAAACTGCATCGCTTAGCAACTGCATTTTCCTTTTTTGTGTATGCAGCAAACTTACTAATTATCTGGTACATTGTGCTGTGCCAGAAGCGAAAATTATTTAATTTATTTATTGATAATGGAGATAATGTATAACATATTTCAACTGTCTTCAATTACATGTGCTTACAAACAATTATGATTTAAAAAAGGATACGTTAGTTATGGTTATCAAAAACAACATGATCTTCTAGAGGATCAGTTTTTAAGTTTATAATAATTTAATGTTTGTCAATGTACATGGAGTTTTTTTTTAAATGAAGTGATTTATTTAATTAAAATTTGAAAAGAGGGTTTATGTTGAAACGCTTATAGATTCTTTGACATACCATTGGAGAAATAATTGTTTGACGAGCTGTTTTTTTTTCAATATCACTGTATTTAATTTACAACAAAGGGTATTCCTTTTTTGATTTTATACATTTACTCTAAGTTGCTGAATATCAAACACGTTTTGGAAGGAAAAAAGAGGGGTAGGGGACCTTCCTGTACGTAATCAATGAAATGAAGCACTGGTAATTGACATGTATCTTTGGCTAACCCCCACTCCCACCCCTACCCCCGATTTTTAAGACGGTAAATTAGATTCAATAGTGTAACAAATCATCATACTATCAACAAATTAAGAATTTAATTTCACAATTTGTGATTTATACATATTTTTTTCAAAGTGCGTTAAGTGTCTCGATACTAAAAAATGTTGATGTACCTTCATAACGCACTTTGAAAAAAATTTTCAAAGTGGGTAAACTTGGTCCAAAATTTAACGCACTTTGAAAAAATTTTTCAAAGTGCGTTGATTTTGTCCAAAATTTAACGCACTTTGAAAAAATTTTTCAAAGTGCGTAATTTTTTCAAAGTGCGTTGCCACAATGCTATCATTAATCTGAATAAATTCAAGCCATACGACTCAATTTGAAGTGATAAAACAATATAATCCATCATATAGCATCTCAGAAAACATCTTAAAAAACAGCAAGTTTGTTAAAATGTTTTCTTTTTGTGAATATATAGAACGCAATTACCTGTAAACCGCTGCTTGATTAATTTAATTAGTAATGTATACTAGAGTGACACACTTTAAAGGTGATATTGTACAGACCCTGAAACGTACTACTACACCACACGCTCGCTGCACGCTCGCTACACGCTCGCTAAACGGTTTACACGAAACGCTGAACGGTTTACACGAAACGCTAAACGCTTTCCCCGAAACGCTGAACGGTTTACACGAAACGTTTCTCACACGAAACGGTTTACTCGCTTTTCACACGCTTTGGACACGCTTCGATTTTCGTTTCAATCGGGTTCTCTCGGATTTTTACTTTTATGGTAAGAGTTGTTTTAAATTGGTACGATATAATAGAAATAATGATATTTCACAAATAAATCTTTTTTAAAATCGGCAATATTGATCTTTAATGAAAAATATTTCAATCACAGAAATAAAAAAAAAGCTACAGAACATGCACGTACATGTATTCATTGCTCGAAAGAAATACATGTATCACTCGTTTTAATGTCGTAGGAAAAGTCAAAGTTTTCCGTAAAAATATTAATAATAAATACTGAAAATGTAAATGGCCTATTAATTTTAAAACATTAAAATTGAAATTCCTATCATAACAAACGTAAATCCATTTCTCGTTTTTCGGCGGCTTTATTTTTCAACATTAGGAATTGTTTTGAAATGGTTTGTGAGAACAAAAACGTAAAACATGTATTTAAATAAATAGTTATTCAATTAAATTAATAATTATTTAGAAGTAAATTAATCACCGAATTTAAAAGAAGGCTATGCAATCAAACGATTTTTTTTCTTATATCGTATCAACCACATATTGAAATATGCTCCGCACATAAAACTAGACAGAAAACGAGACGATTGACATTAACAATAAAATTGTGTATCACTATTTAGGATATCTACACACTGTATTTCTAAAATAAATTCAATATATTATATCGGATGGAAAAAAATCAATGAATTAAATTTTAGATTCAATATACATGTACGCAAAACGTCGCTTTTACCACAAACTTTTACAAAATAGTACCATACATATATATAATGTTAACACAATATTTTCCCTTCACTTCTTTTTCAATTTTGTTATTGCGTTGATGAACGTTATATCATGAAAATGATGTTCTTTATCAAATACTGATTCCGACTGCTTTAAAGTCATTAATTTTTTTATTGGCTGTTGACAAAAAAAGAGACGCGTGACCATCCAATGAAAAAATACACAGTTTGATTGACAGGTTTAGTCATCTGCAGGTAAATAGCACCCGGTGTCCGATTGCTATTTGTACACTGTCGAAAGGTTTCAGTTATCGATGTAAAAGAAACATCAACTACTACATGTTTATTACGACTTGACAGTTTCACAAAGAGTTGATTTAATTTTTACAAACAAAATGTCAATAGTATACATGCATAAGTGTTTTGTTAATCACAAACCATTCCGGGAAGTCTTAAACTCGGGCGCCACTTTGAAAGAACTAATAACTGAGAAAAGTTCCGAATGAAATCTGATGAAACGTTTCACACGATTCTCGCACGCTTTGCCTGAAACGCTTTACACGCTTTGCCCGAAACGCTGCACCCTTTGCTCGAAACGCTAAACGGTTTGCACGAAACGCTTCACGATTCACACGAAACGCTAAACGGTTTACACGAAACGCTAAACGGTCTACACGTAACGATTCTCGCACGAAACTCGCACGCTTTTTTGGTGTAGTAGTACGTTTCAGGGTCTGTATATGAGACTTCCAGTCGAAAAATTTTTAAAAGACAGTTACGTGCACCTGCGTCCGGCCAATTATAAATTTACTTCTGTCAATGATATTGACATATAGACTTCATTGGATTTTAGATATTTAAATACCTGAACTATATAACATCAATAAGAAATATGTTAATGAATTCCTAGAACTTTGATGACTAATCGGATTTACCAGACATTTTACAAGTTTTACAAAAGTTAAAAAAAGGAAAGAGAAATAAAGAGAAATGTAGATAAAAAGATGGATGAACAGGCGAACACAGATAGATAGATAGATAGATAGATAGATAGATAGATAGATAGATAGATAGATAGATAGATAGATAGATAGATAGATAGATAGATATATAGATAGAAAGAAAGATAATAGTAATATATATATATATATATATATATATATATATATATATATATATATATATATATATATATATATATATATTTTTATTACAAGATAACCAAATAAAAAATGATAATGATTTCATTAAAAAAGCTAATAATTTTTTTATTGAGGTGTGCAATGATTTTTAGCTCACAGAGACGAGTCGGGGAGAGCTTATGCTATACTGCTGGCGTCGGCGTCCGGACCTGGTTAAAGTTTTTGTTGCAGGTCCTGTATCTAAGTTATTACTTCTCCTATCGTCACCAAACTTGCTTGGATGATGCATCTGGACCTACTAATGGACTTAAAAGACTTGGGTTCTGAATCTGGGCCATGAATTTCACATGCTGGAGGAGGTTAAGGTTTTTAGAGCTGGTTAAAGTTTTTGGAGCAAGTCCCCTCTGATGATTATGTCTTAGTAACATGTATTCCTGGTCCTTACTTCACCAAACTTGCATGGATAGTGCGTCCTATGATACTGATGGATCTGACAGGTTTGAATGCTGAATCTGAGCCAGAGGTTTATGGAGGAGTACACATGTTTTATAGATAATAGCTTGGCAATGCATAGTTGATTTAGCTACACTATAAATGAATCGCGGAGGTAGCTTCATGCAGAGCCTAATCTACATTATCAAGGATGCTTAAAAAATCCTACCTCACTCAAACCTGCTTGATAGATGTGTCTGTTGTTAAATGATATAATATGATTCCTATGATATAGTATTGTATGATATGATACACTATAATTGTTTTATTAGATACAATATTTCATCATATATTGATAAAAGTTATATGATGCGATATGATATTGTATCAATTTTGTGTACATTATGATACGATATTGTATTATGATATTGTTATGCAATGTATTGTATATTATGATGCAATATTGTTTAATATGATATTGTGTTATATATATGTTTTTATAACATGATATTTTTTCATATAATATCTATATATAATAATGTATCATATGATGCGATATTGTATAATATATTATACCGTATCATATGATACGATATGGTTAAATATAAATAATATTGTAGTATATAATATATTAATATATCACATTGTATTGTATCATATGATATGATACAATGTTGTTTCAAATTATATCGTATCGTATGATATAATATCATAGTATGTATCAAATATGATACAATATCATACAATACAATATTATATTATAATATAGAAAAATATCATATGTTACAATAGTGTGATGAATTAGGCAATATGATATTGTATCATAAAATATTATATTGTATCATATGTTATATATAATGATATTGTTTTATGTGATCAAACACAATAATGTTACAATGTCATATCATATGCTACAATATCATATTGCATTATTATTTGTTACAGTATTATATTGTAAATATATATACTATGATATATAATGTAAGTGTCATAGGATGCAATAATTTTTTTATATATTATTGTATTGATAAACATTTTATCTTATAATACTGGTTGAAATGAACATATGATTATCATCGAATTTTTTAACATATGATATACGATATTGTGTCAAAACAGTATCCATGAATTTTTAAGATCATTAAATATGATTTTCAAATAATATGATAAAGGTGGTCTCATAAAGGTTATGCCTCATAAAGGTGATGCCTCGTCTCGTTGAGCTTTGTAATCTGTGATTACATAAGTTTATATCTATGATCTGACTTCATTTTTATTTATATCTAGATACGCAAAGTACCAAGAGAAGAAAAAAGGTCGATCATATCCAAGGTAAAATATCCTTAATTTCACCCTTAATATTCATTATTTTATAATAGTACTTCAATGATTCCTCAGGTTCTGAATCAAATTGCGAAAATCTGAATAACTAGCGCCGATCTTTTGTATAATGTCAGAAAATAATATAAAATAAATACAAGTTTTTTAAATGATTTTTTATAATTTTAAACGTTAATTTATTTCTTTTGTCTATTAGAAATTTACAATTTTTGAGAGTGATGAAACTGTGTAGCATAACAAGATAAAGTCATATTCAGAAAGTATGGGTTTTTTTTAAAGTGATCGACTTAGACACGATTTGAGATGAACATTTTATTTTTTTGTGTATAAAATGGTTTACTTGTGCATTTTGAATAATTGACCAAAATTTGAATGTTAGAAGTCAGATACAGAGATAAGAACTCGTTGTTATGTAAACAAATCTCAAGTCTTATTCTTGTTTACAAATAATGTAAGGAAATTATCATTAATTTGAGAAATTGATTAGTGGCAAACAAAATAAACTGATTCAATGTGTTCATAACAATATTATCAACAACAGAAACGCCATTTAATTGAAACTTATACCAGTACAATACATATGTAAAGAACACCAAGACTTAAGCTTTGTTTACAGAACAAAGAATTTTAAAATAAATATCTGTTTTGAAACTCGATATTTAACTATCAGATCTTGAGGAAGCATTCGCAATACCCATATTAACAATTTTAGACATTAAAAATTGAAAAATAAAATTAGAACATCTGAAGCACAAATAGTGTCTAAGTCATTTTATTCTCAACTGGACTTACAACAAATTATTTGACACCAGGCTAAAATTTGATGGATTCCTAGCTCTGTTTATGAATATTAGTTTCATGATATTAATAAATAGTAAGGTCAAGGCTGAAATTATAAAGTTGTGTTATAAAATGCAGTTGTCTAGTTTTAAGGTCGAGTTCTAGTAAATAACCCCCAGAGTGTCTTTTTCATGCTAGAACCCTTATGATGTCATAATTAATCTGGTGAATGTTTTCCCCTTACTTTAAGACTTTAAATATATATTTTGTAAAAGATAAGACAGTCTCTTGACATTCTACATCAAATCATTTAAAAAGTAATCCTGACACCTATATTCAATTTGACATCATTTTAAAGAGGAGATACAAAAACTTGATTAAAGTCGTTTATGGAGGAACACTAGCCATTCTAGTTATATTTCATTAGTCAAAAATAAACAAAAGTCCGAGATGTGTTACGTATTCCCTTCATGTTTAATAAGTTAACAGTTTAAAACATGATTTTTATTTGTGTTAACCAAACTTTAAGCCCCGGTACACCCTATCAAACAAAGTTATTGTTATGAAACATCATTAAAAGAATTTATATCCTGCATTTCAAAAACCTGTAGACATCTGTCATTTACTAGATGTTGACCTTAAAAAAGAATGATATGTTAATTAAAAACCATAAATCTTATTAACACAAAGACGCAATTCCATTACACATTATCATAAAAACGCTCTTTTATATTTTACATCTATAAAATAACTGTAAAAGCAATATAAGTGTAAAAATAACAAAAAAAACCTTATATTTTCAAATCTTTGTTTATTTTGTTAATTGTTCTTAAATTGCCAAGAGTTACTTCTACAGATGAAAGGCATTTTTTTTATTATACTGAAGTATCCACATAAAAATAATATTTGTCATCAAAACACTTCGACCATATATATATATATATATATATATATATATATATATATATATATATATATATATATATATATATACACACATACATACATACATACATACATACATACATACATACATACATACATACATACATACATACATACATGTAAACAATGTTAACAATCGAAGTTTTTTTTATTTACTATATGAACTGTTTCTGTAATGATACTCAGGTTAAAAGTTTTTTTACAGATACGTTTTTATGGGACAGGTGGTTTTTACTCGATATATCAATTCATTTATGGAAGAGGAGCTTGGACAATAAAGGAGATGATCAACCATTTTAAATCAAGTTATTTATTGTCGAAACCGAATAAACCGATGGTAAATCATTGTTTAAAAAATGTATATGTTAATGTATTTGCATATATAAATACCTGTTGCACGTGAGAAAATCCTTTAAAACCCTATTACCGGGTTTGGCTTTGTTAAGGTAATTGTTTGGATAAATACAGGGGCTAAATGATTAACCATTTGTATCAGTATGTATATATTGTGTGCCTGTAAGTAAGGGAGGGGTTCTGTGGGGGTGAAATACCGGTATTATAGACCACCAATAAATATTTTTTTAACTATATAGGGGTACGAAGTATGGACAAAAGAAGCTGTAGACTGTAGTCAACAAACACCAGTAAGTAAAATAAGTATGGCTAAACCAAGAATGATTGTATCTTGTCAATTACAAATAATGTCTTTTAAAATTAATTTTCACCCTTTTTTTTGAAAACAAAATATGTAATGATAATAACTTTTAGCAATGTTAAAAGCAGATCCTCAATTGCAGAAATTAAAAAAAAATTAATATTGTACCAAGCAAAAAAAAAACCCACAAATAATGTGATTGCATAAAACATACTTGTCAACAGAAACTATCAGAAGAATTAAACATTGTACGTAATTTGATCAGATATGTTTATGGAATGCTGTAAACGTAATATTGTCGTAAATATGTGTTTGCAATTGTTTCTAGAAGTGTTAGACAAGGCGACTTCTTTGAAATTTAGTTATATTAATTTACAATGAAATTAAGTGTCAATTCTTAAAATCTGTTTTTTTCTCTTTTAATAGATTATTGCATTTTATTTGTCCTACCATGTCATGTTAGTTACAGAGAGCTCAAGCTGACCATTGGTTTGCATGGCAGAGGTTAAATGGTGTAACTCGCAATCTTATCAAACGAGTTCATGAAGTTCCTGAACAGTACGTACAATCTATTAATTTAATTTTGATTGTATCGCCCTAACTGATCGGCTAAACAAATTCATCGATATCCTATGACTTGCCTTCGTCATAATATAACTCACTTGCAAAACGTATTAATCTGTTTGATGTTACATTTAAATTGTGTATAAATTAACGTCTTTTCTTCTAATTTTAGTGTTAGAAAACTCAATTATGTTATACTTTAATGTCTACCTGTGTTAACGATTATAACATAACTTGGTGTAGTTTACACTTTTTATTAACCGTTTTGCGTTTATAATGCATAATATGAACTGCCCCAAGTTATGTTATACTCGTATAACATAGGTTGGAATTTAATGCATTTGAAAAATATACGAACTCTACGAATATAGAAATATATTAGATACAAACTGTGAAATAGCTCATAACTATCCAAGTTAATCAAAGAACAATGTGGATATTTTATTTAATTTGTCAGTTATTTTTATGGCACATTTATGAAAGTGACACATAGTGCATAAATTTACGCTTGCTTTTTCCCCCATTTGCAAAGACTTTTTTCAATTCTTTTTATTCAATAGCGCAATAAGCAAAAATAGTGTATACCCCATAGAATAGAGGTAATGGATTAGTTGATCTTGAGCTCGATCTAAAGAGGCATGGTTGCCTGTTGCAAGTATACACTGTAGTTACAGTCCATTAGATAAAATCCAACGCTTCCTGTTTCATTTGATATGATGATCCGTATCTGGCGACCATCAATTTGTTGTCGTTATTTGCTATATATATACAATCTAAATAAAATCTATTGTAACTTTTGAAAGTCTGTTTATTTTAAAATTGACGGAAAACGCAAATTGTGTTACTGTATATCTCTAATAGGTTTTTATCCTCCTTGGACAACATCCAAGAGAATCATCCATATCTTGAGGAACTGACACTAAGCGAACATGCTGATAACGGGACACTGTATGCAGTAGACCTTACAGACATTAATATGGGTGAGATAAAGGTGCGTAAATGGTATTGATTAACAGATTATTAGAAACCCATTGTGTTATTGTCGTAATTGTATCTAGGTAGATGTTACACCTCATTGTCGGTCTCAGGTACACGTTTGATTTTTATTCGTCTCTTAACTTTTAATGATAATGTACATGGATATAACATTAATACTTCTGCACGTTTTTAAATTGAGAATATTTTTCACTGGCATCTATTGCTGATTTCAATAAATGACCATTTTTATTTTTTAAAGAGGATTTATGTTATGTTCAAACGCAGACCCTTCTAACTAATGATAATCTTTAAAAATAACATTTCGTCAATTTTAGCAACATTAATAAGCTCTCAAATACAGCGTTTCTAATTTTGTTTTCAGGAATATTGACGGGTACTTTATTCGAAACTGCTTTTGCTATCTAACGCACTTAGTGAATAATTTATGCAATGTCACAACAAGTTACAATGAAATGCCTTTTTTATAAGCAGGACTCCAATCATTGAAATATAATTGCCACGTGTCTGACTTATTGTTAGTTTAAAGATTACACAATATAAATAGCTAGGTTTATGTCAGTTGTTGACAGCGAGCCTATTTTATTATTCAATGTTTAAAGAACAATGATTAAAGCAATGTAACTTTTGTATAGTGTTTAAAAAGTCTTAATACATTGATATTGATATGTATTTTTTATATTAAAGCCTGCTGCTCCGATGGCTTTATTTACAGTATGGAAATCCAAATTGTTGATGCCAGTTGCTATTAACATAGATGCCAATATACCAAAAGCAGAGGTAAATTTCAAAATATATTTTGAAACAACTACCCACAAAAACACTTAAATTATTATTAAAATTAAACTTGTTATTCATATTTCTTCATTTTTTTTTAATAAATTTCTGATATATGTATTTTGAATACGAAAAGTATTCCAACTAGGAACACAAAAAAAAAGTTATTTTTTCTTTTGTTCTGTCATAGATATCCTCCAAAGTTTATAGTCCATGCAATTTCTTTAAAAAATATCAAAACTCGATGTGATTATTTTACTCATCCAATATATGGATAATCTTGTCTAATAAAGGTATTCAAGCCTTCTACGTTAGGCACAGCTGAGGAAGTTCGGGCATGGGTAAACGCAAGAATATGGTTCAACATGGTAGATGCTCAGTTTCATGAATCAATCACACATCTAGGTAAAGTTCTTTTAAAACTAAAATTGTTGACTTATGTCAAACAATAAACGCGGTTGAAACTAAACTGGTATTAGACAAATTCTCGCCAAGGACCATTTCATGCCAGTGCATAGTAAAATGACGTTAAAATGCACTGGAAAGAAGTGGTACTCGGCGAGAATTGGTCACACGCCAATATAGAATATTTTTCAATAAACGCGATGAATCAATATAGATTAATGGCTGTTTTATTGTTTGAAAATAAATAGTGGTAATTCATAAATTTACCATTTAAAATCAATTCCTTTGCAAAGCAATATAAAATATAATTATTAATAAATATACTTAACGTACACATCGATCGCACAAGTTCATTTAAATTTAAAAACAAAATAATACTATTTATTTAAGATGTTTTGCATTCTAGTTGCACTGTTAGGTCAATATCATCTAGTTCAAAACGATTTTTTGATTACGTTTTGATTTACATTTGTTTGGTTAATCAAAGAGTATTTTTTACACGTGTATTGGTAAAGCATATTTAACAAATGAAATACCTGCATAGAAACGTAGAATCATAATTACATTGCTATGTCTCTGCAAAGTCATTCTATGATAGTAACCGACTTGCTCTTCCTCATAATTTATAAGATGTATAGCTCTTTTGTTTTTGTTTCCATGAGGTTTAACGCATATGCTTATGGATGGTGTAAGTGTTTGCATGCACAGAAATCTCTCAGACAGACATCCTATCTACAAGTTACTTTTGCCACACTTCCAGTATATGCATATCATAAACAAGTAAGTTCCATGGAATTGTTTTTGTTTTGAATTTAATTAATTAAGGTATTCCACCTCACAGAAGACCTCATATTAATTCTATTCTTTTTTCGACAAAAATTTGAGGAGGCGATTTCTTCAATACCATTCGATAAATTTCTTTGAACTTTTTTTAGAAATGAAGGGTCGTTATATAAATTCCATACAAATTTCCGATGTTTTTTTTCTAAACATTCGGTTCCGTTGCCATATTATGGTCAATTATCTGATTTTAAAATGATATTTTGTCCGTCAATCATCTGAAAAACTGCTAAAGATATGACCTCGAATTTTAGATTGGCGTAGGCACTTTTTTCTCGCCAGAACTTCCGGTTGCTGTCGGAAGCAAATGTTTTTTTTTAAAATCGTTTTTTTCTCACTGTTTTGTTTTTCAATAATATTTCGTTATTGTTTAGGGTTAATAGAGACGCTTAACTAAATCCATATTATGTAATTTGTTTTAAAATAGAATAATGCATCCTTTATATTTTTGGTTTTAAATCAAATGTCCCCTGTGGTGTAATGGTAAGTGTGGTGGACTTGTGCACAGGCGACCCGGATGAAATCGCTGAGGGACATTTTTTATCTGTTAAATGTGCTTAGATTAACGGTTTTTTAAAATGACGTATAACGTTGTTTTCCGTATAGAGGTTTTAGAGATGGTTAAGGTATTTTTGTAGAATTGAGAGTTCCAGTACAAGGCTTATGAGTACTGCAAAAAATCAAGAAATCATTCTTAATAATTATCATTACTTAGAAGGATGTATCTTGTTGAAATTGGTATGCATTATGTTGGCTCCTAATGTTAAATACATGAGAATCAGCATAAAATGCAAAGCTTGCGGCTGTGTCTCTTGTGCCGAATTTACACATTGAAAACGCAATTTACAGACGGGAGGTAAAACAAGAAGAAAAGTAGGTGGATACAACATAGTAAATTAAACACCAGTAAGTTTTTGACATGTGATAGTGCAACATGCACACGGTACGCAAGGGCAACACTTTGCAAGGAATTAGCTTGGGAAGGTCTGAAAAGCTGAAAAACCATGAAAAATGTGCGAATCGTGAAAGGGTCGAAATCTCTGAAAACCTACTACAGTGTATTTAGAAACTTTTACATGTTCTGACAAGTAATCTTTCTCAAAAATTGGTGATTTGCCTTTTAAAAGATGAATTAAAGGCGTTTGTGCTGAATTGGAACTGAGGAAATTATAGTTAAAGAAGTCATGGTTACGGTGAAATGTATCAAAAAAATGTCCCCTGTCATCTAAATTGGATTTAAAGAATACGTGTCCTGTTATTGTTTTGTCTATAGAAATCATTAAAGATGGGTAAATGGAATTTGAAGAAGATTTTAGAACTGATAGAAAATATATTTTCCCGATGCGCCTTTTTCAAACGGAAGACCTCCTGTTGCTCGCAACGGGTTTCTAGTTATTTCCCTTAATTGTTACATGTATTAAAATTACCCAAATATGACAATACATGTATATGTATAAAAGCGGAAAATATTTTCAATTTTATCACAAAAGTGCCAACAACTTTCAAAAACCCCTTTCATATTTAAACGAATCTCCTTTTTAAATGTTCCTATTTTCTTTATTTGTCTTAAAGAAATGCTCAGGATCTTTTAATTGAACCAGGAGGATTTGTGGATAAAGATATGTACATTGGAAATATTCACATGCTGAAACTCATAGCCAGGCAGTAAGTTGTAAAACAAGAGCAATTGTGTTTTTAAAATCCCTGATAAATTCTTGGTTGTTTTACAACTTTTAATAAACAAATAAATATATATATATATATATATATATATATATATATATATATATATATATATATATATATATATATATATTCTTCCAGCAACAAAAACTGGACATACCCTGCGAATGCATCAATTCATGCTAGCTTGAATTCCAGAGAAGCAAATGTACTCTCTCTCTCTCTCTCTCTCTCTCTCTCTCTCTCTCTCTCTCTCTGTGCATGATTGCCTCATTATTGTATACTACTAAACTCGTTTGGATAAGAAACATGTACATATATCATATTTAAGGATATCCCAGGATATTTCTTTAGAGATGATGCTTTGCGTTTGCATAGAGCAATTCGTCAATTTGTTTCTGAATATGCATCACACTATTACAGAAGTGAGTATTTCTTTTAACAAAAATTAAAGAGGTTGGAAAAGTTATAATGTATCTTTGCTAAATACACGGGGGGGGGGGGGGGGGTTATATTTGCTTATTTGCTAAATCTCATATTATTATTAGATAGCGACTTGAATGTACGTGGTGATCAAGAAATTCAAGCATTTAGAGAGGAGCTTGTACGTTCCAGATCAATGAATGAGGGAGGAGGATGTGGAATGAATGTATATTAATTTAATTTTGGATTGATTACCATTAGTTTTATTGGAGCATTTAAACTTTTTGCGACAAATGACAAATCTGATACACTCGTAGCTTAATGATTAAACTCAGATATTGCTAATGTTTTTACTTTTATATATGTTTAAAGGGTATTCCGGAATTCGACAACATCAAAACTCTTGTCGATATTTTGACGAATTTCATCTACATCTGTAGCGTGGAGCATTCTGCGACCAATTTTCCTCAATACGACCAATATGTTTTCCCACCTAACTTTGCAGCAAAGTTGCATGACAAGCCTGATAAATCAGCGGTAGATATTACAAATATATAGCATCTCTCTCTCTCTCTCTCTCTCTCTCTCTCTCTCTCTCTCTCTATCTCTCTCTCTCTCTATCTCTCTCTCTCTCATATGTTTATGCAATGTTACATGTACACTTATTTATTTCATGGACTCTTATAGTTAAAATTGATTTTTTAAAATAAAATTAATCGTTTGAATTTTAGGGTCATTTGAATATGGACATGTGTATACTTTTAGTATCTTATTTACAAAAGCGATTTTGCACGATGACATGATTTTAGTCATTCCTTTAAAAGAACGGAAAATGGTCAAACCATGCACATGTAGTAATTAAAAAAACCTAAAATATTACGTCCTCTTATCTTTTTGACAATACAATTGTTATGCGTACCAGAATATTACATTTTCTACGTTTAATCTTATTTTAGAAATAATTTTTGAAATCAAAATTCGTTTTTGATATTGCAGTCTTTACTTCAGTCTGTTATAATACTGCAACTAAAGGCCTTACAATGGCTATATATATACATGTATATATATATATACATGTATATATATATATATATATATATATATATATATATATATATATATATATATATATATATATATATATATATATATATCCTATCATCTTCTTGACAGCTAAATCTTGATCACGCTATGCCTACTGGCAATGAGATGTTCTCAGCAATAACAGTTATGAAAGTTTTGACTCTAGTACTCACCAACAGTCTGGGAAACTACAAATCTTCCTACTTGAATACAATGGACAACGAAGGAAGATGTTTTGTTCGGAAGTTTGTATCTTCTTTTCAAATAAATATTAAGAATCATAAAAGGGGGAGTAGTTGTATATGTAATTGTATTGGTTGTGCATATATCATCGTCGTTATACTTGTAGGTTTCAGAAAGATTTGGCAGTCATCCAAGAAGAAATTAATCAAAGAAACGCCGCCATTATTGCAAGCAACAAAGAGAATGATGTTCAAGAATATCCGTATGAGTGGCTTCTTCCAGAAAAGGTTCTTAACTCTATTAGTATCTAACCAAAGAGAAAACATACATCGATATAAAAAAAACCCAGAAAATAAACCTTAGGCTTATAGTATGATGTGTGTTTAAAACGGCAGATTATACCTGCTTGTCAACAAATTAGAATATTTTTTCATAACTGTGATTAAAAACTTTTTTTACCTTATAACTTGCCTGTATCCAAATTGTTAACTTTATTTCTATACTTTGTTCATTTTGAGGTGTGTTTCGTTGTTTGAACTGATTTACGTTTTAATATAATACATATTAAATATCTTCATTGCATTTAAATATATGTATACATGGATGTCTTTGCATAATAAAAGTTATTGTTTTCCATGTCATAATTTTAAAAACGAAATAAGATCCATACGTATGTTACGAACAACTGATTTTATGAGATGATGGAATAAAAACTATACTTACCAGTTTTTTATACTCTTTGTAGTATTACAATAAGTTGATACATATTTTCGCTAGAAATGTGACCAGGATTGATTTATTTAAATTTTAAGATATCCTATAAAAAACATTGTGGTTTCAATACAATTTAATCAGTCCATACTCTGTTGGTCATTGTTTTGAGTAATAGGTTAACACAACAGTAGTACAACAAATATTTGCCTATGTATCAGGACTATTTTTAGTGTATGTTTCAAAAGGTGGATATGAATTAAAAGGGGAAATAGACAATCTCTGTTTTACGTTATTTTTAGTGGACAAAATTTAAATAGTATTTACTAGTATATACAATGGGCCATTTAATAAGGTTAAATAGACTGATATTCAATTCAATTATCCCATTCAATAATGGCCCATTACGCATTGAAATTCAAACAACGAAAATGCGCTTTTTGCACCAAAAAATTCGACAGATGCTTTAACAACAATGTTTCATCCGTGTGTGTGTGGGGGAGGGACATAACGAACCTATAACCTCATATAACATCAATTTAACTGTTAATTTTCTCCCTTCCAATTCCATTTTTACATGCTACCAAGATAGTGGGGCCGAACTCCATGCTATTTTACTTTTTTTATAATGTATATCAACAAATAGTTTGGTGCGGAAAAAAATGGGGGGGGGGGGTAGGCCCCTCCTGCCACCCTCCCCCCTTCCGATGCTACGTGCCTGTACTGTAGAAAAAATAGGTATGTTAAACTGTTAAATGTATGTCCCTCTAAAGGATACTACCGTTCTTATTGTTACATTGTACATGTAACCTATTTAACCTGATTCTGGTTTAGTTCATTGATCGACCGGCGGATATAGGTTGAGTAACGTCATGCTCTCCTGGGAAGAATACAAGGGCACAAACCAAACCCGTTTTGCATTTTGAAATAATTCTTAACATTGAGACAAAATGACCTTTGATGCCCAAAGAGGCGTTTCAAGCGAGTTTTACCTACATTGTTAGTCACATGGTTTATAATGCCTTTATAATAATACCTGGTGAAATATCCCGGTTCACGTTCTTAAAATATTTTAATCTTCAAACAAGACACGGCAGTCATATTCTACTGTAACGCCGCCAGCAAACATTTTCATTTTTAAGCGCTAAGCGTACGCAGTACGCGCAAAGCGCATACTGGCATTGCTTTTCGGGGATGTCACTTCCGAATAATAGGTGGCACACCTATAATCATCTAATATAATCTGATGACTCGATGTCTAATAATAAAATGCAGAGAAGTACTCGGCTGCGGTATCGGTATTAAGGCAAAATAATTCTAATTATTTGCAGCAGCGCACAAATTAGCACATTTCTTTTCTTAAACATCAAAAATTTAAAATATTTTTGTCAGTACATTAAAAGGTCAAAGAGCATACGTAGTTTTGAAAACAGCATGTTGCAATGGGGTTTCATACATTAGTATACGGGCTGGCTGTGATGTCGGTAAAAAGGCAAAATAATTCCTAGAACATAACTGACAATACAAGATGGATAGCATAGTGTTTTATGTATTTCAAAGGTAGTACAAGTACTATTAGGAAATATGAACAGAATTTCAAATTTTTATAATATAAAGTCGATCAACAGTAAAGCATTTCATAAGGAAACTGAAACTTAATGTCGGAAGAAAAAAGATTTGTTTTAAGTGTATGGTACAGGCATAAACAACTTGTCTGTTATTTGTTTACATTGCACATGTGGAAAGACTATGGTGTTATGATTTAACGCAAATTCTGAAGCTACATCTTGCACATGACAATGACAAATTCTGTTGCATGCAATTTTACACTGGTCAGTCTTTTATTTCATATAAAATTGGATTGTTTCGTCTGTTATTGCACTAGTAGTTAACTGTTTTCAATTAACACTTTAGTCTAGTGGCTACAGGATTGTGAAACACAGATCCTTGAGTTCAAATCTCGCTTTATTCTGCGTTCATATAGTGGCTAGGTAGCAACTACCTTGTTCAACGATTAGCTAGCTAGCCGCTAGGTACATAAAGACATACCTAGCCTAAAATTATATGACTAAGCATCAAATTCAAGATGGCCGCCTTAGTTACCAAGTTGCAACAAACACAAAATTTATATTATTTTATGATATTTCGTTCGTTTGATAAGTTATTCTGAATTTTAACACATATATTTCTGCATGCAATTACTAAATCATGTCAATAAATTTATTTATCTAATGATAATTTAAACTTCAAATCAATGAACTAGAGGCTAGGCTAGCTTATCATTCAATAGACCTATATATCTATAACCTAGTGACTATGCACGAATCTCGGTTATTGAACGCAGTCCAGGTTATTGTATGTAGTTTTGCTCATGTAGGGACAGCTTAGCACTTCTAAGTACTTTCAGTACTTTGATTAATGGAGATGTTGACGCCTCTAGCCCTGTATGTGGCAGCAACAGCAGCTCACCTGAGAGAGAGAGAGAGAGAGAGAGAGAGAGAGAGAGAGAGAGAGAGAGAGAGAGAGAGAGAGAGAGAGATTCATGTAGTCCAAAAGTTATCCACTTTTGATAAAAGCATCAATAAGTAATTGCACATTTGTATTGAATTAAAATTAGTCTCTGGAATACAAAATGTACACAAAAATTGCCAAATTGTAATATCAACATATATTTGTATGGCACATGGTTTGAATCAAATTTGCCAAACTGTAGGTAATCAATCCGATAAACATATCCACCATCAAGGAAAATCCTTACTCAGATTTGCTCCTCTGCAGATTTCATAGAATATGGTCAATCATATAATTCTACTGATTAATTAACGTAAATGTCAAGTGTTTTGTTGGGATATTATACATTTACATGCAATTAGGTAAGTAGATAATTTATTCATTTAAAAGACTCAGAATTGCTAGCCAAGGGTCTTGTTACTTTATTCTAATTACTCGGAGATGAGAATTGACCAATCAACATGATGTAGGAATAAACGAAATTTAAAAAAAATGTGCATATTGTAACGAAATCGTTCTTTCTATGATATTTCTGTATAAACATTTCAAATTATCGATATGCAACAACCATTGTGTCTACAAATGTTTTGATAAAAATTGAAACTAAAATATTTCTAAATACCATGATGATTTCTGGCACAAACATTATCTCAACGGAATAACACTTAACTGACATACATACAATTAAGTGCTAAAAAGTAATACTTATATTAACGGTATTAATCGTTCATGTACCATAGCAATATCACTTCGACAACAGGATACCAGGTAATGACGCGGTGGACTTACTTTGATAACACACTATAATTAAAAGCTATGCGTATTCAGAGTTTTCGCTAATTCTCAATTGCAAACACATATAACAGAACAATAAGGTACGATTACCTGGATACACACATATTGCTAACCAAGAACTGTAACGTTTACTTTAATTTGCTATCGACTTGTTTTATTTGTAAAGTAATTTGTAAATGAATATCTCGTTTTACATTTTATTTTATTTTATTATATGGTCTAGTTTTGATCTGTATTTTTAAATACTTGTCAAGGCACAACCTATCAAGTGCTACGTGACATTTTTGATAAGTTTATAATATATTTGGCAACCGAGTTTGGTTTACTATGACATGGATGCATTTTCATTATTTTTTTTTTAATGGTATATTTTGCAGGCAGTTATTTTTCAGTACTTTCACTTTTGTAAACGGTATCGAGGAATAATTCATGTAGGTGTTGATATATGTTGTCGCATATTGTTTTAGTCTTGACTTCCGATTTTGGTATCCGTACATCATATGTTCTTTGATTTTTCACGTGTGTGTGATAGTTAACCAAATTTTTGTTATAATTCCTGTACATGAAATGCATGTCCCCAGATATGAGCCTTTGTGTATTAGATGTTTTTCATCATTTACTTTTTACACTGCTCTGTTATTTCAAAACCTCTTTCAAGTTCCTGGTACAAGCTAAAAGCAATCTAATAATCTGTTTTGATATGTTACAAAACTATAGAACATAAATTTAAGCCTTAGTATTTCCAGAAACAGGTTATATATCAATACCATGAAAATGTTGTTATAAATGTTTGAGAAAAAACTCGTCAGTTTTAACATAATTCAGCGTACTTAAACTAGTTTTATACGCCTTTTGATTCCAGCTAAAGCAGCGTCTTTATGAAGAATTGATCAAAGAATAGATATATAGCCAAACAAATTAATCTTTTCAAATAATTTGGAATGCCTAAACTTAAAAAAAGTATTGTACATTGTTTTATCTTTTTACGGGTATTGTCTGATTTAAAATTCATAAATATAGATAAAAAACCGAGGGTTTTTAGAGAAGACAAAAGTGTGTATATTATGCAAAAAATCTTGTTTTAAGTCAACTTATCAAATTATTTTAAACTTGATGCAAGCCCCAAGATGTTATACTAACTCTCACAGAATAAAATATCAATAAAAGCATATTTTGAATTAAAGCAGTAACATGTTTACACAAGCTGCAAAATAAATGCCCGAATTATAATGCAAGTAAAACTAAATTAGGTAAGATTTCAGTTGGATTTTACACAGGCTTCGTTTTCTTCGAAAAGCTGGCTCGATCATCACTCAAGATATTTAATTTCTTAAATGTATTTAAAGTATTCTCGGAATGTACCTTTAAACATATTTTAAAATGGTGAACTAGCATGACCTGTTGGGATTGTTGTTGTATCAAGAAGCATGCATATTAAATTTTGCTGACAGAATGATTTTCCAAGTACTCGTATAGAAAAATAGCTTAGGTTATTGTGTTTGAATACGCAAGGTACTGGATTTAATCAAAATGAAATTCAATACATGTCAAAGTAATGCAATATGAACTTTAGAGTGATTTGTTTTTATTCGATATAAAAGCATTAAACAATAATCGTTTGTTGAATTGAACTTTATTAAGTCTCCAATCAAATATGATCTTTTTAATATATCATTGTTCGTCTGTCTGCAAACCCGTCTGTATTATCATATGTGCAAATTTCTAAACTAAATATATACCAAACTTTAAGATAAGCTGACATGAGTAAATTGTATCTAAGTTTATTTTTAAAAAATACGGTCAGAGATCTCTCAAAGAGTAATAAAAATAAAATAAAAAAGGACGTGTCTTTTTCAATTTGTTTTGTTTATTTGTTGTTTTTTTTTTGTTTTTTTTTGTTTTTTTTAATTTTTTTTTAATTTTATTTCCACTCATCCAGTTGTTTTTTGTATTATATTTTGATATGGAAAAGAAAGCTTCGTCATTTTTTTTACTTTTTAAATATTATTAGAATGTTTTTTAAATGCTGATACGTCGCTCTAAGTTACAATTTGTCTAGACATGCCCTAAAGCTACAATTCCTCAGAACCAAAAAAAAAAAGGGAAAGTACGGCGCATTAGAAAACTACGCTTGCTTGGAACTGATTAACATAATTTCCAAATTTATATTTTGACAATGCTCAAAACCAAAACGTTCATCCAACAATTTGTTACTTTTTTCATCCTTTTACCTGCCTCAGACTTTCTCTTAAACATTCTCGACAACATAAAAAATGAAACCTGTCAATCAATAAATTCATTGAGAGTCATTATTTAGACATTTAAACAAACTACATTTCTTCATGGTACGGAGATAGTTCAGGGTGTTTAAAAACATTCATTGGCAATGCATGCTATGTGCTGGTATCTGTAGTTAATATGTGTGCCATTCATTTGAATGAAAAATGATAATAAACTGTCAACCATCTAAAAAATCAAAGCGAAGTAGGAATTTAAAGCAGAGCAACACGGAACTCTAAAAAGATAGAGGTGGGATCAGGTGCCTAGGAGGAGTAAGCATCCCTTGTTTACCAGTCGCATCCGCCATGTGCTTCTTGTCACAATCGGGCATGGAACGATCGAGGCAAATGTCAAAACCTGGAAAATGTCATGATAGGGAAAATACAAAACGTCGATGACTTGGTTTGCTTGTGATGGTCAAAATACAAAATCTAAGAAAACACGGGCCTCCACCACATTAGAGGCGGGATCAGGTGCCTAGGAGGAGAAAGCTTACCCTGCCGACCGGTCGCACCCGTCGGTCAAGATCATGAAAACGGAAGAAACCGTAGTCAGTCCGGTGTATAAATAATAATCTAAATAGTACGAAAAACGTCAGTCATCATGTGTCCTAATGAAACATTGTACTTGCTGACAAGTTCGTTGTATCGACCATAGAATTTGCTTAAAGATGATTTTAATCGAGGTTCTTGATATTCTTGTTCCAACAACTTGTTTGTAAGTAGCTTGTTTCGTTTAAAAAAAAATGTTCGTATTTATAGCATGATCTTGCATACCGAATAAGCTGAAATACAAACCCATAAGCAGGTGATGATGATGGTATATTGCTACATAAGTAAGGAAAATTGACGATGGGAAAATTAAAATCATCACGTTTATCCTATAGTTTTGTTGTTAGGGTACCATTAACGTCTTTTTCTAGTAAAATATCAAAATATGAAACAGATGTTTCGGAATCTGTGATATCTTTTATTTCAAGCTCACTGGAATTTATTGAGTTGACATAAGAGTGAAAGTAGCAGTTGTTAATGGATAAAACATCATCAATATATCTATATGTGGAGTTGAAGACCACAGCAAGAGCTTTATATAATATGAAAGTAAAGTATGTCAATTAATACAAACAAATTCTTCTTTGTACGCCATAATTTTCATAGATTTTTGTATACGAGTACATGTAGTAGCAGTTGTAGATCTGCGGCATATATAACAGGATTTTCACGTAGAGCTACAAATATCTATCTTGAAAGATTTTAGATCATTTATGATTTTAATTGTATTTGATAACCTACTGAGGAAATAATTATTTTAAAATGACCTCTAATATCACCATCTTTTCCAAATATCAAAACCTGTTATTTTTTGTGGGGGGGTGGGGCAGAACAATTATCAAAACCTGTTATTTTTTGTGGGGGGGGCAGAAAAAATATCAAAACCTGTTATTTTTTGTGGGGGGGGGGGGCAGAAAAAATATGCAAGCAGTCCGTAATCAGTTCTGTCAATCTCAAGGTTAAGAAAGATAAGTTCAATGCAGATATCGTCTATTTTTGGCTATTTATCTCTGTCAATTAGTAAATATAAAGAAAATATTATTACTGATATCTATCATTTAAATAAAAGACTACTATTACATGATGCTTAAATTAAGTAATGATGAAGACTTAAAGTTGTACATGTATAGTAGCCGAGATTCTGATTGGTCAACATATACATTTTTCAAGTAACATGTTACCTGAAATTTTAATGAGGATTTTCATTCATTTAATTGACACCTCGTAGTTATGAATCGATCAAAACCCTCATTATGGTACGATAATGTTCAAGGTATTATCAAGTGTATCTGTAGCAAATTCTTACTAAACGTTTTCCAAGAACTAAAATGAAAGATTCAATTATTTACGGTAGTTAAATCTGCGGAGCGAAAGACGCCAAATAAATTAGAATTTAGCTGTTGATTGACAACTCGATAATTTAAATGTACATACATTGTACAATATTTTGAAATTCGGTTTGCTCCTCCCTCTAAAAATATGAATCGATAAATCCATTGTTAAGTCTATACTTTATCCATGTAACTATAACAACCCAGTGCCAATCAAATCAGCCATGGTTTCAAGAATATAAAACACCAAGTAAAACAGGCATTCCACAAATCAAGTTAACGTGGTTAAAAAAAGTAGATTTACTTTCTTTAATACTTGTTTTTTTTTTAATATTTTTGATTATCACAGTCATCACAGTTTTACTGTGTAAAATTTGTATCGGTTATGTGGCTGGAAAGTCGTTTACCATCGCAATGTCCATTTGTTATTCAGCACATAAAGTACCATGCTAGAAATGTATCGCTCCTTCAAAATGATAAAGATGTTGATACTAGAAATGCCAATTTACAAAACGCAAGAAAAAAATACCAATTAGAGCAAAAAACTTTCAATTTACTAGAGGATGAAAGGATTCAAGTGAATCTGGTCGATGTCCCACCGTTGGTGAGTATTTACATAATTATGTGATTTATATTTCACCTGGTGATCTTCAAATCTGTTCAGGTGTTTGTATTCAATAACCAATAACCAACGACAGTACTGTTCAATAGGTCATTTTAATAAGGTTAAGTATTGTCTCGGTTTGGGATCACACTGTTTGTGATGTAGTTTATTTGTAGTAAGTTTTGATTCGTCATTAATAAATGGCATTTTTTCGTCAATGACTACTAATCTTTTACAACCTGATTTGTCTATCTACTAATTCGTCTTAAATACAAATAAACAGTTCCTAACGTTTAACTCAACATTTAAGGTCTAAAACTGGAATTTTCACTTCAACATTCAAAACGTAAACAAAAGTTTGTTTACATAGTAACGAATTGTAAGCTCTATAACTCGCTTATATCTCAACGACTGACACGCAAATTTTGGATACCTATTGGAAATGCCTTTCAATAGCATTGTAAACATTAAAATCGAAAAAATAATTTTTGACCAAAATCGTGACCATGCCCCTTTAAGGAAAAAAATGTATTGCTACTTTAACTTTGCATATTAACTTAATGCAAATGTTGAAAGCATTAAAATGTTAAATGTAAATAAAACATTGTAAATGAAAACAAAAAATGAATCTTGAACAGAATATTTTTAACAGAATATATAATACCAGTTGATCGTAATTACCTACAAGTTAAAAACTTAAAAATCAGAATTGCTGTTTTGTAGAATTGTAAAGCTTATTAAGTTAAACAATCATATAGATAGATTTATCGTCTAGAGCTAGAAAGAAAATGTATATTAATATGGTTATTTTTTTTATCAGAATTCGCGTAAAATAAAACATCCATAAAAACTTCTGTTTTATAGTATTTCTTTCTTCAATATGAGCGACCGGGTATTTAAATGTTTGTTTAATTGTGACTTTTTGTTCATATGTGTACTTTAATCTTAAATGAATTAATCTCTTAAAGAAACAGGGCATATCAATAAATTCCAAGAAACTTGTTAATTATACCAATGTTTGGAGAGAGAAAATAGGAAAAAACCAATGACCGTAAAAATGTTAGAAAAAATGTCATTAACATACACGTACCAAACAGTCCAGATTATATGATGAGCGATTCTCGAGAATTGGTGTTAACGTTTTAATTTAATAAACTGTCTTTAGACATGACTCGCCAATATAGTTTAAGTATCTCTGATACCAGCAATCGGGTATTTAAATCTTTTGAATTTGTTTCACATCATTGCAAATCATTGCGAACGTACCTGTAGTATTATGTATTTTGTCTTTTATATTTTACGAGTCATGTTCAGCTTAGATATTCTCACTTGTGAGAAGACATCAAATGCGAGTATCATATTACAATACTTAAGATATTCCATGTTGTATTTCAAGAAAATCATAGTATAGTTTGTTTTTAAATTAAGATAGAAAATAAAATGATTTGCAATAAGAATCTGCACGAAAATATAAAATTAAATTGAAAGTTAACGTTACCATTGTGTGCAACTTTGCAGAAATTTAAATCCAACACCATTACATATAAATAATTACAACTGACTGGGATGCATTTTTCAATGTGAGGACACTTGGCAAAGTTTAATGCATTTTAAAGGTATAACAAGGCATATCTTTTTAAACCAAAAAGTGATAGTATAGCATTTAAATCCAATTTGTTATGCTTGTTACACTCAACTATTTAATTTTAAGATGAATATAATATATTTTAAAGTGTTTAAAGTTAAAGTTGAACATGTTTTGCAACAATATGCTTGTCTTAATCCGCTTTGCACAAGGACATACAGTTGATAAATCATTATTAGCTTTAATACAAATATATAGGGATTTTAATAATTAAACAAGTGTTCCGTATTCATTAAATTTTTGGAATGAATTATCAAATGCGTAACACACTTTGCCTGATCTCCTTCCGTTAAAGTTGCACTTTTAAAATATTTTCTAGATAAATAGAATGTATTCATTTTTTTAAAATTTTGATTCTAAGAAGGTTGTGCCATTTTTTTTAAAATTTTGATTCTAAGAAGGTCGTGTCTTTAATCAGGAGAATTGTATACATGTACCACGTGACTTTCGAACCAGGGGTCACCAATAAGTGCAACACAGAATGACATTTACAATGCAGTTTTATTGATATGTAATATAATTACTTAAATGTAATGTTTTTTAATATTTACACCGCTTATGTATGTCAGAATCCGTTATTTTATTTTTCACCTAAAATCGCAAAGAAGATATGTTTGCAAAATTGGTGCCTTAACTTTCTGCAAAAGAAAATAATTTATAAATGCTTAAAATAATGATATATTTCAATGATAAAAATTTTAAAAGTACTTAATTGGATCTAAAATTTTAACCCATGAAAATTACTCGTTACAATTATTTCTTTGTAAATCCATAACTCTTAATCTGCAATACTGTCTGCTGGGAAAAATATTCGTCCACATTTTTTTTCGCTCCTTTCGCCCTTGTAGTCAGCGGTTGTATGAAAGACGGCTCCAATTCAAAACTATTTAAAAAAAAGACAAAAAAAGACAAAATGTTAAACTGATGAAGGGCGAACAAAAAAAAAGCATGAGGTTAAAATAGCACTGCATACAGTAATCATAAATAGGTAGCATCACGCAGGTATATAAAGCTTTTGGTTTTGTTACTCCCGATTGTACGCCTAAAATTTATGGTCGGCTTAAAGTATTTTTGACATTTTCATAGATAATGCGCTAATTTTCCTTGTTTTATGGCCGTTTAATGTTTTAGAAATTAATATACATTGTCCTGTATATTTGATGTTTCTAACTCCTGGCTTGGAATAAGTGGTTTTTAATTTAATACTTTCACCGCGACCAAGTAACACGACGATGTCATATGTATATGTACGTCCTACACACAAGTGAAACTTATACAGCGAAATACCTTGGATGTTACGAAATCTGCTTATATATAGGGATCGTAGATATAGCGGCTAGGATAGACATGGCGAGCAATGCTGTTTACAGTGTTTTTCAGCTTTAAAGTGTATACTGTTTGGTTTTTCACTGCAGTTGGTTTGTTGCTCTGGTTAGGTATTTGAGAATATTTAACTTTTTTAAACGTACAATATCTCTTTACATGGAGGTTTACACTTTGAGATGAAACATAAACTCAAATAAGTAAAAAAAAAAACACTTAAAACTTTTATTTTGGATTTTCAAAGAGAAATATATACAGTTATAATTTAAAAATTTTGACAATTTTAGCTACACAAAGTTTCAAAGGAAGAAAAAAGGTCGTTGGTATCTGAGGTAAATATTTTATGTTTAAAAAACTACATTATTATACTCTGAATATATATGTAGCAAACAATTTATGATTATCGTATTAGTTACTTAGATGTCGACTAATCGCTCTGGGAGACAGTACCAATCCAGTCCTGCATATATTATTGACATTCAAAGGATATTACAATGCTCCATAAAATCATTTTTATAGAATAGAATAGAACTCAACTCATATACAGTATATACATTTAGGCCTAGGTATGCAGCAGAAGTTTGGTTTTGATTTCAAAATTCATTTGAATTTTATGCATGTGCGATTTAAAATTTCCTGATTTAGGTTACGTATTATTTTCACGGAAAATCACAGACTGTTGAAAATTAAACTTACCCAAAATATTGGCGGGGGCTGTATGTATGCTGTGTGTATGCCTTGGACAATAGGAAATTCTTTTTAATCAATTGAAAACTTAGATATCGCTATAGTAATGTAGACATACACACTCATGCATTGCTAATTTATTTCTGATGTATTAGTTTGACAGTATAGTTAATTTTGCTTGTTCCCCCATTTTTTATATGTGAAATTGATTGTTTCCAGGTACGAATTTTAATTAGAACTATTTTTTACGGAGAATACCAAAAGTATTATGGAAGAGGGAACTGGACAATTCAGGAAATGATCAATCATTTTAGATCTAGCTGGATATAAGCGGAACCAAAGGTCAACAGTGAAACTCGTCGTATATTGGCTTCACAATCGCATCGGTGCTACATATATGTAAAAGGAACTTCCGACAATTAGGCAAATGAAATGTTTGCTTGCTGTCGATAACTTCTATATAAGTTTTTGTATTCTTATTGTTTGACGTGCGACTATGATTCTTTCGCCAACAACATATTTAATTGTCCGATAGGTCGGCAATGTTAATATACTATTAAATAAATTCAGTAGGTATATTATTCTACCCCGAACCATGCGATTGTGAAGCTCCAAAATTGTGAATGTTTTAACACTTATTTATCAAATTTCTTTATAATATCAAGTTATCTTTTTATCTTGCAATTAACTACAAATGATATGCTCAAAATATACAAGTTATATTTACAATGTTAATGGCAGTTAACTTTATAATGGCCATGTATAATGTTTGAATAACTCTTAAAAACACGTGATAATGGTAATGTGACAATAAAATAAATAAAATTTAGGGATGCGAAGTATGGAGAACTGAGGCAGTAGATGATTGTCATCAAACACCAGTAAGTATGGGAAAACCATTCATTATATATGGTCTATTTGACATTGCTATGTAAACATTATTAGTATTATATTTTTTTCAAAATTAGGAATTATACAAAGTGTGTTCATGTAACTGTTTGACACGATCTCGAGCATAAAATTATCAGCTAATTCTATAGCATTGATACAAGATATAGGTTGGATATACTTTATATACAAACTTCACATTAATAATAGTACCAATTAGTTCTCTTTTTCATCAATGAAAATTGAACATGACTTAATTTTACATGTTAGATGACTATGATTAATGAATGTCAATTTATTTATCTGTTACTTTGTTTAAAAATGTACACGTTTGAAACATTAATTAACAGATAGCTGAACAGCTATTGATATTTATGTATGAGGTGTGTTATTCCTTCGTTGGTTTTACTTTAACGATTAAACTTACATATTTACATATTTAAATAAAAAGAAGTGATCTTAAAAACAAACAATACCTTTTGAATTTCTTTTGAAATTCAAACATTTTTTTAAATACAGTATTGCAGTATTTTTAAAGGATACCCATTACTTTACTACTTCGTTAATTTTTCTCGTCTTGCTTTAGTTACAGCGAGCTCAAGCTGACCATTGGTTTGCATGGCAGAGGTTAAACGGAGTAACTCGCAACCTCATTAAACGAGTGCAAGAAATTCCTGAACAGTATGTTAAAACACTTTTAACACTGTGCATGTATCTGCTTAATTTACGCAGATGACGTAACATATTTTGTAGGTGAAATAAGGATACGTATTTGTGTTTCATGCAATTGAGTTAATTAAAAAGTAATACGCAGCTTCTACACAAAAGTTGAAAATTAAGTGTCCCACAATGCATTTATCAGATGTTACATTTTGAAATAAATATTCATAATGTCACCATTATATGATGTCAGCAACTTGGAGAACAAACAACTTATCATAGGGCGCACACATGGTAAACAATTATGATACACAAAATAATGTCAACAATTTATTTGGTAAATTGATGTATACTATCAATTACATTTCAAAGGAAATTATCATGAACATTGCATTTTTGTCAGATTTCTGATGACATCCATCTAAGAAATTGCGCAGTGATTACGTCAATAAGCGACTTGCTGTTTTATCTCAATCTACATCAAATTTCAAATTCATACTCAGAGTGATATACAGTGATGCAGAGTGATAGATATATATTTCATTTTAAAACTGACGTTGATATTTATTTTGCTCGTTGAATAATGAATATAATACCTAATTAACCAAGTTAACTTGTATCTGCTATTTATAATTTGCAACTTACTTTCTGCCATTTTACCGTTTAACAGAAACTTTATTATGATATACGAATTTGTTTGCGCCACCTCAATTTCTATAAGAATTTATCTATCTCTGTTACAAATGCATGTCAACTGATGGCATATTTAATTGAAATTTCATTTTATAATATATAATATATCATATTTAAAAAAACAAGCATGTATATGTATACCTTTGTCAACAATGGTAATTATCTAGACGTTATAATGTCAAAGTTAAAATATATAAATACACATGTAATTTCAATCTAATTTCTTAACCAATCGATTAGTGCATCATATGTAAATATTTATCAATAAAGGTATTCACTTGCTTATATCATTTGTAACACAAACAATTTATTATTTATTACCTTGATTTATAATCAATTAATCAATTATATGCTGAAAGGTTTGTTCCCTCTTTGTACGACATCCAAGAGAATCATCCGTATCTTGGAGGCATTTCATTAAGGAACCATGCTCAAAACGGAGCACTGTATGCAGTAGACCTTACAGACGTTGCAATGAATGCACAAACGGTAAGTCTGTATTATTTCATAACAGGATAATTTATTTCTTCCCCAGGAGTAATAATATATATATTGTTACATGAGTATACTTTATTGATTGTCGCTTTTCACAAAGTTTACCAGGGTATTCTTATACTATAATTTCATATTTAAAAAAAAATATGTTTTGCTTGATTGATAGGTCTTAAAAATGATGGGATGTTTTGTCTTTTTCATTCTTTTTTCCCCATGAGAAATACGTAATTGTATGTTTTAATAAACAATTCCTTTGATCGGATAGTCATTGTTATTATATTTAGTTTAATTAATTTTGATCATCAAGCATGCAATACAATACAAAAAACTTTGGTGCGAATCGACCATTGCATAAAATAAAGTTTAACTTTATATCTTTTGAAATTATCGAAACCCGTTTTCAAGGAAGTTTTACTAAGCGGTTATTAAACAAATGTATTTAAAACATTAATGATAAGAAACAGATAAAATCAAACTTATAGCTGAAAGAAACAATGATTTTTTTTCACATGAGTAGATAGAATTATGGCATTATTTGCATATGATATACAACAAAATAAATTTCAAGAATGGAACACATGCGCATTTAAAATCCCCACATGATGGGGAAAGAGCACAACTCTTCTTACATTTTCTGACAAAATGACATGGATTGTAAACATATACATGTATGTCAAGTAGCATTGTTTCCTCTCTTATAGCCAGAAGTTCCGATAGCTTTATTTACAGTATGGAATGAAAAACTTATGCCTGTTGCTATAAACACACATGCTTGGAATACAAATGGAAAGGTAACTAATATACAATTATAGCCTTTTGATGAGGTCAATATGTGGTTTTATATAAACCTGATATGAGTAAATCGACCGATGATGAAGTCCGAGGTTGATATACTCTCACCAGGTCTATAAAACCATGTATTGGCCGATATCAAAAGACAATAATTGTTTTATCATAATAAATCAAAACTAATTATTTTCATTCTCTTAAAGCGTATAATTGTAAAATATTTATTTTATAATATTTTGCTATCGTGACGTCACAATGTTGCACGTGCCAAAACCGGTATTTTGTCATGAAAATCTATTTTTAGTATAGTGAGGTCAATAAATTTTCTACTTTGAGTATAGTAACGTATATAATATACAATTATAGCCTTTTGATGAGGTCAATACATGATTTTATAGACCTGAAGAGAGTATATCGACCGAGAACGAAGTCCAAGGTTGATATACTCTCATCAGGTCTATAAAACCATGTATTGACTGATATCAAAAGGCTATAACTGTTTTATTATAATAAATCAAAAACTAATTCTCTTCATTCTCTTCAAGCGTTTAATAGTGAAATATTTTGTTCCTAATGTAAAGGTGTTGATTTTGCTATTATGACGTCACAATGTCGCACGTGCCAAAACCAGCATTTTGTCGTGAAAATCTATTTTTAGTATAGTGAGGTCAATAAATTTTCTATTTTTAGTATAGTAAGGTCTATAACAGAATTTATAGCACGTCATGTGACAGCAATCGACCAATCATGTGCTTGGGAAAAATACAATATTATAATAATATAATATATTAAATTTGCAAACTGTAAACAACCTACTTAACATATTCTATTCTATGCATCAACATTTTCACAGTGATTTATTATTTTCGACAATTACATTTTTCTTTCATACAGAAACTACCTGGGCGAAACCATTTTCAAAAAGTTCGAGATTATAAGATTATAAGAATATATGTATACCTTCCTCATTTAATATGCGTATTATCTTACACTACAAGGTCTTTAGGCCATCTACGTTAGGCACTGCTGAAGATATTAGAGACTGGGTAAACGCAAGGATATGGTTCAACATGTTAGATGCTCAGTATCACCAATCGATCACCCATCTAGGTAATGGTCGACTTGGTATCAATTGGTATAATTGGTATACAATAATGATGCACAATCAACAGTGAGATGATTAACGCACAATACCATATTAATGCGTTTTAACAGACTGTTTTAACAAAAAGTCATATAAAATATTCTTAAATCGCATACCACTGACTTCGACATGATTGTTTATGTAATGCTCATCATGCATTAGAATCTAAAATAGCCTTGAATAGCACATAATATTATTTTTTTTACGTTATAAAAAAAACTTTAAAAGATTGACATGCTTATTGAAGTGATATGTGATAAGAAATTAGTTTTGATTGTTATTTATATTGACCTTTTTAAAGAAGTGTCAAAAATTGTCAAAAAAAAAATAAAAAAAAAACCAAAAGACAACAAAAAAACAAAACACTAATATTCTACTATGTTTGTGAAGTTGAAATATGTTAATGCTCGAACATGTAGATTTTGATATTAAAGTGGAAGGCTAAGGGCAACTAAAAATAATTCTTATTCTCATTAGGTTTCACGCACATGCTTATGGATGGTGTAAGTGTTTCTATGCACAGAAATCTGTCAGACAGACATCCTATATACAAGTTGCTGTTGCCTCATTTCCAGTACATGCATATCATAAACAAGTAAGTGCAAATACTTGATTTTATTTTAGTTTTAAGTAAGTTTTATTCTTTGAATCTGTGTGTGCCAAACAATCACTTTTTTTTTTACATGTACAGCAATTTTCTTCTATAGATTTGGTTCTAATTATTTTTTTAATTCGATAAGTTTTAATAGAGTAGTTTCCTTATTTGTTGTTCATGTTGAAAATTATCTAATTTTAAAATATTTAATATGTTCGATCCTCAACAGTGTTTATTAATTTATATGAATCCTATTTGAACTATTAGAGTTTTTTTTATTTTATTTTTTGTTTGTTTGTTTGTCTTTGTCCAGGGGGGTGGGGGTGGGGGTTGGGATTTGGATTAGATTTGAAATGAGTTCGAAATGTATGTATTATGAACTTTGAGCAAAGGGCATCGTAAGAATGATTTCAACACTTTGCAATTTATTTGAAGCTCGGAAAACCTTTTTAAAAGATTATATGTTTATGGGGTTTTTTTCTATTTATCTGCTGAATGAATAAGATTATTAAAATAAACACAATTAGAAAGACTCACAATGCAATAGTTCAATACTGATGGCTACTGTGTTGGGTTAGATGAGTAATAATATAGATTTCAATTGGTTTTATTGCAAAATTTAATTTTAAAAAAAACTCATTTGTGTATATTGATCCATGTACGACTATAATACATGTACATTTATCTGTTTCATTTTGAAGAGATGCTCAACTAACGTTAATTGAACCTGGGGGTTTCGTGGACAAAGATATGTACTTTGGACATATACATATGCTGAAACTCATATCCATTCTGTAAGGTGTAAAAATGGAGCAATTTTGTGTCAGAAAAACTTGAAAAAGCTTACGGTTTTACATTTGTCTTGATATTATGTATATCTATTCTTTTAGAAACAAGAAATGGACATATCACAAAAATGGATCTATTCATGCTAGCCTGAATTGGAGAGAAGCTAATGTATCTATCTCTCTCATCTCTTTCTCTCTCTCTCAAAATTATTTATTTCATTTCTTTATACACTTTTTAATAGCTGAATGTTACATGTTTCCACCTTGAAGTAATTTTGCTTTCTTGTATACAAAAAGGAAATACCGGGATATTTCTTCAAAGATGACGCTTTACGCCTGCATGGAGCTATTCAACAATATGTATCTGAATATGCAACACACTATTACAGGAGTAAGTTTTCACTAAATTAGAATGTTTAATACGTTCCAAATTACTTTCTTTGTAAAATAACTAAAAGGATAAGTAGAAAATGTTGTAATCAGACAAAAGATGCTCTTAAGATTTTGATAATCCTAAATTTTAATCTTTTCAGATAGTGACCTGAATGTGCTTGGTGATCAAGAGATTCAAGCATTTAGAGAGGAACTTGTTCGCCCGAGATCAATGAATGAGGGAGGAGGATGTGGAATGAATGTGATGTTCAAACATATATATCATATTCATATATAACAATGCACGCGTTAAATGCTGGTTTAAGCTGACTTTTTTTGGCTTAATTCAAATCAGCCTCGAGTCAAGAATAATACATTGTACTAAAACTTGTTTATGGAGAAAACAACAACTTTTAAGACGGATTTTTTTCTTTAAAATAATCGAATTCAGATATACATTCATCTTGGTCAATAAATTACTTTCTTTATTTCGTGGAAATTGAATAAAGAAAAAAATAGTATATGTACATATTATACTGTACATGCAATTGATCGTATCCATGTAGTTGAATTTCAGACAGCTAATTTCAAGTGTAAACAATTTTAATATGTATTTCATTTGTTTTTCTTTTTTTTTATTTTAAGGGTATTCCCGAATTCGACAATCTCCAAAACCTCGTCGATGTTTTGACAAATTTCATCTACATCTGTAGCGTGGAGCATTCTGCGACAAATTTTCCTCAATATGACCAGTACGCTTTTCCACCTAACTTTGCAGCAACGTTACATGGCCACCCGGCTGACGCAGTGGTAGTTCATTTTTTTAAAAGTTTTACACAAACACAACAAAACACATTTAAACGTCTTTGTTTTGACGAATATTTTATTTTTTTTAAATTATTGTCATGGTGCCTAACTATTGGTCTAAAATCCATTTATGCTCAAATGATTGCGTAGAAGACGTTTCCCCTTATTTTTGTTTCTTTTGTAATTGCCAATTACATGATCATATGTCAGCGAAGGGGTGGGTAAAGCATGTCATGATCAGTCGGTGTAAAAACATGTAGGTTTATATCATTTATATCATTGCAAAACTTAATCCCTTTGTTCTGTGAATACATGTTCTTTGCTATTGAACTTTTATCAAAACTTTTTGTGAATCAATTATGCAAAGTTTTTAAGGTCCATTAATTTTATGTAACCATATTATTACACGTTAGGTATCCTCTAACTCTACACCTACCTTTATATTGGATGCCCAAAACGAATATCTATAACAATCCATCATATATAACATTAATGTATTTTCTTCATTTGGCCCGTCAATATCATTTTACGTTCAGTGCCAGTGTTGAAGAGCCCTGGTGTCATTAAACTAATTTCACAATATTCTATATATTACATATTGCAGATATGTTTTTAAACAAATAATTATCATATATGATAAGAAAAATATTTTTGACCTCCTGATTTGAGCAGATATCGATCTGACTTTTTACCCGAGATAATATTAATTTTTGTAATTTAAAGTTTTACAAAGAAACTAATTTTTTTTAAAATTTTTGATATAGCTTTCAAGAATTATATGACAAAAACATCTATTTAAAACACATTTATGTTCTTTACCTAACAGATTGGTCTCAATGCGGGTATGCCGAACGGCAAAGAATTCTTTTCAGCGATTTCAGTAATGAAGATTTTGACTCTTGTGCTCACTAACAGTCTAGGAAACTACAAATGTACTTATTTGAAATCAATGGACATGGACGGAAGGATTTTTGTAAAAAAGTTCGTATTTGATATTTTGTTTTGCAAATGTTGCTGCATAATTAAACAAATGACATTCGTTTATTATGAAGGTTTACCGTTAACGTTTTAATATTTTAATCGATTTTTAGTTTTCAGCGAAACTTGGAAGTCATCCAAAAAGAAATACATGAAAGAAATGCCACCATTATTAAAAACAACAATAAAAACGGAGTCCAGGAATACACGTATGAATAGCTACTTCCAGACAGAGTTCTAAACTCCATTAGTATCTAACTAAATTGTAGACATCGATTAATTGAAAAATATGATACTTGACGAACGTCAGCTGTTCTTTAAAACTTTGATTAAAAAACAACATACAAGAAGCGCTTCATATAACCGTACTATTGTAGTTTTACACGTAAAACGAAATTTTTATCATGTAACTTATTTGTTACCGTTTTATGCAACATTTTTGTCTCTGGTGTTGCTTTTAATAAAAAATTTTTTTATCAATAGTATTATCCCCTCGCACAACTTGTTGCGAAGGGAATTGAATATAGCATCGCTGTTGTGCGTGTGTATGTATGTACATGTATGTATGTGTGTCCGCTTCATTTTATTGTTTTTTGAATTCTTCTCTATTATTATTCTTTTTCTGACTATTTGAGCCTTATTGCTCAAAAACTAATTGACCGATTTGCACCACATTTTCAGGACTCATTAGTCATAGCCATTATTCGAAATAATTAAATTTTGAGCTGATGACGTCACTTTCGGTTTGAAATTATAAGGATTTTGTGAATTTCAATATATTCGATCAGTGCCTACTATCTATTCAAGATATATTACTATTGTCAGGTACTCTTTCCACAATTGCGTTGAAAAATATAGTTTTGTTCATGATCAGCAGATACAACATTACAATAAATGTTTAGAATATCGATGTATATGTAATACGTGGAAGAAAACAAAATTAACGTAAAATTATTTTGAAAAAACACCCAACCCCAAGAAATGTGAAGTATTCATATTCTTAGCTAGCTGCCTCCTCAGTCTTTTTCACGAAATAATAGGTCATTCCTTGATTGACAATTGTTTCACTAATGAATATTGATTATATTATTACAATAATTATATTACTTTCAAGATTATTGTTAGTTACTTATCACACAATATCTTTTGATTATTTGTTGTGGTTGAGTGTGTGTTATTTCTTGTCTTTTTTTAACGACGGAATGGTTACACAACACCTGCACCGTATATCTGGTTGCACTTGTGTAGACTATGTTTAAGCACAGATGTGTGCACTGTTTGCTAATAACGGGTGGCAGTATTTAATACGGACATGAAGAACTATATATGTCAGTTTCTTAACAAGTTCAGTGATTTTAACTTAAGAAATCGTCTGAACACAGTGAAAATTCAAGTAATTTAAAAGTCGAGTATCTTGGATATGCTCCGGGTAACCCATAACTATTCTTGTCCGAAACATATTATAAACGAAACTTTCAGGCATTGAATTAGAAGGACTGCAGATTATCTTAAATATTATCCAAAAGAATAAAGGCAATGTGTTAAAGCATGCCCGAGCTCGAAAATTGGCACTAAATGTTTTCAACAAATTTTTTGGCACATTTTCTGTTTTATCGTTTATCGATAAATAATTTGTTAAGACATATAATGCAAAATTGCTTGAATATACACGGGCTTTAATTTTATATCAAGGAAAAAGGGACTTACCCTTCAAGTAAGGCCAAGACGGCTCTAAAAGTTTTACATACATGTATAACTCTTTACTGAACAATTATCTGGTAAATTTTATTTAAACAAAACTGTTCATTTTACAGCTGTTTATCAATATAGTTCCATAGAAAAATCATATGTTACGTAATGAGGGGTTTCAAGGGACCAGAAGTCCAAAACTTTGATCATTAATATATAAAAAGTTAAAGCCCCCCCCCCCCTTATACACATTTCTTCAGATGTCTCTAGAAAGGTCTACCCTTAACACCTGCAGGGTGGTTTGTAGATGGTCAATAAAAAAAAAAACATTCCAAATCTAAAACAACGCAAGAAAAAATATGTTAAGAACATATAAAAATTCTGAAACAATAAAAAAACATAAAAAAATTATACCTTGTACTCATGTATCAGAAATACTATATGTACATGATTAGTTTATAGTTATAGGTGTCTTATTGTTGAATGTTTTTCTTTATTTCAATCTCTTTTTTCTTGTCTAAACGATTTACACCATAGCTTGTTGGTATATATGCAACGCAGCTGCTTGAATCGAGTTACAAAATACATTTTATTTTGTAACAAAATACTCAATATTGAAAAAATAGAATTAATGATATAGAGCCTATCCTGAACTTTGTTTGTTAGACAATTCTTTTCAGCGCAAATGTGGACCCTAAATTTTATCATGTTTAAGTCCATTTCTATCTGTAATATGTGATCGAAGTAGATTGGTCAATCGTAAAATCATAGCGGACGGTGGACATATTTTCATATTATCTTCCGTGATATTTTCTTACTTACGCCTAGGTCACATTTAATTAAGGAGGTTGGATCCTGCGATCATAAGTCTCTAAGTTTTTTTCTGAAGTATTTTTAAAAAATATACATACATAGCTTAACCAAAATTCAAAACAAAATTTTGGGGTCTATATGCTCCTTTCGGTGCTACAGTGTATTTAATATGACCTTTCTGCACTGAAAGTGCAAATTGCACATAAATCGCTTTTTCCTCAATAATTTTTAATCGGAATAAACCATGGCATCTAATGCAAATTTATATTATTTAAAATTAATAAAATTAAAATAATCATAAAGAAAAAGTTTGCAATTTCTTCACCTAATTGATATTTTGACCTTTTTGCAGTGATAAAACGCTGTTTGTATCCATTAACAATTCAACATGCAATAAAAATATTTAAAAGTCTCAAACTTTTTCTCAAATTTTAATAGACTTGTCAAAAATATCTTACAAATTCAAAAAATAAAACCAAAAGTATGGGTCTATGATGTAAATATTGAGATATAGCATGAAATAAGCTAATTTTAGGCAAAAATTGTAGTTCATTTTTTCTTGACTTTTATGAAATATTAGTTAAATGTGCTAATATATGTCGATAGAAATTTTGAAATATTGTTAAAATGTGGTTTTTGAAAGAACACAAAGATAATCCAATGCATAAACTAGCTGGAAATTTGGTCTGCACTGAAAATAAGGAAGCTAAAATTACAGTACTCTAAAACAACTGAGTTATGAAAAATGTTCATTTTCTTCTTAAAACCTTCCGCCACAAAATATAGTCCCTTTCTTAACTCTGTAAATATGTAATTTTCCCTTAACTATTTTATTCAAAATAGTTTATTCGGCATTGTAAAAGAGGAATTTACAAGTAGAATTAATATATGACACAGATTTTCCAGACTAGAGGTGACCCAAAATGGCTACCCAAAATCAGAGGATCGAACCTCTTTATGCCGATGCTCAGGCGAGTAAATTTTCGTCGTATCGGCTGAAGAAACATGATTGCCCGATGCTGGTATCGGGCGCCCCGGAGCAGTCCGATAAATTCCTGTAAACACCGATAGCTTCAAAAGTTGGAATATTTATTAGGCAATGAATCGTTTCTCGATCATCGAACGTCGACCCAGTTTGATTTTCACAGTCGGCCGATTACATAAACAAAACCGCATTTGCTGGATATTAGCGATGTTTAGCAGACCAACAGGTACGCGTACTTGTACTTGTAGGTTACAACTTAAAAACTTCGCGTACTAGTTCACAAAACTTTTCATGTTTGCAGTTATAACGTATTTTCTCTAACTATTCCTGGAATATTTAGTCACAATCGAAAATTGAGGATTGCATGTGCTAATTTTATTTAACATCATTGTTTTAAATATGTATATTTTTATTTATCAAAGTTGTTCCTTTGTTAAACCTCTCTATTCACTTCAATTTAATGACGAAAATAGTTTGCAGCATGCATATGTGCTTAGTTCTAACTAATACATCCCGATTATCTACTATACATGATATCGTGAGCTTTTGATAATCAGTGAGACAATTAATATTGAATAGTTGGCCAATTTTTCGTTCGAGATCCGCCATCCTTGTGCTCAACCCAGACTACGTTTCAAAAGGAGTTATATCATTGGACATTTTAATTTTAGAATTATTACGTATTGTTGAGCGTGAGCCCGACTTTTAAATAGCGACTTATGTCAAGGGTTTGTGTGGAGTTCCGTAGTCACAAAGCCTTGACGTTGTGAAGATGCCGGTATCTCAGCGAAGCGAGTTGAGAGCAAAATGCGCTATAACAGAAAAATCAATGCAAAAGACAAATTCCCGGAAATAAAAAGTCAAAAATTTGTCTCGGAAATTATATAATTCGAAGGGTTCGTAATTTTTTTTAAACCCGACCGAATAATTTTTTTGTGTAAGATATGATTCATCACACTGTCAGGATTTCCACGAAATGAAGTTACTGCGCACATTAACAGATGTGCTTACAATTTCAAACTTAACTTAGTGTTAAAAGCCCATGAAACTATATTACATTTTTAGGCTCATACTTAATTTAAAATTTAAGACACTACATCGGTGTTTGGACGAAAGTTCGGCTGTTTGCTACCTAAATAAGATTGTTTTTCTTGCAATCACTTCTTATTCAATTTTTAGAATACGGTTAAGCAATATATGCAATTTCTATCTTTTGAGCGGGATCACGAGATTATTCGAATTTAAAAATCTTACTTCAGGAAGGTACTTTCACAAACATTTAAAAAATGATTCTGCTGTAACACCCCTACACCTTTTTTAAATTCAACCTTAAAATTTAACCTCAATGAAACGATTTGTTGTTATTTTAGATCTCATTTATGTTTAGATAGCAGCAATTGTTAATCCAATTCATGCATTGGAACACCATATAAGGTAAATAATTCGAACTAGGTCAGAGCGAAATAAACTGCACGTCACTCTTTTTGGCACTTCATACAGTTAAATACCATCAGATTAAAATACTAATGTATATTTGATGAACTTTTGTTAAGATTCACAAAAGAACCTACCATGATGTTTTTTATAAATATTGCAGAAAATCATTTCATGAAAATCCTTGTCTTCATACGACTGTCTGAAAGTAAGACTTTTTAAAAACTATAAATATAAATACAGAACATAGACCCATACACCTTTACAAAGAAGTTTCATTCGTTAGATCTATCAATAGGTTTACTAGGAATAATCGTATGAGACGTGTTCCGCGAAGATGTTTGTTAAGAAAACATTCTTTTGTACAATATTAAAGTTGAATGAGGTTAGACGTCTTTTTTAAGCTCTGGCAGAAATATTTTAAAGGCCCGGCAGATTAAATTAAGATCTATCTCAAGATTTCCATGAATTGAAATTACCGTGAAATGATCATATCGTGTATTTATTTTATTATTCCGGTGCGAAATTTTAAAATTCCATCCATGACATAAAGCTAATTAAACTCAGTGCAGCCTTTACAATTATGAAAAAGAACATTTGTACCTTATGATTGCAGTATAGTGTTTTAACTAGAAAATCAATTTAAGCAGTCTTGGGACTAGAGTTAAATTATATTTTGTCTGTTTCCTTACGATAATTGTTTCTGTATGCAATCACTTATTTATTAATTAAAAGAATAATGTTAGATCATGAATCATTGCTCCAAATCATTTTAAATCAAATGTGTTACTTTTGTATTTTTAAAAATTACTTGATCAGCATCACGGGATTAGTATGAATTGAATACCGGGTATCATATTTCAGGGCGGGGATGCTTTTACGAACATTTTAGCATAATCATAATGGAATATTCTCACCTTCATTTATTTCAGTGTGAATTTTGAACATTTGTTTAGTTTGCATTAGATGTCAAAGAAAGCAATCATTAATCCAAATTTTATAAGAAAAAGAAATGAGGTAAACAAAAACCAACACAGTGTAATACCATGATAACCACTACATGTACGTTACTATCCTTCAGAATCATGCAATAAACGTTAAATAGAATATTGCCATGCATTAAATGAACTAGAACTGATAATAAATGCTCACCAGATTTAATTTACAATGTACATATGTTATATTTTCTTGTTAATATTGCAGAACATCATTAAATTGAATTCCTTCGACGATTTTGTTTTTAAACAATAAAGCCTCTACATTATCTTTGTTGGTCATTATGGATTGATCTGGTTGAGTCATGATAAAGAACGTCTTACTCCCAGATTTTCATCGAGACATATATGCATAGAACTAATGCAAACCATCCCTTCCTTGATTTACAGCTTAACCATATAAGTGGGAATTCAATTATCCAACAATCGAATATTTAAACAAGACAATTTTAACATCAAATCACACCTACTATGCTTAATCTAAATAGGCAAAAAGAGTAATCATTACAATCGATTATAAACAGGCATGGGGTAATCGTAATCGAGTAATCGTAATCGATTGAAATGCTTATTCTTTTTCAAGAAATCGACAGTAATCTGTAATCGAAGAGATTTTTGATTACTTGTAATCGTACATTAATCAATTACAGCTAAACAAAATTCAGTGTAATAATAATTACTTTTTCGATTACTTTCGATTACTCTTCACATATTTTGTGATGCAAATATTGTATATGAAAAAATACTCTACATGTGTTGTTTATAGCATAATTTATAGAATAAAATTGTTCATATTTATGATTTATTATGATTTTCCACTTTCACTTAAAATATAAATATTGGTTCATATTAGTATATAATCAGATAATTAGTTGTTAATTCACTCTGTGTTGCACACTTTCTTGCAGATTTTTGATCATTTAACCTAATGTCTTTAATAGAGCTACAGTGTACCTAATGATATTGATTATTTGAGAGAGAGAGAGAGAGAGAGAGAGAGAGAGAGAGAGATAGAGAGAGAGAGAGAGGTGTAAGTGTAACAAAGTGTATTTGTCTTGATCAGTTTAGGAACCCACAATGCTTTAATGATGTGTGATCACCCTAATGTTTAGATAACAATTTAAATAGCCCAAAAAAAAATCTATTAAATTATAATAATTACAAGCTCCAAAAGCAATTCATTCAGATTTCTTTGCATATTGCCAATATAATTTTAATTATCAAATTTTGATCAAATTCTAATTTAAAGAAATCAAAAACAACTGAATTATAATAAGGGCTGAAGGTGTAAGGTCAAGAAAATAACATCGTTTACATAATTCAAAAGATTGAGGTCTCTGTATTGCCTATAATTTGACATTAAATTTGAAAAAGCAGTAAAAATTATAAAATGTTATCTTATTTAGATTGAAATATGAAGTCTCAAATTTTTAAAGCATTCATAATAAAAATACCCCCTTAATTCTAAAACCAAATCAACTTGAAGAGTTAATACAATTTGTTCCGAAGAGGTATCATTCACATTTTAATTTAAAAAAAATTAAAACAATCGATTTTTAATCGATTACAAGTCATAAAGTAATCAATTACAATCGATTACTGGACAAAATTGAGTGTAATCTATTAATAATTGATTTCACAAAATTCCCCTATGTAATCGATAATTAATCGATTACATTTTAAAATAATCGTGCCCATGCCTGATTATTAATTATAGAGTATAGTATTGTCAATATAAAGTTGTTTTTTTTTAAATAATTTATACCAAAAAAAACTTTAGTTCATTTTTTTTAAGTCTATAGACAACATTTTCAAAAGAGATATGTCCTAGAGAGAACAAATGTTATGCAATCATTTTTTAAAAGGAAGTGAAACAAAATAGCGAAATATGAAATTTTAATTTTAAAAATTAAACCACATCTGATCAAAATTAAATTGAATCCAACTCGGAAGATGGAATGCAAAAATATCGCAATTTTATTAAAAAAAATAGGAAGCTTGATTGTAATATGCTTTGTAAATTAGCTAAACAATTAAATTCAGTTGATTTCTCGGATTTTCAAATGACGAGATATTATTGATTTTGAATATTTTTGTCATTTTGGTTTGGGATCTGTTTGAATTGAAATTGGTCTAGTAGTACTGTAGAAGAGGTTAAGCAAGGGGAAATTATTCCATTTCAATTTTCCCTTTATAATCACTTAATAATTATCTCTAACCATATGTTTTTCATATTTAATGAGTTGCCAAAACAACACTGCATGTCGGAGCCCTGCATTTAAATATGTCTTCAATGAACGTGTCAGTCATATTTTGTATTATAGACTACATATGATCTGTTTAGAAATTTGGCCGAATTATTCTGTGCCTCTCTTTACCAACTGGAATAGTTTTGAACTTCAATCTGCCTTATGCATAAGGATAAAGGTACCGTGGCCTCAGAACACAGACCTTACCTATAACCTTGAAGAACATATAATGACAATTATCTTCATTAATAGAAACCCACTTTCAAGTTTGAGACAAAGTTAGCAATTGTCAAAACTGCAAAAATTTATATTTTTGAAATCCTCCTGGTTTTTTTTTATAGAATCACTGTTCTCATTAGGATCATTCGGCAAACAATTAAAGAATCTAGTAAAAAAATCTTCTACTGGATATCACGCATCATACATGTAAATGTCTCTTTACCGTTTCATCAATTTTACTATAATTAATAGTTTCAACTGATCATTTTTGTTATAAGAATCAATTCGCAAATAAACCTTATAATCAACTAACCGTTTGAAAACTTGTAACCCATGTAATGATGAAATATTCTATACAATGTTTAAGTCAAATTGTGACTATAACGTATATTAACACAAAATATCATAATGTCGGATATGATTTGTACAAAATCTTAATTTTGCTTTTTTTAGTTTCTAAGAACTGTCTTTTCGCCATATGCTTCAGCAAACAAGAAAATATATATTTAGCAACACCGTTAATTCTAGGAAAACGAGTGATATTGGATTTGCACTGCGCTTGTATAAAACCGATAGCTTTAAATGCTTCTAACACTATAAGCTAAAATCTCAGTACTGTAGTTTTTTTATCTCTTCCTTAAAAAAAACCGTTAAATCCTATTCAGCATCGGCTTCCTTCGTAATTTTTGTGAGTACCAAACGAATGAATGGAAATATTAATGAAGGTATGTGTTAAGATTATACAATACTTAATTTAGTATTCAAACTAAATTTTCATTATCTTTTAGACATACTGTAAACACAAACGTGGAATTTCATTGATATTTTCAAGAACTGTAACAAAGCTGTGTTTAAGAAACCATTCTAATGAGTATCATTGTATTTATTTTATCTATCTTTTTTTATCACATTTAAATCGTCATCTTGTGACGTAGTGTCTTAAGAGTAAAGTCTTGGTGTTGTGAGGTACATGTACCTAAAAACTAATAAAAACAGGTGTCATTATTTTTTTTACAGAATAGCACGCATTAGAAGTATCCAGTAGGTACATTATAATGCTCAGAGAATTGATCGTTGTGCCTTTTGTGATAAACTGCATTTCAGTACGTATGAATTATTTTTGTATATATAACACTTCATTAAGATTTTTAAGAGAGCTAGATGATCGTGGCTATTTTTAGACTAAACTTATCTCCATTAAAAGCAAATCTTGAGGTCTTTAAAATAAAGGTATTGGAAAAAAAATTAAAAAAATTCTTTCTAAATGACTGTATGTAGTCCAGGTCGGTAGAGAAATTATAACTGACACAGTCATACAGGGTCTATATTTTTAATACTCTCAACTAATAAATATACGAAAAACCTACAATAAATTTATAAATATTACTAACATTGACAGTTACACTTTATTATAAATATAACAGAATATATGCATTAGAATAATTATAGTTACCAAGCACTGTCAGGTATTCAGCTACATCGAGTATATATTATATACACAAGTCTGTTCCCTTCAAGGGTGTAGCGCCGAGTGTGCGGGCAACTATGGTTTAGCGGGAAAGTTGGTATGTTGTTAAAAATAGAAAAAATCTATAGGTAAACTGGTCGAAGAGGTATTTGGTCCGTCACGTCACACCATGTTAACATAAACAAACACACGTGGACATTCACACATGGACAGTACATGGTACGATAAACAAGAGCATACATACACACAATTAATTAAAATCACTGAAACAATAACACTTATTACTTACACTGGTTACATGTATATGACTAAAAATATCATATCTTATAATTTAAGGTAGATTTTAATTATAAGGCTTAGATTGTTGACCATCGAGACACTAAAACCGATGAACAGAGTTTCACATGTTCCATTCTGCGCACAAACTAAATAAAGGGATGTAAAAAAAAAAAAGTTCGCAACATACTGTTCATCAAAGAATTTTAAGATTTCTTAAGATCAGTTCTATGTAAGAATCAAAGATTTATAAAAGGGTCTGGCAACGCATAGTGACTAATTTTCCTTATATTGCATTATTATTATAATATTATAATATTATGGACACACCTAGGTGTAAAACGCAAAAAACACTTAACGTTGGTTACTGGGGATAACCGTTGCCATGGTTACCGAGGCTAAAGATGAAACAATAGCAAATCTTACCTACTTTCAAGCCATATTAGAAGGTTTTGCCCACTAATGTAAACTATCAAAGACATAAAACAGCCTTTGTTCTATTTTAAATTCTTTAATCATATCAGAAAATTGATGGAGAAACTAATACTTTTTAAATGTTACCATGGAAACCGTTACACATTTTTGAAGTCAGTTTTTTGCGGTTTATTAATTTGCCAAAATGGGAAACGGTCAAATTTTGACATCCTTATAATTTGTTAGCAATTGGTTTAGTTGGAACTTGTAAAAATAAATCTACATTTTTATTATATACCACAAAAAGCCTTGTTATGCAACAGAGAAGTGTTGTTGCTCTGGGAAATTTAGTTGCGTAAAAATCACACAGAAATTCTTACTTTTTGAAAAGTTCATGGCAACGGCATTTATTCTTAGAAAATGTCAGATTTTTTCATATGTAAACAAAAACAGGACACGAGCCTTGTTTACATGACAGAGAATTGTAAGCTCTGTATCTTACTTATAACTTAACGATTGACTCTCAAATTTCATTTGATCACTAGAAATGCATTGGTAAAGCATTGTTAAAGCATTGTGAATAATAAAAACAGAAAATAAAATTTAACTAAAATCGTGACCATGCCCCTTTAATTTTATATATTTATTCATTATATATGAATTATATCCAAAAATCTAAAAAAAAATATTTTGTTAAAAACCATTCTGATTGCACACACAAGTACTCTGAAGTTGACATTAAAAAAATGCTTGAATTTCTGATAGACAACATCTATGTAGTTTTTGGAAATCAAGTCTTCCAACAATCTGTTGGAATTCTCATGGGTACCAATTGTGCCCCATTGTTAGCAGACCTATTTTTGAATTCTTATGAAGCAGAATTTATTAAAAAACTTGTACGTAAAAAAATCACTCGCTGTGGCCTTCAACTCAACATTTAGGTATATCGACGACGTATTATCAATTAACAATTGTTATTTCCATACTTACGTCGACTCGATATATCCTAGTTAACTTGAAATAAAAGATACCACAGAGTCAGCGTCATCTGTTTCATATTTGGATATTTTACTGGAAATGGACATTGATGGTAACCTAACAACAAAACTTTATGATAAACGCGATGACTTCAATTTTTCTATTGTCATCTTTAATTCCTTACTTATGTAGCAATATACCTTCATCACCTGCATATGGTGTTTTTGTCTCTCAGTTAATTCGATACGCAAGGGCATGCTCTTCGTATGAACAGTTTCTAAGACGAGGCAAGCTACTGACAAACAAGTTGATAAAACAGGACTATCAACAGTCTCGTTTAAAGCATCTTTTCGTAAGTTCTATGGTCGATACAACGACATTGTCAGCAAATACAATCATCCACTGAGTCGCATGCTGACTGACGTTTTTCATACTAATTGTTAGACCATAATTAATTACCTAACTTTTGCCAACTTTTGCGGTTTTTATTTTCCCGATTACGACAAAGAGCACACGGCGGGTGTGACCGGTCAGCAGAGGATGCTCACTCCTCCACCTGATCCTACCTCTAAATTTGAGGTCCGTGTTGCTCTGCTTTGAATTTGTATTTCGTTTTATGGATTTTTGAGATGGTTGACAGTTTTTTATTGTCATTTTTTTCATCCATTCAAAGATGCCTACAAATGTTATAATTTTCTTTATTTTTAAGCTTGTTTCCATAGCAACGGTTCTCAATTTTCATATTTAAATTCTTAATTGCACAATCATAACAGTGTTCACCAAAAACTCCAAGATTTGCTCTTTTTGTTCAAATTAAATGAAGAAAACAAATTTTAAAATTTCTGTTTAGTAACCATGGAAACGCTCTAAAAATATGCGTTTCACCATGAAGGTTTTTCTTTCCTTAGAAAAATGACAACTATCTTAATAATATATTCTACCCTGAAAACCCCAAGTTGTGCACATTACTCACAATATGTTCTCAAATAAGCATTCAAATGTCATTTTTACACATTTACCCTCGGTTACCATAGCAACGGGACCACATAGCAACATAGCAACAAAAAAATGGTGTAAGGCTTTTTAACTCACAAAAGTATATCAAATTGTCAAGTAACAGTTTCACCTTAACAGCGTTACGTAGGCAAAGTAGAAATGTTTGCAAAATTTGTGCCTTAACTTTCTGCAATGAGAAGATTTGATATATGATCAAAATAATGATATCATTTAATGATAAGATTTAAGAAGCTCCTAACTAGATCTCTAACGTATCGATTTTTTATTACATATTTAGCCGATTGTACGTCTAAAACTTATGGCTGACGTGCAGTATATGTTTACGTTAACATATGTTTTGCGCTTGTTTTCCCTTGTTTTGTACACTTTCTTGTGCATCGACCTGTTTATTTGATGTCATTAACTTCTGGGACCCGCTTCTCAAAAAGGCGTAAACTCGGGCTTAAGTTAGTCCGACTAACGAAGTTACACTAATATTTTGTCGGGTCTAAATTGCGTTTCTGAATGAAGCGTAAGTTGGGGTTTAAATGTCGAAGAACTTTAATTGACGTCTCCGCTAAGTACTATGTACTGATGAAAGATTTGAAAGATATTAACAACAGAAGATATCAACATTTCAGGCCGGGGTCTCCCCAAATCCTCTTCTTGTTTTTGGTTTTATAAATTGATTGTTTTGTTTTGGGTAATGAAAGTACGATATGGGCTTGCTTGATTTTTACAGAAAACGTGTACACCGTGTCCACTTTTATAAATCAAGTGCAGTGATGTAACGTTTAGGTGTTCACCGGGTGTACACTTTTGTACACCAAGTCAGGGGCATGTGTTGTTGGATGTAGCACTGAATTCAATATGGCGGACGATTGTTATGATTGGAAACTTGACAAATGCTTTTAAGTAATATCACGGATTAGAAGTCGCATTTAAGTTGATATTTGTATGAAAGCCATTTAATTTGAAATGTGTTTATTTTTTTTTGCATTTAAATAAATTCGGATTGTCGCGGAACATCAGATTCCCTGTTAAAACTGCATCCTTTTTCGCAATATTTATTCTTATCTTCCCTACACCATGTACACTACACCTTTTAAGCGCACTTGAAATATAATGCAAAATATTTATACCAGTGTACACTGGTATAAACCAAGTTAAGCTAAACAAAGCGCGCCATATATCTTGATTAAAATCTAGATATAAAAACAATAAGCTAAGAACCCCTCTCTATTTGAAGAAAGTTTTATGAATGAAAAGTTTCTAAAAGTTTAATGGAAAAGGCATCGATCTAAATAATAATCCACCCCCCTCCGGAGAAGGTATTTAGGGTCTTTGCGGTTTTAACAAGTATATTTGAGTCTTACTTTTTTTCCTATCTGCTTTGGGTTATTGGGGGTATATAATTGTTTTATATAATTAGTATGACAAGCTGGTTAAATTTGTTAATAGTGCACACTGTTGTAAAACTGCTAAAACAACGTCTTTTGTATGGCAAGTCGACAACTTCGAAATAAAAAAAAATCCCTTGATATACATACATCTTAAATATGATGAAACAAAACTAGCTATCATGAATTCATTCGATTAAAGTTCTATTTAATTAAATGAGTACAAATAAACAATGCATATGCACGAAAATTATTGATAGTAAACCATACATAGTTAAAAAAATATGAACGCAATTGATTAATTGATCCTTGAATTAATAAGATTAATGGATTTGATTTCCGAAAATTCAAGGAGGGGTGGATGTGAAATTTTAGAATCGTAGAGAAACCTGACAGACGCTTGTCAATAGATTTAAAATTGATATAAATTCTGCATTCTAAATATATTTTTAAGTAATATTTTAACAAATTAAAATGGATTGTATCTAAATGCGAGTTCATAAACATTCAAAATAGCATGTAACTTTCGTACTGTTTTGTAAAGATACTAAGAGAGAAAAAATGAGAATGGGAATACATACGTGTTGTAAAATTGTAAGTTATATAGGTAAGGAACATACAACCACACACAGACACAAACTGCAACTGTAAACGTTTTGAGTTGCTCCTATTTAAGGGAATATTCTCAATATTTTGAAATCAGTTTCGTTTCATATGTTCAAATTTTATTAGACACATTAAATTGGTCTCAGACTTCGTCTAAAACATATACATGTATGTGATACTTCTTCAAATGATGTGAACATGAATATAGACTTAGTTGAACACTATTAACTTTAAGTTAAGGGGTTTTTAAACTAAAATTTAGTCCATGCTTACTGAGACAGTGAGTATTGATTTAAAATTCAATAATCTATCCGTACTTATATACATTTATACGATGTATAAACTCGGGGTTGTTGTTGTGGAAAACATGTATAATTTAGAATTATAGCTGTTTTTTAATTATTGTGTTTATATCGGTTATCGGGGTGTATCCATCTTTAATTCTTCATACTTTAGATAGATTTCATTAACGAGTAGTAATGTTTATTACATACGTTTAATGAGTTAATCCAATTATTTATCAAATTGATTTTATCTTGATTTATTTAGAAATAAGAACAGTTATCGAACAATAAGAATTTTTTTAAAGTTATCCGTACATGTACAAATATATAATAAACGTGAATGTTTCCTTAATAACACGTAAAACAATCCCAAAATTAAAATTCTCTATTTATTTTGCACTCGCCATTATTTATGTCCAGACTAAGGAATTACGCCTACCCATTAGCAGGCGTAGATTTAAACCCAAAATTAGTCACGACTAAATTTCCCCCTTTTTGTGAAACGCAACTTAGTCGGGTTTTGAGATTTAGTCCCTGATTTAGTCCGGACTAAGCTTACGCCTGGACGTAGGCCTTTTTGAGAAACAGGCCCCTGGAGGAAAATGTTTTGTCACTAACAAAATTGGTTCAATTATTCAAAGTTAGATTCACAGTTTGTTTGTTTTTTTGTCTTTCTAGTACGGTATGCATTGGGTATATATATTATGCCGGGTGTTGATAAAACTGTAATGACTTTATTACTATGGTTGATGCAAACTGTTTACTAGATATAGGAACACTGTATCTTTGTGTGTTGTGATATATCCGTACATGTATATCCCATATGGTTGAATTGTGATACTTGGTAAACCAAAAAGCCTCCATTATGTTGGGTGCTATGTTGTAATATCAAGTATGCTTGAATTATATGGTAACCATGTAGCCCCTGCATGGTTAGGAGCTATGTTGTCATATCCAATACGATTAAATTCAGCTATATGGCTCACCAAAGAGCCCTTATATGGTTACGGGCTATGTTGTAATAGCAAGTATGCTTGATTCATATGGTAACCATTTGGACCCAGTATAGTTGGGTGCAATGTCGCCATATAGAGTATGGTTGGATTATGATATATGGCTTACCAAATAGCCCCTATATGGTTGAGTTCTATGGTGTAATACCCATTGTAGTTGAATTATGTTGTGCGGTTTACTTATGCTGTCACACCCAGTGTGGTTGGATTATGATATGTGTTTACTTATTAGACCCTATAGGTTTTAGTGATCTGTTATCATATCCACCGTAACTGGGCAATGCTGTGTTTAAATAGCCCCAACATGGTTGGATATTATGTGGTTACTTCAATGTGTGAGTGGGTGATAATATTAGTTACATTGTTTGTAGTTGACCTAATATGGTTTATACGAGGTCAGTAAATTTCATATAGGGCGAGAGCGGAGCTCAAACCCCATATTGAATTTACTGACCACGTTATAACCATATTAGGTCCACTAAAACCATGTAACGAATATATCTTACCGACTGTCTATGTATAAATGACAAATAGTGAATATAACAATACAAATTTTACTTTTTTAAACAAAGTTACAATTTCATTTAGGGTGCATAATTCTTTAAGAATGACGTCTTAATTCTAAAAGGGAGAAATATTTTATACTGACTGTGTATTGAATATACATGGTCTTCACGGACTGCAGTTAGCCAATAATTTACTTGAAAGTTACAAATTAACAGGAGGTAAGATATATGGTTATGTATTGAATGATCGCTTATGCTTTAATGTCGTACTACGCTAAACATATTGGTCATTGGTATTGTAGGTCATAAATTGCCTGCTGTTTTCTTAATGATTTAAATATTTGTTAAAAGGCATGCAAATGAACAAATCAATCCTTATTTTTTAAACTGTGTAGGCACAGTGGAAGGATTCCCTGTTGTTATTTTTATCAATGTCAAGTGTTTTATCTGTTTATTGTGAGCATTTTTCAGTGTAGTATCTGTTTATTACATTAGATCTTGAAGAAAATTACTTTTGTTAAATAGGTAATTAATCAAGAAAAAGGGATTAATTATAGTAAGTAATATAGAAATTCTGCTGTATGGTACCGTGTTTTGCAGCATGATACCTTGACCAAACGTTGACGTGAAAAAAACTGGATTAGCGGAGAGAAAAGGATCAAAGTCCATAAAAAGATCAGATGTTAGATCAGCATGAGGAAACATTAGTAGACAGAGCGACGTAGGCTGTGTTGGAAGCATTAGAGGACAGGACTGTCCCCGCCATTCCAGACACGAGCGAAACTCCCAAGAGTTTTCATGGTGAGTCTAATTCAGAGATTACCTTTAAAGAGATAGAAAGGTCAGATAATGAGTATGCTACCAATCAGCCATTTAATACTTCTACTTCGTCTACCCCTATTTCGGCAATGGTTCCACAAAAGTTGAGGCAGAAAATATGGGAGGATCATTTGTTTTGATCTCGCTGTAGTGCTCCCTAATAACTAAGTGCCTGGTTCAGAAAATGACAATTATATATTTAAACTGAGAAAGAATGAAAATATATCGGTGGTACTGAAAAAAGTCAAACAGTCTATTAACTCCATTTGTCAATGGACAACAGCATTCTTACGTTTTGTTGCCATATATACTGAGAAATTTCCAAATGCAAAACACCAAATCTCATAAAACATACAGAGACAGTCCGTGACATGGCATCATCAGGAAACGTGTCATGGCAAACATTTGATAAATAAAGCAAAAATGCTTCAGGTTCTATTCGACAGTAAACGTAATGTGGTGTTTACCAGTACTTAAGTGAACATGAATTATATATGCTGGTAAAAGTTAGGTTTCAAGCAAATTTCTTCCAATTGCTGGTTCGCTATGAATACAGATAAACAATTTATAGAGTTTGGCACATTTAATTATATTTTTTTCTGAATCTCGGACAAGGTTTGCTATGCGTAATTTTTTTTTTGTAATGTCTCTCTCGGTAACTTTGAATTCGATAATCAATACGCATTTTCCTAGATACGTGTACCTTTCTCACATAATCGAACGTACCAGCATTGCTAACAAATCTCTCAATTCTTATATTAAGCTAAACGCACACTGGTATACATGGAAATACCCAACCTCTAGAATAATTCATACCAATTTCACCAAAATATTCCATTAAATCATTAGATTTAGAAATATTATATAAACAATAACATACAGCAATTCTACTTTGGTCCTTGTACATGTACCGACCCGCCCTCTTCAGGTGTGGAATGACAACAATCACTGATGCAGATCCCATACCAAAAAAAGTGTTACATGTACATCTTATTTGTATCAGTCGGTTAAAATGTATGATCTACTTTGTTTAAATCAACACACGTGGAAAATAAAGAAAATATTTCTGTAAGATTTCATAATTACACTCTAAAGAGTCTAAGTTAAAATAAAGTTCATTATAGTTTCACTGAAATGTGTCGACTATGATACAAATCTTCTTTCTAGCTGGATTAGCTCTTCAAGTTTCATATTTGTTTAACGATATGTGCCACATTTTTAACTAATCAGAAGACACATTGGGACTCTGGTTGAAGACTCCCAATCTTAATCTAAGTTTGAATGACAGACAAAATGGGCGACTACGTAAACTTTATATCAAATCATAAACATGAATTTAAATGTTTAATTTCTGGATTTTTATGGAAGCTGAAACAAAGAAGTATAATAGGAGTCACACTATACGATTTTTCATCGACTTTAAATCGACCTGCAAAGGTGGTTGATTTTAAAGTGGTCACACGAACCGATTTAAAGCAATAGATTTCCAGTCAATACAATCAAATCAATATAATTACTGTACGGGAAACATCAACCACTGTGACGTTAGATGTCCAATAGAGTAAGAGAATCAAATGAAAATTAGAAAAAAAAAATAATTTTTATTCGACTTTCAGTTTTTGCTTTTAACTTACATGTAGGTGGTCACAGCGTGTGATTTTAGCATCAGTAATCGTATAAGAAAATCGGCTAGACCATTGGCTAAAAATAGCATCGCGCAACCGAATTTTAACGCAACCTTCTAAAAATCACATCAAATATCTTGCATATTGATTAAATTATTAATAAAAAATATTTTCTGAATATAAAAAAACAAATCAAAACAGTAAAACCGATATAAATACTATATGCATACGTATACATTCTCTACATGTATGTTAATATTAGTTTCTGATTCATACATGCTGTCACATTGACTCTTTAAGTGAGGATAATTTTAATTAATATAGGTAATAAATAAATAAACAAAAATCTATAAAAGTATTTACATACTTATTCGTGTTCCATGTTGATATTACATAATGATTTAAAAAAAAAGAAACAATAATTTGATAAAGTTTTTATTTTTCTGAGTAAATTTTAGAAAAAGTGTTTAAAAAGTTCAATAGAATTATAACTTGCTTGATTGCGTGATCAAATCATGTTAACCTTGAATTTGAAATTTTAGAAATTTTAAATACGAACACTTCTATCAGTTTAAAAAAGTCAGAAGTAATTTTTAAGTAATGTACAAATAATCCTCATGGAAATATGCTGGGTGGGGTTTAGTTTACATTTTAAGCGAATTCAAACATAATGACATTTCACACCACGCAATCCCTAAAAAACGTTTAAAGGTCATATGAAACGATATCCTGACCATATTGAGTTGTATACGGGAATGAGTTCATAAGTGCCTATTTAATAAGACTGGGATTGTTTTTTAGATATTTTATGCAAAATGTCAGCGCCACAGTCGATCAAAATCACTTAATCGGGAAAAGAAACATTGACTTACCCGGCTTACCTCCCTTGCTTATGACGTCAGTAAGACCCAATGGCCTTATAAAGCTCTGTAGTGAATACAAATAATGAAATATCCATGTCATTTTGCAGTATTTTTAAAGGAAAAAAAACCATAATTTATCGTGATAAATTGTTTATGTATGTTGTGTACCAATTGTTTATCCTCGAACTATTGTGGTTTACGCGCTTGCGCATTTATTGCGTTTCTTACACAATTGAAGGTCTTGTTTCATATTAAATCTGTGACAATTCTAAGTTTCTTTGGAAGGGAACGAACAAGACACCTATCTCCAGATAGTTACATTCAAAAAGTGCACTGCTATATTCAGCCAACTGCTGCATCGAATCTCTCGGTTCTATCAATGTATAGAGCTATATCAAGCTAATTTTGAATCGACATGTATAGAGCTATAAAAAGCCAGTTGTTGCATTAAACTGTGTATGTATGGCTATATCAAGCCAACTGCTGCATTGAATCTTTCAGTGCAATATCTATTGCCGAGGTGCAATGAGTTCGGTGCAGTCATTACCATTGCCTCTTGAGAGGTATATTCAATAATCAAAATTCTATCAAAGTTATGATATATTTTGTGCATGTAGCTAAAGAGCTATATCTATATAAGAAAACAATCTAGCTCAACTATATCATTGACAAAGACAGACATTGAGAATGCCTACAAACAGGTCCCAATACACCCGCAGGACTATGAACTTTTGGGTTTCATGGTAGATGAAAAATTTTACTATGACAAAACTCTTCCATTTGGTCTTAGTTATTCTTGCAATCTTTTTGAAAAGTTTAGTACTGTCATACAATTGATTTTAGAAAACATATTCTCTGTTACTCATTGTCTTCATATACTGGATGATTTTCTCTTTGTTGGCCCACCCCGTTCACTGATGGCGTTTTACACTTTGGCTAAGATATTGGACTCCCTGTCAAAACAGAGAAAACTGTGTATCCGACTACAACTCTAACATTTTTAGGCCTTGAATTGGACACACTTAAATTTGAAGTCAGACTACCTGCGGAAAAACTTGAATCAATGAAGTCAGAAATAAGAAAATTTCAAAACAAAACGACAGCGTCACTCCAAGAACTCCAATCATTCATAGGGTTGCTAAATTTTGCTTGTAGGGTAGTTCCGTCAGGAAGACCATTTTTACGGCGAATAATAAACCTTACAATGGGTCTTAAGAAGCCCAAGCAACAGAAAAGACTAGATACCGAAGCTCTTGCAGATCTTAAAGCCTGGGCAATTTTTCTCGAAAACTTCAATGGCAAAGCCTTTTTCCCTTCAAGGATTTCTCATTCTTCGTCCTCACTGCACTTGTTCACGGATGCCAGCAACATTGGCTTTGGCTGCACATTTGGTATGAAATGGTTCTTTGGGAAATTTGAGCCGCAATGGCTCAGTTATCATATTTCTGTTCGTGAATTCCTACCAATTGTTATAGCATTTGAGACTTGGGGTTCCACTTTCCAAAACTCCTCAGTTGTACTACACTGTGATAATTCCGCTGTGGTTCAAGTCATTAACAAAACTTCATCCAAAGACACAAACTTGATGATATTGATGAGGCGACTGATGATTTTATCCCTTCAAAATAATATTCATTTTTCTGCTCGTCATTTTCCGGGAGTTTATAATACAGCTGCTGATATGCTATCTCGTTTACAGGTCACTCAGTTCAAGATGCGCTTTCCTTATATGGATCAAGATCCAACCCCAGTACCCCAAGACTCCTTGCGCCTTTAAAACAAGCTGAAGACCAACTTTTACGTAGTTCTCTGTCAACCTCCACAATAACAGCGTACAAATCTGCCTTTAACACCTACCATAATTTTGTGTGTTCCTATTTTCTGAACCAGCAATGTTTACCACCTTCGATGCACCATTTGTCTGCCTTCCTTGCCCATTGTTATCTGAAAGGTCTGGCAGCTGCAACAACTCGTACATTAGTATCTTCCCTTAGTTTTGTGTTTCAACTGGGAAGCTATGCCGATATCACACAGCACTTAATTTGTAAAAAGATGCTCCAAGGTTTCCAGAAATCTAAACCATCAAGAGATGCAAGACTTCCTCTAACACCTTCAATCTTGATGCAAATAACGAGAGCACTTCAATACACCACCAAATCTATGTTTATTAGGAAATTGCTTCAAGCCATGTTCATTTTTGCATTTCGTGCTTTCCTAAGGATCGGAGAGAAAACAAAGCCATCAAGCTCGGCACAACACTTCCTTCTGTTTCAAAATGTGACTTTTGGTTCACTACACAAAAAGAACTACGTTGACTTTACGATACCACATTTTAAACACTCAAAATCAAACAACACCACTTTACGCATTTGATTAGCAACTGTGTCCATATCGTTCTTTGTTAGACTATTTTATTCTCAGGAAACACACCTTAGGATTAGACCCACTTTTTTCTTTCATGGATAATGCTCCGGTATCCCGACAGTATTTCACACAACAACTAAATGGTGTTCTTTCATTTTGCAATCTAAACTTGCATCGGCTTCATACACATAGTTTTCGGATTAGAGCAGCTAGTACAGCAGCTACTTTAGGTTATTCAGAGTTACAAATACAAACCATGGGTAGATGGCATTCATCAGCTTTTAAGAAATATGTCAGAATTCCCACCCTCCAAATAAACTCTTTACAATAAGCCTTCTTTTAATCCTTTTCTTCAGAATATACACATTTAATGTTCAAACATCAGACAGGGGCTTATGGTTGAATGGTTATTTAGCGAAAGCTACATATACTTTAATTTCCCATCAGACAGGGGCTGAGGGTAAATTTAACAGTTGCTATTATTTTACCATCAGACAGGGGCTGATGGCAATATTTTTTTTATGTATGTGGGGGCGTTAACAAGCCATTCAGCATATCTTCTAGCAATCTAACATATTTTCTAATCTTTTAGACTAGCACTACTGTTTGTCAAAGACATGTTGCATACCTTGTTAAGGGGGGATAGCGCCCCTCCACATGAATATTTTTTATGTGTACTGATTGTTTTTTTGATATATCTACAGCATTGATACATAACTGTCTAGTCTTTGTTTTTGATTTGCTAGTCACTCAGGGATGATGTACAGTTTACAATTTTACCTTTTCTTTTTATGCATTTTTGCATATGCAATTTGTGATTGAGGATGCTAGACTGATGTTGCTTATCTGTAATTTTGCATAATATGTGTTTTTTACTAGTGAGTTGTGTTTGTATGATAAAAACAGTTTTTACATATCTAGAAATTGTCCTAGTTTGTCGTAGTTTGCTATGGACATCATACACACTTGATTTTATTCGTTTTGGTATGTGTGTTTTTATATGTCATTTATTTCCATTTGCACACTTTTACGAGTTCTAGGTGCATTGTTTAGCAATATTCTATGCTGAAATAAATGACATTTAAACTCTCGGATTGATTCCTGTTTTATATGGGTTTTAGGCAGACATACATAAATACTATTTTATATAAAAACTTATATAATCATACAATAATCAACCACGGCAGTATATTTTCTCTCAAGAAATTAAATCGTATGCGTTTATATTTGTTAGCGTGTATATATTCAGTTTAGAGACTGCATGGAGAATGAAAGATTTTCTTCATAGATCTACATGCAAGTATTATATAATTTTAATATATGCATGTATACGAGGGTTGTCCAAAAAGTTCGTGGACAATGGCGTGTTTGTCATTTTAAATGGGTTTATATATACATATTGTATATCTAAACCTTTGTCATAAAATTTCAAATCAAACTAAAGTGCTTTTGAATGTTTTCCATAGAAATAAACTAAAATTTTAATGTGTCAAATGGTCTCGGAAAGTACACACGGCCAAGCGTAAAAATTGTACAAACTTTGTAATTGAGTTTTAAGGTATGAATATTTACAGTTTTTAAAAAAACATTTCAAAACTTCATATTCTTCTATTATGATATAGTCTGAATGGTGTACGCCATTTTCATCCGTCATTTGAAGCTATTTTTAAACTAGCAGAGGACATTTAAAAGATATTACGGGAAGAACATGTTTTTAAAAACGCCTGAAAAAGCGACGTCAGCTGACCGCACGGAACAGCGCGCCATCATAAAATTGTGGTAAAACTGAGGTAAAAAACCGATAGAAACAAAACAAACGATGGAAGAAACAGGGAAAACATCGAAATAGTTCGAGTTTACTTATCCACAAGTGACACAAGCGATAATTTGATGAAGTATGCGATTGTACCCTCATACCAAACGGTGAATGCGGCATATTACTCTCAGGAAAACCCAGGACTACGACGTTATAGAAACGTCGTTATAACTAAACGTCAGACTGGGCCGTGCGACCTGTATAGGCAATGTATATATAATGATAACTCCAATACAAAAATTTACATTGCTCTGATTTTTATACATATACATTATTATACTCTATATTACAATATTATAATACTTTCCTGATAATGGCTCCGTTATTAAGGTTTTCCGCTCTCAGCGGAAAACCTTACTATTATTCTGAAAAATTTTCAAATTTCTTATTATTTTTTTTTTCTTCTAGACGCCAACTTTGATCCTTAATATCTCGCTCGTTTGTTCACCGATTGTTTTGAACTTTTCAGGACTGATAACATGCCGCGTGATGTTGTCGTTGCATATTTTAGTTGAGGAAAATCCGTATCCGGTTTTGAGTTATTCCCCTTTTAGTAAAATTTAACGACTTCTTTTGTCCAGGAGGTTTAGCTTTAACGATGACTGGCAGAGTCTCAAAGATGGGCTGGTTTAGAAGCCAATACATTGAATTTGTGCGAGATATATTTTATTTATTATTTAAATGCAATTAAAATGGGTGGTATAGATGTTGAAACAAAGGTAAGGAAAAAAATCAAAAAAATTCGCGTATTTTCCGTGTTAGTTTTCTACCTGATAAAAATTTGTTATAACGTGTATTTTAAAAGTTCTTGGTCTTACCCAGACCTTTCATTCGGTATACCGAAAAAGGGGCTAGCCCTTATAATTACGGAGTTAGATGCGTCCAAAGTTTCTTGTCAATAACTTAAAAAGGAATAAACATTTCTAATGCATTATTGAAGCAAAGTTGTAAAGAAATTAATTTTGAATACTTCTATAGTATTCATTTTAATGTTTTCGTAATTTATAGTCAGTATTTGCAGAAACAATTGTTGTCAGTTCGGTCCATTTTTGTGGGGGTGCGCACGTTTATGAGGTTATGACAGGGCTTCTTGTAATGCACTAACTGATACATGTAGCGCGCAAAAATAATTCCACATAAAATTTCCAAATGTTTTTATACATATGTACATTTTCATTTCATATAGATAAACCTCTTCGATCTTATTTTTGTTGTTTGTTTCATAACTGTGCCCCTGTCTATATTTAGATGCATTACGAGACTCAGGTAACCGATCGATAGGAGAGTCGCTAGCTGTATTCAGGCCGTCGCCTAGACGACAGTGCATGTGCTTGTAGAGCTGGACGTACACGTTTAACGCCTCACTGTGTTACTGTAACAGAGACATTTGAATTGTTTCAGTACTGGGAGATGTGTTAATAAAATGGTTCCAATGCATGGTAATTAAACTCAACTTTTCTACAATACGTATACACGGCCGTCATATAAAGCACAATGTGTATTACTGACATGACAAATGTACGCTGGCAATTTAAACGAACGCGGGATTGCTCCCGATAGAACAATTCTTTTAAAGCAAAAAAAAAAAATAATAAAAAACTGATTTGCGATGGATATAATATAATTATCATCGTGGAGATGATTTTAAAAAGTGAACTTAATATTCGTATACGATGATATTTGAATCCAAAGCCGCTAGTTTTAAGTTACGGTTATTAGGGATATTAATTATGACTTGCCCCGCGTTTCAGGATTTTTACTTGCAAAACATCTACAAACGAAAATACCAAACAACCTTCAGCAGCAACTTATGAAATTATTTATTCCATACACAATTCTAAAGAGGTAATTAAATAAATTTTATAAATGTTTGTAGCGCGACCGAGCGTGCGGTCTTATTTCTCCAATATTCTCTATAAATTAATCCATTTTAATTCACTGTTAATTTCCTTCTTTGGTAGCGTAAATAAAAGTCTAATTATCTATTAACAAATTTATTCCGTTTTTACATATTAACAATTTACACAAACATAGGTCACTTTCTAACTCTGGTTCTCGAACTACTCTCTCCCTCTCTCACGCTTTCAACCATATATATACATAACGGGGGCAGCTCCGCCGGAGCTGCTAGTACCCGGCAGCTCCTCGGTAGCTGCCGGTCAGTGATTACGTAATACACATACACACGCTTTTGTTGACAAACAAATCACTCTCTACAATTCCCCCCGACTAAGATTTTGGCCCCGTTCAAAATAAAAGTTAAACATCGAAATTTAAAATCATACTCACACACACAAAATATATACAAATTGAAATATGCACATGAAACAATACAAACAAAATCAAGATAACTTCAACAACTATAACTTTACAGTTTTTAACAATTCATAATTACACGGAATAAGTTCCGTGGCACTGGCGGTGTCTCTGTGCTTGAAAGTGTAGCGGAATTTCGGACAGTATATCACGAATAAGGGCTTCCATGTCTACATATAATGTTCTCGCTAAAACACACATTGGTTCGACGCTCTACTTCCGTATTCCCGTTGGGCATCACTGTCGTGGTTCGCGTTAGAGATAGCGTTATTGAGTGCGTGATACACATAGTTGTTTGAGCAGGACTGCCGCGGTCAGGCTCATTTTTTTCTTCTGGCGCAACTTCACCATTTTCACTCGGCGCACTGTCTTCGTGTATCGTTTCCTCTTCAAACGCGGCTTCCTTAAGAATGTCGTCAACGAAATCCTCATGGAATTCATTATCATTTAACATGCTGTCCATCATTTCTGAATTTAGATTGAGTAAATCCAATGTTTCATCGTCATCTGGATTGTTAAACACTTCTTCGTCTGATGAAATGTCTTCCACTTCGGGCGCATAAATCAAATTACAGTTGCGTTCCGACTCCATCATTTCTTCATCTGAAGAAATGTCCTCGTATAGGGGCACGTACACCGCTTTTTGATTTTCTTTCAGTTTATCCCTAGTAAGTTGCTTTGAGCTCGACATAGCGTTTGTGTCTGTTCCGTGTGCGGCTTTCAAATGTTTCTTCAAATTAAATTTTCGGGAAAACGGTCGTCCACAAAAGTCACATTTATATATATTTACACGCTCACTATGAATTTCTTTAATATGTTGATGAAGAGTCTTTCTATTTCTGAATAAAAGTCCACACGTTTCACAAATCATCTGTTCATTTAGAAGTCCAAAATGGATATGGTCAGTCTCTGAATCTGCTCGGTACTTTTATAAGGCGCCCGGCCCTGGTCTGTGTAATGGGTCTGTCTAGAGTTCGTGTATTGCGCGTCTGGCGACTGTCGCGGTCCTCCCCAGCTGCAGCGCGGTCACTTTCGGCAAGGGCCTTTGATCTTGTTCTTTCGGGTTTTCGCGACTTGTCGGTGCTTCTTTTATCTGCATGGCTCTTCGGAACAGGGACGGTATCAGGCTCTTGGACATTTTGATGCTCGCAATTTTCCGCGTTTGTATTCACTAAAGTTTTTAGTTGACTTTGTGTTGTTTTTCTAGTGCGGAATGGCTTTAAATTATCAGCATGTACAATCTTTGGTTTTGAAATCTTTGAATGCTGAATTTGGTAAAGGATGTTACTTAGGCGTTTTATTATCACCCAAGGCCCAGTCCAGTTTCGCGAAAGTTTCAGTTTCGTTCCCTTCTTTTGTTTAGGTTGGTATAGTCGGACCACATCTCCCACTTCATAATCTTGCATACAATTCAAATGAAATCATTTCTTTAATGGTTCGATTAAGTCTTTCCACCATCCCGTCTGATCTCGGATGAAAAGCAGTTGTTCGAGTTTTTGAAATGCATAATATTTCACAAAGTTGAGAAAATAGTTGGCTTTCGAATTGACTTCCCTGATCGGTGTGAATTTCATACGGGCATCCATAACGTTTGATCCACCCGCGAAATACTGCATCAGCTATTGTTTCAGCCTCCATGTTAGGTAATGGATAAATCTCCGTGTACTTAGAAAAATAATCCGCTACTACAAGAATATACATATTTCCGTTTCCAGATTTAGGGAATGGTCCTGCTAAATCAGCTGCTATCCTCTCAAATCGTCCTCCCGACACATAACTTTTCATAAAATGTCTTTTCTTTTTGGAAGGATTTTTTTTTTCCTCACATATATCACATGATTTTACATAGTCGCTGATATCTCGGTGAAAGTTGGGCCAATAGTATGAACTTTGATCGGCTCTTTTCTTTGTCCTTAAAACTCCTTGATGTCCAGATATAGGCGAATCATGAAAGTGCCACAATACAGCATTTCTTAAAGTTTTTGGTGTACATATCCGTAATCGCACGGAATTTCCATGTATCCATTTAATGCATAACACACCTTCATGTACGGTTAACAGTTCCCATCTTCCATACCAGAATCGACACTCGGGGTGCATATGAAATAATTCTTCAAATTTTGGCTTATTTCCTTCTCCATGTTTTTCAATCCAGTTAAGGATAAATCCTACAACTTCATCGTCTATTTGTAATTTTCTAATTCCAGAGTAGGTTAAATCAACATCAGGCTCAGATTGCGGTTTTGCTCGTCTGGGTCTATTCTCCTTTCGTCCTTTCCCCGTTGATTGTTTGTTGTGACTCTTGCTTTCAGTGGTGTTGAACAAATAATGTATATCACATATAGCTTGATCAATACACAAATCTGTCTCGCTTTTGTGTTTGCGCAACTCGTTAACGTGACTTTCCAGGGCTCCATCGTATACATCGTCAGGTTTTCTTTTACACTGTCTACACACAGTCTCATTTGAGTTTACTAAGATCCTAGATAAACCATCTGCATTAGAATGTCTTTTTCCTGGGCGATGGACAATTTTAAAATTAAATGGTCCTATCTGCTGCAACCATCGGCATATTTGTCCGTCGGGCTCTTTGAATCTGTGTAGCCAAGTGAGAGATCCATGGTCTGTGCGTAATATGAATTCTTTTCCCAGAAGGTAATGCTTAAAGTATTTCATGAAATAAACTACTGCCAGCATTTCTTTACGTGTAACACAATAGTTTCTTTCTGCTGTGGTCAACGCTCGACTACCATAAGCTATTACTCTCTCACAGTTTTCCTGAACTTGAGATAAAACACATCCAATGGGTTATTACTAGCGTCAGTATCCAGGATAAATTGTCCAGCTTTTGGATCAGGGTATCCAAGGATTGGAGCACTTACAAGTTTCTCTTTCAGTGTATGAAAAGCATGGTCACATTCATCAGACCAGTTCCATTTAGATTCTTTGTTTGTTAACCCATGTAGGCACTTTGCTATCTTTGCAAAATCCTTTATAAATTTCCGATAATATGACATCAGTCCCAAGAAACTTCGTAATTCACTGACATTTGTTGGTCTTGCTGCATTTCTAATCGCCTCTGTTTTAACAGGATCAGTTTTTATTCCATTTGCTGTTACTACCTGTCCCAGGAATTGAACTTCCGGTTTAAAGAATGAGCACTTCTTTGCTTTTACTTTCAAATTCATTTCATCTAGTCGATCAAATACTTTCTCAAGGTTGGAGATATGTTCTTCAAAATTCTTTCCGAACACCACTATGTCATCTAGGTATAGCACAGCTATTTTCCATTGTAATCCACTCAAGGTTTTCTCTATAATCCGTTGAAATGTCGCAGGGGCATTACATAAACCAAATGGCATTACGGTATACTGAAACAAACCTCCTCTAGGTGTTGCAAAAGCTGTTTTCTTTTTGTCTTGTTCTGCCATTGGCACTTGATGGTACGCCATATTTAAATCTAGCGTTGAAAACCACTTAGATCCAGCGAGGGCATCTAAATCATCCTCTATTCTGGGAATGGGGTAAGCATCCTTAACTGTTATTGCATTTAGACGGCGGTAATCTACACATACACGCCAGCTTCCATCTTTCTTCTTCACCAGTACTAGTTGTGAGGACCATGGACTGTTTGATTTCTCGACCAGGCCCTGTTTCTCCAATTTTAGTATCTCAGCATCTAAAATTTCTCTCTTAAAGATTGGCACTCTTCTCGGCGCTTCTTTAAATGGTTCCTCGTCCATAAGTTTTATACGATGCTCTCCAATTCTAACCCGTTCCATTTTTCTTTCTGGGTTAGCAAATACACGTTCTCTCCGTATAAGGAATTCCTTGAACTTCCTTGACTCCTCAGCAGTCAAGTGATAACATCCATCGTCGTAGACAGTCTTTAAATGTTGCGGCATTTCACTGTTTTCCTCATTTACAGTGCTAACTTTGTCACAACAATTATCAATTGCTTCACTAACATACTCCACTGGTATGAATGATGCTATCAATGTACCCCTCTTGATCAATCTAGGTTTCGCTCCAGGATTGAAAACACGAATAAACACAACGCCAGTTTTTGCATTCAGTAATGTTTTTGCGACAGTCACTTGATGTGATACAACAAAACTTTGCATAGGTAGTGGTAGTCCGTTGATTTCCTCTGTATATGTCAGCTTGGATGGTATAATAGCTTCGTGATCTCCAGGAACTTGTACGGTCTCTGTACAAAATACGTAATTAGTTCGTTTCCCTTCCGTAAGTTTACATTTCATTAAAAGTTCATTGGTATCATGTTCCCATACACACTTATATTTCACATAAAAGTCTTCACCTAACAAATTATTTTTCACTCCTCCCACAAATATTCGCTGTTCTATATCCACATTTCCCAGTGTTAAAGTCATTTTAGCAGTTCCATTAGTATTTATTTCTTGTCCATCAGCACTTAAAAATTTTGTCCTTACTCGTTCTAGTACGGGCCTATTTTCAGGGATGATGTTGTAATAGGTTTCCTCAGTTATAAAAGATCTTCTTGCACCTGTATCTACTTTCCAAATCACCTTCGTTCCCTGTATTAGTCCTTCTATTTGAAAACCACTTTTTCCAGGAATTCGCACTTCTAAACTCTCAGTACATGGACTAACATTTTCAGTACAACTGGGATTCATAGATACACTTGTCCTTAAAACCTGGTCAGTTTCGTTGAGCTGCAATTCTCCAGAATCGTCTGTCCGAATAACACTGCTGTGTTTCTCTTGCGCCCTTTTACTAACTACTGCTGCCATATCCAAGGGAAGATCACGCTTTGCTGGTGTACTAGGCCTTTCAGGTTTCTCGACCGGCGCACGGCCTACTGCCTCGGTCCTGAACTGTTTAACTGCTGATCCACATTTTTCCTAATGTTGAAACTGTTCTGCTTTCCTCCACTTCTTTTGTTAACTGGGCATTGATATGATAAATGATCAGTAGAATTACACTGGAAACATCTCTTTGGCTGTCTTCTATTTCCCTCAAATCTTGGTTTCATCTGCTGTGTTGATTTGTTGGCATTCGCATTTCGGAAGTCTTCAGAAACGGCGTACACTGTGCGTCTGTTTGTTCTAGCATAATGTTCTCGAGAGTTTTCTCCAAGTCTAATACACTCCTCCTGCATAGCGGCTGTAATGGCGTCTTGTAGTGTCTTTGGACGAATTCTTTTAACAGCATAACGAAATTCACTGTCTTCACTACAATTATCCAAGAATGTCTTTAGGCTGCTCTCTTTAATGTACTCTCTATTATCTGGGTATGCCTTCCGGTACAAATCTTCTATCGCTTGACCAAAATCTCTAAAGGTTTCATTGGTACGTTTCCTTCGCATTTTGACCTCCGCTATATAACTTTCTTTCATCACTCTATGGCCAAACCGATTTTCCATAGCTCGCTTTAATTCTGTCCAACTGTTTCTAATTTCCTCGGTCAATCCATAGGCGTATGTTTCTGCCTGTCCTCGCAGTACAGTGAAAAATACTCTCCTCGTCCTATTCTCGTCCCAGTCATTTATCGATACAATGTTCTCAAAATACCGTATGTACTCCGTCCAAATATCCTCTCCATCTCCTTTGAACGTTCTCTTCACTGGTATTTGATATCCGGATGCCGTACTTGAAAAACTGCTTGCTTGATTCCTGGCTCTTGGGGTAAATGTTGGCGTCGTTAAACTTGGAGTAAATCTAACATTACGTTTTGATGTTGATTGGTCTGTGTTATGTATAATTGGAGAGGGTGGTACACATACTATATTTTCACGATTCCACAACTTTAGAACAACGCTAAACAAAATAAGGCATACTAATCCTAGTATTCCAGAAATCATGAATTCCTTGGTCAAACAAAGTACCATATATCGCGGGAAGTAGGTGTAAATGGCATAAGCAACTGCACATCCGAATAATATCACTAGAATCCAGAAGGTAATAAATCCGTTCCAAGAAAACACTTCCCGAGGACCGTGTGTTTCATTCATATCCCCTCTATAACTATCGTCGTCAACAGGAGTACTTGTAATCCTAGGTTCCGTATTTTCAATTGTATTTCTTTCTGCTATTGGGGTGGCATCTTCACTTTCTATGAATGAATTTAGTAGTGATCTTTTAACATTCCGCTGAAATCGAGGAGTTTCCGGCGTCGCTGGTTCATTATCAATGTCCGTAAAATCCATTTTCCGTGACGAATAGGCACTATCTTGGGAAAACATTGTTTTGAATTAACACTCATAAGTTTTTATTCTACATCCACATGACGGACACTTGTAGAATCTGCTTGATTCATTTTGATTTTCATTGCGAATTGAACACGAATTTTCACTTTTCAAAAACATCACGTAACAGTTAGGACATTCTTTGCGTAATTCCAAGTCAATCATTCGAATGAACCGATAATTTCCATTGCTATCTATGTCATACAGTTTCACAAATCTGCTAGAATTTCCACAGGAATCCATCACAATGCCAAGTAAAAAATAATTCACAGTTTAAAACCACATGAAAGAGAACAAACAAATTTCATCTATAAATCCAGTCAAATTAATTTGAGTCACTCTATGAACAAGTTCTCCCCGTAATCCATAATTATTGTCACAGTTTCACAAACAAATAATCCAGTTCGAAATAAATATCCGTGTTACAAGAATTTAGAAAGTATCCCACCGCTGCCACCAGTTGTAGCGCGACCGAGCGTGCGGTCTTATTTCTCCAATATTCTCTATAAATTAATCCATTTTAATTCACTGTTAATTTCCTTCTTTGGTAGCGTAAATAAAAGTCTAATTATCTATTAACAAATTTATTCCGTTTTTACATATTAACAATTTACACAAACATAGGTCACTTTCTAACTCTGGTTCTCGAACTACTCTCTCCCTCTCTCACGCTTTCAACCATATATATACATAACGGGGGCAGCTCCGCCGGAGCTGCTAGTACCCGGCAGCTCCTCGGTAGCTGCCGGTCAGTGATTACGTAATACACATACACACGCTTTTGTTGACAAACAAATCACTCTCTACATGTTTTATACTTGTATTCGCTATCTTCCATGGAAAAAAGTGGCATGGAAAAAATGTTGTTCAATGTTCATCAAATACGCTGTAGACTTAGCAATCGAAAATAATTAACAAACTGTATATTGATAGATTGACATATCAACAAAGATTCAGACCCGCAATGTGTTTTTTTTTTACAAGTTCTATAAAATGTAGACTCAATGACTTAATTCTTTACCGTTTTCCGTCTGGGTTATTTTGAATCACGTGTGTACGTTATGTGTTGCCATATAGATGAACACTTTAAGTGTTTAATTTTTAAAAGAAATTGTGTACATGCAGAGCAATGCAATGCTAGGACAATAAAATTCCAACAATGTATATGGTGAGGCCGGTCAGACTGATACTGGTTCTGCTTGTTCTTCAAATAGCGAATGTAAGACGAAGTATTTGGGTTTATATTTTAAACAAATATAAGAATTGCTTTCTTAAAAGCTTGCATTAGTCAACAAAGTATTTTATTGGAATCATTCTTAGTTACCTTAACTGCATATATGTACCGCTCGGTCGAGTGGGGTCTATCAGCTAACATCCGCGACTGTACTCGGCAATGCTGGTACCGGACATCCATGACTGTACCTGCACGCTAATGTTAAAGTCGGAATATCCGGATTGTTTTGTCGTATAAAATATGTTTATATCTATACTGTAGACTGTAATGGTAGAAAATATATCTAATGAATATTTATACACACAAAAAATCCTGTAGAGTTATCTTATCTGCTGTATGGAACACCGTTAACGCAAAAAGGGAAACATTAACAGTGTAACGCTAATTATAGCAAATGTAAAGAATATATTGAAAATCACAGAAAATTTTCAGCGTACGAAATCATTTTTAGAAACAACATTATTTCTAATAAAAACAAATAAAGTAATTAAATTACCAAGATAAACCATACTTTATGAAATATATATATATAATATATATATATATATAATAAGCGTTAAGGTTTAGGGATTAAGGCTAAAATAGGTGGAGCATGCTGCCAAATTCAATTCAATATATAACGTTATTGAATAAGATATTATTGGAAATAAAAAAAAAATCTTAAGGTTTGTTAATAAATAGACCGACAAACAAATTTAAATATTTGAGCAAACAGCATCAATGTCTCTATTTACCTCGAACTACAATAAAAAAATACGTATATCCATCAGTTAGTATACAGTGAAAGTGTGTCTCATTTACACAGCCAGAAGGATCAGTTTATAATTTAAAAAAATATATACTTTATTCACATCTGCAGATGAAGATGCGCCAAAAATATAACAATTATACCTGTCCTAAAATACACCATATTTCAGTAATATTTATTACCGTGCATGTGCCTGACTAACAACATCCATGAGTGTACCTGTCCTATAATTGCATTATAACTTACATCCACGACTGTACCTGTGCCTTATTAACAACATCCATGAGTGTACCTGTCCTATAAATGTATAATAACTTAAATCCACGACTGTACCTATGCCTGACTAACAACATCCCTGAGTGTACCTGTCGAATAAATGCATTATAACTTATATCCATGACTGTACCTGTGCCTGATTAACAACATCCATGAGTGTACCTGTCCTATAAGTGTATTATAAATTAAATCCACGACTGTACCTGTGCCTAATAAACAACATCAATGAGTATACTTGTCGTATAAATGCATTATAACTTACATCCACGACTGTACCTGTGCCTGACTAACAACATCCATGAGTGTACCTGTCCTATAAATGCATTATAACTTACATCCACGACTGTACCTGTGCCTGATAAACAACATCCATGAGTGTACCTGTTGTATAAATGCATTATAACTTACATCCACGACTGTACCTGTGCCTGATTAACAACATCCATGAGTGTACCTGTCCTGTAAATGAATAATAACTTACATCCACGACTGTACATGTGCCTGGTTAACAACATCCATGAGTGTACCTGTCCTATAAATGCATTATAACTTACATCCACGACTGTACCTGTGCCTAATAAACAACATCCATGAGTGTACCTGTTGTATAAATGCATTATAACTTACATCCACGACTGTACCTGTGCCTGATTAACAACATCCATGAGTGTACCTGTCCTGTAAATGTATAATAACTTACATCCACGACTGTACCTGTGCCTGGTTAACAACATCCATGAGTGTACCTGTCCTATAAATGCATTATAACTTACATCCACGACTGTACCTGTGCGTGATAAACAACATCCATGACTGTACCTGTCCTATAAATGCATTATAACTTACATCCACGACTGTACCTGTGCCTGATTAACAACATCCATGACTGTACCTGTCCTATAAATGCATTATAACTTACATCCACGACTGTACCTGTGCCTGATTAACAACATCCATGAGTGTACCTGTCCTATAAATGCATTATATAAATAGTGACTGTTTGGGAGGGTAACAGTTGAAATTGACACCCCGAGAAAACCATTGTAAACCGACGCGAAGCGGAGGTTGACAATGGTTTTCGAGGGGTGTCAATTTCAACTGTTACCCTCCCAAACAGGCACTATTTATTTTATTATACTGAATGTCTTAATTTTAGAGAAAATTTTACTGCTTTTATATAGAAATGACGTGAATTTAACGGCGAACCGTACGCGCATCATTTACGCGCATGTAACAATTCGTTCTGTCGGCCCGTTGCCAAGCGTGTTGCTAACGCTGAGGGTAAGAGAATGGATTGTCAACTGCGTCTAAACCAATCAGATTTCAGTATTTAACATGAAAGTATAATAATATAAAATACATCCACGACTCTACCTGTGCCTGACTAACAACATCCATGACTGTACCTGTCCTATAAATGCATTATAAAATACATCCACGACTGTACCTGAGCCTGATTCACAACATCCATGAGTGTACCTGTCCTATAAATGCATTATAACTTACATTCACGATTGTACCTGTGCCTGACTAACAACATCCATGAGTGTACCTGTCCTATAAATGCATTATAACTTACATCCACGACTGTACCTGTGCGTGATAAACAGCATCCCTGACTGTACCTGTACTATAAATGCATTATAACTTACATCCACGACTGTACCTGTGCCTGAGTAACAACATCCATGACTGTACCTGTCCTATAAATGCATTATAACTTACATCCACGACTGTACCTGTGCCTGATTAACAACATCCATGAGTGTACCTGTCCTATAAATGCATTATAAAATACATCCACGACTGTACCTGAACCTGACTAACAAAATCCATGAGTGTACCTGTCCTATAAATGCATTATAACTTACATTCACGACTGTACCTGTGTCTGACTAACAACATCCATGAGTGTACCTGTCCTATAAATGCATTATAACTTACATCCACGACTGAACCTGTGCCTGATTAACAACATCCATGACTGTACCTGTCCTATAAATGCATTATAACTTACATCCACGACTGTACCTGTGCCTGATTAACAACATCCATGAGTGTACCTGTCCTATAAATGCATTATAAGATACATCCACGACTGTACCTGTGCCTGACTAACAACATCCATGAGTGTACCTGTCGTATAAATGCATTATAACTTACATCAACGACTGTACCTGTGCCTGATAAACAGCATCCCTGACTGTACCTGTACTATAAATGCATTATAACTTACATCCACGACTGTACCTGTGCCTGAGTAACAACATCCATGAGTGTACCTGTCCTATAAATGTATAATAACTTACATCCACGACTGTACCTGTGCCTGACTAAGAACATCCATGAGTGTACCTGTCGTATAAATGCATTATAACTTACATCCACGACTGTACCTGTGCCTGATAAACAACATCCATGAGTGTACCTGTCCTATATATGCATAATAATTTACATCCACCACTGTACCTGGGCCTGACTAACAACATCCATGAGTGTACCTGTCCTATAAATGTATTATAACTTACATCCACGACTGTACGGGTGCCTGATTAACAACATCCATGACTGTACCTGTCTTATAAATGCATTATAACTTACATCCACGACTGTACCTGTATCTGATTAACAACATCCATGACCGTACCTGTCCTATAAATGCATAATAACTTACTTGTGCCTGATTAAAAACATACATGACTGTACCTGTTCTCTACAAGTGTCATAACAGTATTTTACCGTAGGTTCACGTCAAAACATGGAGTTCCCTTGTAATTGGGGGTGTTTCCGTCTGCTAAAGGGGCTGATTTTTTTATGAGATGAAAAACAAGGTGTAAGATGTCCGACTATCCAAGTTTTGTAACAATGCGAGGTCATTTGAATTTTTGAAGCGTGTTGATTCCGGAGGAGGGGTGGGGGATAAAAGACCCGGGCTTGATTTTTAAGCACAAAGTTTCACGCCTTGCAGGATGCACGTGTGTATTTTTCTAGAAAATTGTAAATGAAGCGTTGAAATAAAGTCAAGAGGATTATTTTCCCAGAGGTTCGTTTTGAATTTTTAATCAGTATCTAAAGTTGCGCAATTTTGGTAAGAATATATAGTAAAATTTAATACTGTAGTGACACCTATAAAAGCATTATAACTTACATCCAAAACTGTACCTGTGCTTGATTAAGAACATCCATGATTGTACCTGTCCTATAAATGCGTCACAGCTTACATTCTTGACTGTACCCGTGCTTGATTAACAACACTCTACGCATGAAATTAATTAACCGAGTTCATGGAATCGCGTGCTTTTCCGTTTTACTGTTTTGTAAATAACGCATTTTAATATTTTTACTCAACTTCCTTTCGTTGTCATTATAATTCAATGTGCTCAATGAGTTTTATTTATTGAAGTCACAAGTAGTTCAGTGTCCCGTAAACGAATCCAATCAATAAATACAATTCAATTTTATCTGGCATTCTATCAAACTTGTTCTAGTATTTATTTAATTTGATTTAGAAATAGAAAATAAATTTATTAACCTATAAAAATAAGAACTTGTAATAAAGTTGTATCTGATAACTTGGAATTAATTATTGAGAGAAAAAAAATCGAAATTCTTATGAACAAACTAGTTTACTTACCTGTACGTTAGAAATATTCAATCGTATGCGGTGGATTTTAACTGCTTTTTCTTAGTATTTGTAATTCAGTTTGTTTATTTACGTGTGATATTAAAATGTCGATCTAATCTTTTGGTGACCGGGCATTCAGTTTTGAAATGTTAGCAAATGAAGAATATAGTTTCCTGTAGTTTCTGAATTATTTTCGGTCCATTATTTTAGATATTTGAAATACATGTATATTCATTTAAACTGGTTGTTTTCGTGTATTTTTCTTATTGTCATTGCGAAGTTTGATCTTTTAATTCAGATCGAACAAGAGGTGACGAGGTTTTTATATATATGTAAATAAGAGAATTTTAACGAATCATTTCAAATCAAATTCATTTACTTACTGCGGATTGTCGTTATGCTAATTAAAACAAAACGACATTAACACTAAAATTTCTTGTCATTTTTAAGAATATATGCTCATTTTGTTTTCATGTTTTCTAAGATGATCTTTCCACTTCGGAATTCCGAATGGCAGTGGGTGAATTAAACGTGAACGGTGAGCGAACGCTGAACGATCGCTGAGCACATAGTGAACGAACTATAAGCGCACGGTGAGCGCGGATGGAGCGGAGTGGAGAGCAGAAAACGGTGAACGCACGGTGAGCGAACGGTGAGCGCAAGCTGAGCGGACAATGAGCGAACGCAAATTTGATGTAGAACGTTTCAGGAACTGTATCAAAATCCAATAATTCAATGCTTTCAGATAACCTACTGCAATTTGTAACCGTCCGTCGTAGCATGTTGTCTATCGTCGTGCGTTAACAGTTGAACATTTTAACTTCTTTTAAAAAACAACATGGGTAATTATTTTCAAAATGTGTTATGAATTGCATTTTTGGGGTCAGATGAACATTAATTTTTTCATTGATCTTGAACTCATATAGTTCTCATGGACAGGCCCAAAATCATTTAGCTTTATATATACAGAGTATATTGTTGAGGTAATTTTACAACGTAATTTAATCGCAAACTTTACTCAAAAGTAACGTAAGCGTTAAGTAAGATTATCTTTTGTCCTTCTCAAGGCTATATTGTACTCAGTCTATCTTAAACATTATCTTGCTTGATTTTCGATAAGGCACCCCTTCTTTTAAACACGATTTTACGTGCCTGTACAGGAAGGTGTGAACGCCGCTAGCCTACGTTGTAGACGTCAAGCAGTAAGGATATCTTCAAACCAATGTCATAAACGTCTTCATCTTGATTGGTGCAAGTAAACTTGAAATGGATTTGAGCTCAATGACTTTCCTTTTTTCTTTTCTAATGAAAAAAAGATTCAATCTTTGCATTAATTAATAATGGCAGAATACGTATGTACCGCAGTCCCGGAGAAAGTTTTTCGGACGTTACTCTGAGGAAACATGACCGCTAGGACAGACGTTTAATGATGGTGTGGGCAGGTACATGTATTTTGCAGCCAAAAGTACTTCTTGTTCTTCAAGGGCTGGAGGAAACCATCTTTCAAGATGACCATGCCAGACCCTATTGTGGACGGATTATTAATGATTCACGATGATTGAATGGCCGAAAAAATACCTACCTGAGCCTTATATTGAGCATCCCTGGGAAAAACTTGGAAAGTGAGTTTTTATAATCACACTCAAACACCATCGACCAGTTTCGGGACCACCTTTATCATGGATGGAATACATGTAACACCCCCTCCCCGGTCTATCATTAGAGTTTGTACTCGATACATGACGAAGCGTTGCTCTGCCTGTTTTAACGCAAATGCTAAATCAATCTGACTTTTCTCTGAATGTGACTTTGTGAAATGACCCTTGTGTGTTGCTGATATGTCTTTGCAATTGATAAAAACATCTCTGAAAAAATTCGTCCACAAGACTAGATTCAATGACATAAAACACGTATGTTTTTTTAAATGTTAAAATTGATTTAAATGCATTAAAAGATTCTAAAGAGGGTGTTGCAAAAAGCGGGATTATTACCTAACGTGGAATACACCTTTTTAAAATATCCCTTTCGCTTGAAGAGTCTTATCATTACGTAGACGACTATATTTACATAGCGGGTATGTTCCGTATGCAGGCAAAATACACAAAAATTTACACGAATTTATATCGAACACGACAATCATCATTTGATTTTCATAAATACAGTTAGGAAGATGACCAAATAGTATGTATTTTAATGTTATAACATATATCAATTTGATTTCTACTGTCCAGCGTGTTTAAAATATCACATGAATAATTCTGCTTGTGGTTCTTCAAAACCGTTAGTGTTATACGTACAAACGTCGCATGTTTCTATAGTATTTGGATAAACGTCTATTGTCTAGATAAAAAGGTGGATCAAATTTATTCGAACGTATTTTCATTTACCTATTGTTTCATCACCGATTCATACTTTTTAAAATAAATTATTTTTGCTTTTAAAAACCTGTTCATGCATCTTTAAAAACGGCATACCCTTATTATTTTATAAAAAGAGGGGGGGATCTGTTGCGTACATTGTTTTGGAATCACTTGTTCAGAAGGAAAGGTTTATAATGATGATAATAACTTGTTCAGGTGAAAGGTTTATAATGATGATAACAACTTGTTCAGGTGAAAGGTTTATAATGATTATCCAAGTTTATAACGGGGACTTCACTCAATAAGTATTGTTGGAAAAAATTAGGCACGCATGCAAAATATTACATTGATAAACGTTTCAAAAAGTTTATTCTGACATTCTTAAATAACTGTTCCGGGATTCGAACCCCAATAAAAAAAATGGAGTCGATTTTACTCTATTCTAGTGGTGTAACCACTCCACAACTCTAGACATTACATAAAACGGGGAAATTTAACACTGCGTTCTTAGATTTAAAAAATATCAATCATTTTTCCAAAAGTTCGATTTTTAAAAAAATATGCCTCTTCGAAACAAAAATCGGAAATGGAAGTTTTCAGGGAATTGTCGTGAAAGCGTAAAAAATGCCACATTTGTGTGTGTAACCATTTTCAAATTCATAATCTTATATAAAGTTAGTATATGTACTAACTTCCAAGATAAAATTATCACTGCTTTATGAACAAAGTTGCATGAGAAAAAATTACATCGAGTTCTGTTACTTTGATTTTTTCCATTTTATCTGCAACTCCTTTAGGTAAATATAGAATAGGAACTGCAACACCCTCTTTTTATAGCAGATACCAGGTAATCGACTGGACAATCCGATATCCATTTTCTATCATAAGTTGAAGGTCAAATTACATGTATGGTACCAATGACATACCGAAAATTATTTTCATCATTTTAGAATTGCATCATATACGCCAAACTATGTATGTATTACGCATGCATGTAGCATCCTTTTATCTGAACAAATATTTGTCTTAAATTTACATATAGAAAATTGAATTATCATGTATCCCCCCACACGTTTTTGGTGTTGTCAGGTAAAAATCCCCGAAGTGAATATAAGGAAATTAACAGTGAAATGGCAAGAGACTGCTCCTCCCTCCCCCCCCCCTACCCACTTTCAAAAACGATGCTAGGTTGCGGCTACACGTCATCATAAGTGATATACATTTTGTAGAACTACATTAGCTAACCAATTTTTATACCTAAAATCTGAATAATTAAATAAGGCTATCAAATTCAAAAATTCAAATAGAAAAAGAAAATGTATGTATACTTATTTGCATTTAATCAGAATTACTGTGAAGGAAAACTAACTAGTGAAAAACGGGTAAGTTCAGTCATGAATATTGTTGATATTCAACAAATAAAGATGTTATATGATATATTTTTTGTAAAGGACAAAACAAATAATAGCCGTTGTTAATCAGGCACAGGTACAGTCGTGGATGTACGTTGTAATGCATTTATTCGACAGGTACACTCATGGATGTTGTCAATCAGGCACAGGTACAGTCGTGGATGTACGTTATAATGCATTTATAGGACAGGTACACTCATGGATGTTGTTAATCAGGCACAGGTACGGTCGTGGATGTAAGTAATAATGCATTTATAGGACAGGTACACTCATGGATGTTGTGAATCAGGCACAGGTACAGTCGTGGATGTAAGTTATGCATTTATAGGACAGGTACACTCATGGATGTTGTGAATCAGGCACAGGTACAGTCGTGGATGTACGTTATAATGCATTTATAGGACAGGTACACTCATGGATGTTGTGAATCAGGCACAGGTACAGTCGTGGATGTAAGTTATGCATTTATAGGACAGGTACACTCATGGATGTTGTGAATCAGGCACAGGTACAGTCGTGGATGTAAGTTGTAATGCATTTATAGGACAGGTACACTCATGGATGTTGTGAATCAGGCACAGGTACAGTCGTGGATGTAAGTTATAATGCATTTATTGGACAGGTACACTCGTGGATGTTGTGAATCAGGCACAGGTACAGTCGTGGATGTAAGTTGTAATGCATTTATAGGACAGGTACACTCATGGATGTTGTCAATCAGGCACAGGTACAGTCGTGGATGTAAGTTGTAATGCGTTTATAGAACAGGTACACTCATGGATGTTGTTAATCAGGCACAGGTACAGTCGTGGATGTACGTTGTAATGCATTTATAGCACAGGTACACTCATGGATGTTGTGAATCAGGCACAGGTACAGTCGTGAATGTAAGTTATGCATTTATAGGACAGGTACACTCATGGATGTTGTGAATCAGGCACAGGTACAGTCGTGGATGTAAGTAATAATGCATTTATAGGACAGGTACACTCGTGGATGTTGTGAATCAGGCACAGGTACAGTCGTGGATGTAAGTTATAATGCATTTATTGGACAGGTACACTCGTGGATGTTGTGAATCAGGCACAGGTACAGTCGTGTATGTAAGTAATAAAGCATTTATAGGACAGGTACACTCGTGGATGTTGTGAATCAGGCACAGGTACAGTCGTGGATGTAAGTTATAATGCATTTATAGGACAGGTTTACTCATGGATGTTGTCAATCAGGCACAGGTACAGTCGTGGATGTAAGTAATAATGCATTTATAGGACAGGTACACTCATGGATGTTGTGAATCAGGCACAGGTACAGTCGTGGATGTACGTTATACTGTATTTATACGACAGGTTCAGTCGTGGATGTTGTTAATCAGGCACAGGTACAGTCGTTGATGTACGTTATACTGTATTTATACGACAGGTACAGTCATGGATGTTGTTAATCAGGCACAGGTACAGTCGTGGATGTACGTTATACTGTATTTATACGACAGGTACAGTCGTGGATGTTGTTAATCAGGCACAGGTACAGTCGTTAATGTACGTTATACTGTATTTATACGACAGGTACAGTCATGGATGTTGTTAATCAGGCACAGGTACAGTCGTGGATGCAAGTTATAATGCATTTATAGGACAGGTACACTCATAGATGTTGTGAATCAGGCACAGGTACAGTCGTGGATGTAAGTTTTAATGCATTTATAGGACAGGTACACTCATGGATGTTGTTAACCAGGCACAGGTTCGGTCGTCGATGCAAGTTATATTGCATCTATAAGACAGGTCTAGTCATGGTAGTTTTTGATGAGGTATAGGTACAGTTACATATATTAATAATTTGTTTTTTAAGACCGGTACAGGTGGATGTAAATAATAGAATTGAATTCATATCATGGACATGTACAGTCATTAATGTTAATTATGTACATGTACAGGTACAGTCATGTTTACTAAATATATTTTCAGTGTTTAAATGACAGATAGTAAGGATATGTAAACCACAGGTACGGTGGGTTTTTTTTTTTAAGGTCAATTCTCAGTTTACTCGTACTAATGTACGCATCTTATTATAGGTTTTTTTAAAGGTGAAAATCAATTTACTCGTACTTTAATGTACACATCTTATTATAGTTCAAGACATAATCAGTGTTACTATTTTCTCCATTATTCCACATGCATTCTTTTTGTATAAATAAATCGACTTTTTATTTAATTATTAAGAAATTGGTTTATGTTAGCCTTACCGGTAGTAAAAAAACCACCTTTACTTATTTGTTTTTGATTAGCGATTACGTTGATACATATATAAATTTAACTGATTTCCGTATTATAAATGATTATATTTAATATACAGTTTATGTTCATTTCCGTATTGGAATTAACGGCGTTCCATACAGCAGGTCAGATAACCCCAGACCATTATTTGTTGTTGGTAAATATACAGAAGAGAGATGTTTCTCTAATAACAATTCATAAATATATATCTTTAATAAAAGGATAATAATCCGGAAAACATTTCTCTGATATTCCGACTTTAACATTAGCGTGCAGGTACAGTCATGGATGTCCGGTACCAGCATTGCCGAGTACAGTCGCGGATGTTAGCTGACAGACACTGTTGGCTCGGTCTGTATCCCGGAAAAATTGACTACCATCCGAAATTTTTCATACAAGGTCTACAGACTTGCAGCTAACATTACCTTTAAAAATACATTTTAGAATTTGCCGCTGTTTATAAATTCATTAAAAAGACGCACAGAATCAAGTGGTAATTTGTCGTTTGATATGGGACTTATGACGTCTATTTATATTTATTTCATTATTTCAAGCTTGTGGGTGGAATGAAATCAGTTTCACATGTTATATGACATAAAGATGTCCTCTCCCCACTTTTTCTCGAAGCAACTATTTTATAAAATTTACATTAAAAAATTGAATTATCATGGAGTTGCCCCCCCCCCCCCCATTTTGGTAGCATGTACAAAAAATGGTATGAAAATCATGAAATTATGAGTGAAATTTTGAAAATTTTGGAAAATTCAAAAAAAATAATCTTTTTTTGCTTCTCAAGATTTGTTGGATGAGTTTGCCCCCCCCCCCCACACTTTCAAAAACGATGCTACGTGCTTGGAAATTACTCGTTTCTTTATTCCCCTCTTTTATAAACAAAACAAACTAACAAACATAACCGATCCAGATAAATATAATTACATGTATCAAAAATAAACTTAAAAAACAAACTACACATTCATCCTTCACCCACAATATTGCCTTTTCGATATTTGTCATCGTTGTAGACCCGTGTAACAATCTGTTAAGTAGGTGCTTGCACGAAAAAGAACCCCTTGCTGATCTACATTTTCATTAACGCATACAAAGAAAAAATATATTTTGATTTATTTTTTAATTTCTTTTGATGTAAAAAAAAAAAGAGAAGAAATTGGTTCTTAGTCTCTCTTTATGCCTGTTTGTTAGCGGTTAATCAAAGTTCATTTTGAATATTTTTTTTTAATTTAAAAAATGCGATGTAAATTTTTTTCATGCAATATTTCGGATAAAGCAATGAAGAGTTGTTTCTTGAAATTTTATTAGACTATAAAATTGTAAAATGCTAACATTGAAAAGTGTGCCCGATTTCTTTCTTTTTTTTTAAGGTAAAACTTTATTGATTTAAAAATTGATTCTTTGAGACAAACAAATTGACATAATCAATAAGAGTTTGACAATCTCTAACTGCAGGTCTGTAGCTTTTAGTCAGAAAAAGAATCGGATGGACGACCTAGGACACAGATCGTCTATCCGAATTTCTTGAAAATTGCCATTATTTTCGTACGCGGACGCAATACTCACCGAGACTAAATGGTTCGTATCTTACGTTTTAAGTTTTAACTGCTTTGAAACGTAATATTGGTTTTCTGATAATTATGAACATGAATAATTAAATAAAAAATGGTTAAAATTACAGTAAAATTACCGGCATCGGTCTTCTCCGTGCGCGGATCTAGAAGGGGAAGGGTTCCAGCCCCCCCCCCCCCCCCAGCGAAATTTCTTTCAATTACGTGTACATTATAAACTTACCAAATATGCCTCGGACATCCCTTGGCAAACTCAAATAACCGTCTGACTTTTCAACCCCCACCCCGGAAAAATTTTCTGATCCGCGCATGTTCCCCCCCCCCCCTCGAAATACAAAATTATTCTTCAAAACCCCTTGTAAAATTTCCAGGATCTCCGCATATATACTAAAATATTCATTGGCGCTTGCGTGTAAAACGTTTGCCAATGGTCTTTTTACCTTCGTACCGGTCATAACCACAGTCCCACTCTGTGAATAAAATGCTGCGAATCAAACTAAACACAACGTGTTAAGATTTGTATTTGCTTATAAACATGTAGTATCATCGTGCAAAATGCACTGTTTAATTATAATTTTTTTTTACTTTACTTGTAAAATTCAACATCTGTTTCGTAATTTTTTCTCAGTTTATTTCTTACATAGTACTTTTTAATTTAGTGATTGACACTTTTCAGACTTTATATGTGATTTCAAAGAGACCGAGTGTCATGTCTCAATGACTGTTAATCTCTTAAAACAACATTGTGCAATTAAATTATCAGATTTTCATTTCTTGGACATCAAAGACTCATTGAGTTTATTTAATTATTTTATATCTGCGAACCTTTCACTCAGCTTACTTATATCATTACCTGTCAATTTATACTCATTGTTAAGATTCTTATAAATAGTTATGTACAATTGTCAATGCGCAGTCTGGAATACGGCGGCCAGTCCCGGCCACGTCCGACTCTCCCAGAGTCTTGAGTCCGGAGGCCACTATACTGGCCATATCCGACTTGTTTGTAACATGTCTGTCTGTTAAATTGTTATAATGTTACCATCGTTGAGTCTCGTCCAATAATGTGGAATCCTGCATCAATTGCCTGTTTATTTCTCTGGAACTGTATACTGGTGGACCTACGGGAATACGGCAAACCTACCCTTCGTTTTAGCTTACGGCCCACAGCGCGCCCCAACCTTTTACCTTATACACTTTACGCCAACATTCCATCACCAGGTTCGTACTGCACACGACCGATGCAGATCCAGACGAATTCTCTATCACCGTAAAATCTACGCGGTCACAGAAATATAATACTTTGTTTCTCAGTGTTTACACATCTAATATTGTACTATGGTCAGCTATCAATTTTTGTAATACGTCACAAGTATGACGCAGCTACGACGGAAAACCTAATCGTTGCTTGCAACGAGCTCGTCTCTAGTTTTGAATAATATTACATGTGTCCACGAACTTTTTGGACAACCCTCGTATATGTTTTATTTCAATTTGTTTTTATGAAATTGTCAAATTCAAAAATAACTGATCGTTTTTTTTCCCATCTGCACGTTCATGCAATTCATAATGATTTTTTTTTCTAAACAGCTTATAGGCAACATGCTGCCTCATTCGCTTCACGATTAAATTGTTTGTTTCGGTTTCAAATTCACAAATGTGTTACCATTTAGTTATTTTTAGTCTATGATAAATTTCTTCAAATGTTTTGATTTTGAAACGTGTACTTGTATGTGCGGTGTTTTGATTTTACAACGTGTGTGTGCGGTGTTTACTCATAGATCCCTTCTATCTCCCTTTCTTCCGTTCTTTCGTTCTTTTATTATTATCGATGCTTGTTCTTAATAAAATCTGTTGATTATCTACACATTCGTTCACATTTATTTTTATCAAACAACTGATTTATTTTACCGGTACATTTCTAAATCCTTAAATGCCATATTTCGGTGATCTAATTTAATAAAACGTTAATACACGTGTACACAAAGTATTTTCTAAAGATATTGCTACATGTATAAATCAATAAGTCAGAAATTTATAGGCCAAATTAATTAAAATTTATCAATAGATCTAATTTCAAAATAAAAGTTACGAATATTTTTGCGGCATTTTACAGCAGCTTTTAAATACAAACTATACACAATGCCTCGAACATTTTCATTGGCCTGCCTTATACTTTTGACAAAATAAATCAAATGAATTAAAATGCTTTAATTCTCTGTAAATATAGCTCAATCATTATACGTATCGAAAAAGAAAAAGATGTTTCTGTTTCAAAAGAATTAGGATAATTCATTAATCAACTGTTAATGTTGGAGAATTTCTTTCGTTAAATTTTCACGACAGTACGGGATCTTCATCATGATATTACTCTGGTGAAAAACTGATAGTTTTATTCATTAACGACCAATTAAAACTAAGTCATCTGTACTACGAAATCAGATGATCTCATCTGAAAAGAAAGACACGTTCATATAATTTTATGCAAAAATTACTAAAATCAAATCGATAAACTACTGTAAAATTACACTAGTTTTAATGCATTGTTTACATCGGTGGGTCTGTGTGACGTCATAAATCCACAAAATCAAGAACGATAAGCAGCGAAGAATTCTTTCAGGTGCTGAGTTTTCACGGTTATTTCTCAGTAATGCAAAGGCAAATACAACTCAATACATATCTTACTACACGTATTTTAACATTATACTAAGCTGTATATTTTTGAAAGAAAATCATAGTGTTAAAAAGCGTTTCATATGACCTTTAAATCTGATACATGTAAAAAAGCCATGTCCTTGAAAACTAACTCATTGATATGTTTGTCCTTTAATACCTGCTAACATAGAGATCTCGTCAGAAAAGCCGTCCAGCAAAAGGAGAAGACGGTAGGTGCATTTAATTCTGCTTCCTCTGGACATACCCTGAATATCAATTTAAGAATTTATTGTTATTTTAGCCCGTTGCCCATTATAGCTCAATCACACCTGCTGTCACGTGGACGCCTCTTTAGATGATGATATATATATATATATATATATATATATATATATATATATAAATATATATATATATATATATATATATATATATATATATATATATATATATATATATGCATCAAAACTGTATTTATTATTAACAAATTGTACGTTTTGTTATTCGTTTTCGTTCGTTTTGTTTTTTGTTTTTTTTTTGGGGGGGGGGGGTTATTTTTTTTTTTTTTATTGTTTTGTTCGTTTTGGGGGGTTCTTTTTTTGACTCTTATACGTTTAAATAAAAGGAAATCGACAAAAGAACCAAAACTGATGTTCAATCACTTATGACAAAATATGATAATATTCATATTTAGTTCCTTCAAAGTGAATATACAGTAGTGACATTCGTTTGCTTAATTTAGACGGTAAAATGATTTCTAGACGATGTATCATTAAGTGTAAAAAAGTAAATTCACAAGAATAATGTTAAATATTGTTTGTTTAATATCATTTTCTAAAGAGGAAGATGAGTTTTGTGCATTTGTTTTAATTTCGTTTATGTATTGCTTTTGATGTCACTGGTGTTAAAATAAAAGCATTTCTATAGTATGTCTTTTAGGTCTTGGAAATGTCATGCTATCTTGGCACAGACGTCTCTCATGTTCTGAGCGAATTACAAAAGTTACCCTTGCATTAATAGCATTAATATGATCTAAGCCTAGTTATTAAAATTAATATAACAAAAAATAGAATACCGTGCATTCCCAATGTAAACAGCATATCAAAATGTTTTAAATAATTTTCATTCAGTGATGAACTACATGTAGTTATATCATTTTAATATGAATGAAAGTATATTTGTTCGAGCTTTTACAATAACAATTTAAATTCTAAATAAAAGGATGTGATAAACAAGACAAATAGTAAACCGCTGTACTTTTTATTAGATTAAGACTAGCGATCAATGACAGAAACATAAACAATATTTTTCATTTAACTCTCTGAAGAAAGTGCCAACAACAATGACCACATAGCTCGCACTTACAAATTTGTCCCCTTATAGCTATTATAAACAACATTTTTCATCAACTTTTAATCAAATATTGATTACTCAAATGCAATCTAGATTTGTATACTGTAGGTGCTTGTACAGAGTATAACACATATGGTGCTGTGATTCAGCCACATTACCGCTTGAAATGCTCAGACGTAGATCCTCCATGTTCAGAACGCTATATATCTACAGATGCGTACCTTTGTAAGTAATTAACAGTTACTTAATTATTATAAGCATGCAATTTAAGAGTGTGATAACGAATCGACCGCAGACAAAAAATAAAAATAAAAATAGTTATATAAAACCGTTAACATGTAGTACGTAAGGGTTATTTATATCCAGTATTTATATGATTATTTATGTAGTAAAACTTTTCGGTTCTCTTTTGAGAAACAAATCACGTAAGAATTTCCAGAAAGTAGAGTAGTATAACATTTATATTACACCCCTCTCTGGATATATTATATTGTTATATCACATCCCCTTTCTGTTAATCATCGATAGGTATGACTTAGAAATTGGCATGCATCGTTCCGCTCCAAAGTCCGAGCATAGGGTTCAATAATTACGTCGACGTCAACTTTGTATTAAAACAATTGGTGCACTAAATAATTTGTTGAGAACAATAAATTTAATTACTTATATAACACTTATTTTATTGTTTCTTTGTATTTTATAAAAATCATAACGTGACGTATTAATTGTCATGTAAATATCCAGTATATCTACTTGATTTTGCAGATTTTATGCATGTTTCATAGTTGTATGCCTTTTTTGCTATTTTCTACATGTAGATGAAGGCTGTTATGATATTGTGGAGAAAAACATGCACAGAATATTTACTGAGTTACAATTAAATACCACTGTAAGCATTTCCAACAACGACTCAACGGTATAAGAGTGAGTAAACAAGATAATTACTCTCAGTCAACAGAATTGTTTTATCTGGTTCTTACAAGAGATATATACTAATATATTTCTTGTAAATATACCATTTTTTCAATCCCAAACCCCACGATTACAGAAAATCTATTCATTTAAATTTTATCTATAAAGAGCCGTTGTTAATGGAATGAAATTTGCAATTCATTTAATAAATATAATCGTGTACATTTAATAATTACATGAGAAGAACAGAATCAGGCGATAGAAGATACTATATTTTAATTGGCTGTTTATTGGTGGCTGCTACTGTTGTTGGGGTTTTAATTTTAACAAGAGCATGTAAGTTGTCCTCTTACATCTTCAATATTTCAGAAGATTATAGGTTAAGGGACGACATTTACTCAGAGGACAAACATTACATTTATTTTAATAATATATATAAAACTACCACTCTGATATGTGTTTACCTTTCGCTGTTGTGTTCTTACTCGCATTCAAATAATAAGATTAATGTAAATATTTTCAAAACTCACACAATGACCGATTTGCTCTTTATCATAATTTTTTTCTAGGATAATTTATTTCTGGTTTGTATTTAATATATTAGTCCAGTGGTCAATATATTATTTTATATAATTCATACTGGCTGTCATCCAATTATGCATTTGAATGTTCATGTACCAATACAATTTGAATTCGATATTATAGTTTGGAAAAATTATGTAATATGCATTTATATTTTTAAACCTAAGTAAACGGCATTCTATAAAATACAAATTACATGTAAAAACATTGCAACTAATGTTTGGCCGATATTTTGATAATGATAAATGATATGACAGCATAAACAGTCCAACAAATTCTAAACAATGTCATTGTAAAACATTCAATAAATACACATAATATTCTTCAATAACCCAAACATTTGTAATTTTTTTTTTCAAAATTGTTTAGGTGCTAATAACGTGGAAAATAACAGCCATGAAAACAAGGAAAATGCCAGGTATTTTTTGTACTTAAAGTTATGTACATAGATACAACATCTTTATTGCATTTTCCGATTCATTTAATATTTTGACAGCGTTTCAACACTCTTACTTCATTTCCAAATGAATGTTTGTGTTGTAACTTTTTATAACTTCAAGATATTAATGTCATAATATGTCATCTTATAGATTTACAAGTCTTTTGATTTTAATAGTTTTGAAGAACGCACACTGCTTCAGAAAACAGCCCTCATTCCAGTGTCTCAAAAGGTAGCCTTATAAAAAAAAAACATGTTTTTGTTTTTGTTTTTTTTGTTTTTGTTTTTGTTTTTTGTTTTTTTTTTTATTGTCGTCAGTCGCATAAATGTAAGTGGTAAATCAATTTGAGATTGTGAAGTATGTTTAATAAAAACGATTATACAGATACAATAGATTTAGATATAATCTAATACAAGTGATTCAATTTTAAACGTTGATTGTTTTCTTTTTAAATGTACTATAGCTACTTCCCAGTTAATAATCGAAAATTTAAACACCTGATGTTAAGTCGTATTGCACATTGATTTTAATCCGAATTATTTAATTAATCTAAAAAAATGGTTTTTGAATGAATCTGTTTTAGATGTTAAGAAAAAAGGTAAAAAAAAAAATAATAATTATGATTCATTATATAATGGAAACGGAAGACCCTAATAATAATAATAATAATAATAACATTGCATTAAAACTTAAATTTAAATACATTTTATGGTACATGTATTTTTCATTTGATAGGGCAGTAACCTAACAGTAACAACCTTACGGAACAGTGGTAAAAGGTATATTGAAATTATAATATAAACTACATGTACTAGTTTTAATTTTATTTCTATATAAAAATTTGCCTTTTCTTGTTAAATTTTCTTTTTTAAAACCCAGTCGTATTGGTATCGCAATTATCGAGGCTTAACATCATTCAATTATTGATTTTGACAGCAATGAAGAGATACATCACTTTGTTGATTGTACCTCTTTTTTTCAAATTTAAAATAGTCATAGTTCAAATGATACACAATTTAATCAAAATGTACCTTGGTATCCTATAGCAAATTTGTCTCACGTCAATAAAACTTGGTGTATGTTTTAAAGAAAAAAGAAAAAATCTTTTTCGCTTATGTTTAATCATTCAAAGAGCTATTTACAAATCAATGATTGAAATGGAAGAGGCCTGTCATTCTATATAGTGCGTAGTTTCAAAATACATTTACATGTATCTTTGATAGGAGTTAACAGAGCGAAACAGAAACTGATAATCAATCAAAGTAAAGGGAAGAAGACAGAGTTCGATCCTTAATATCATCTGGAAACCACGAACGTTTAGTTCATTTTTTAGAAAGTTACACTCATCCACTGGTTGAACAATTCTAACAGTGAAAACATATTCGAAACGCAAGACAAACTTGAAAGCCAATTTCATATCTTGCTATTTCTTTTTCTTTTAATGTAAGAGTTTTTCTTTTGTGGTAAAATTAATAATGATAAAAAATGTTGCTGAAAAACAGATGATGATCAAATTATTTGGAATCGTTTCTTGTCATGAATGATATAAGATGCATACTATAATATATTGTTTGATATTCTTACTTCTAGCCACTACTAAGTCATAAAAGTACTGACATTCCCATTTTTTACTGATTAACTTAGACATTTACTGACAATGTGCTGACATTACTGATAAACTTAGAAAAGTACTGACTTTCTTACTGACGGTACTGAGAAACTTAGAAAAGTGCTGACAAACTTAGACAGTACTGATAAACTTAGAAAAGTACTGACACTTTTTACTGACGGTACTGAAAAACTTAGAGAAGTACTGACAAGTACTGATAAGTACTGACACCATTGTTCTTACTCCCGCTAGAGCTTAAAAGGTGTGAAATTGTATTAGATAATGTATTTTTAATTATAATAAAGAGTTAAACGATTATTTAATAAACTTATTAATAACATTTTACTTGAATGAAAATGTCAATTTTATTAATATGTAATTTTATAAGTGAAGGAAAAATTGAGCCTTGTTTTTTGAAAAAAAAGAAACTGGCGGATTCTATAATTCTTATGTTGTTAGCTTGAGTTCTGATAATTATTAAGAAACGAAAAGGCAGCAAAAAATTGACACTCTTGAGCTGAACATCAATTAACTTGATCACCCATAACAACATCTAGTTTATTAGCATCCAATCTACCCGTATTACCCATGCACGGATTTACCGGGGATCTGGACCCTCCTCCCGTCCAACTTTTGCACCCTCCATGGAAAAATCTAATTTCTTAAATTTGCATAAATAAAAAATATTGCTCAGACAACCCCCCCACCCCTCCACCCCCCGGAAAACATAAACAACATGATTTTGGGGTCCGCGCATTTTACTTAGTAAATTAATGCACTGTGTTTCCGTACACTTATGATCGCGGTTAGCTTGAAGCGCTTGGGACAGAGGTCGAACATGTTTATCAATTATTTTGTCTTTGTAATATAATATAAATCTAGAAATGAACCCTATCCATCTACATTAAGAGCTTGAAGAAACTAGATTTTATCTAAACATCTGACTCTGTCACATTGACACAAATCAAGTTAGACTTGTATACTGATAAACTTCATATTTATCTTATAACATTTATTTAACAAATGACCGTGTTTTGTAATTTGTAATTTTTAACAATAAGTGGAGAATCCATATAACCTGCCTGAGTTATTTATAATAGCGCATAATAACACAAAATAATTAGCACATGCAGATAATCCCACACCGATCGAAATGATCACATACATGTATATTTTGACAATTTAGCCTGGTGTAATGACGCATAGTATAAGAGTCTAAATGAAATGTCTGTTGGTTCTATTTAGCAGGAATTAGATTAGTTAATATCTAAATCAAGTAAATCGCTGAGTAAATGTGAAACACAATAGGATTATGTATATCAGGATGCATCAATAACAATATCACAGTTGAAGCACTGCATGTAGATCTTTCACTGATTAAAAAGCAAGTGTATAAATAGAAATTTAAGAAATTGAGAAGTAAAGTTTGCATTATTTCATAACAATAAAAATGAAACCTCTAAAAGTTGCCTTCAAAAATGCCATTTATATGCAAATCAGTCCGTGTGTTACTAACTTATACTTAACTAGACATCACTGAGGTGGTGACAATCTCAAAGGGCCCCGCTCAAATAATGGACAATATGATGAAATGCATTTCAGAGAAATTTGCTTTGAATTTAACATATAACTTAGATATTTTCCAGTTGGCATACTTTTAATTCAATCTCATCACCCCTTACATACATTTTTTGTTGTTCAATCTGAGCAAGATGAAGCAACTGGATTATAAAGAGATCTGCTATGACCTTCACATTTCACCTTAAAACTTGGTTCAAGGTCACTGCAAACCCTTTACCCAAAAGCTTTGTTTATGTTAATGATGATCCAAATAGGGCTAAGTGGAGAATGTATATGCTCTGAAAAAAGGGATTTTTTGCTTATTCTGATATGATTTTGACCTACGAACATCATTTAAGGTCACTGCACACCCTTTGACAAAAGGCACCGTGGGGGAAGAATGAGCCATATTGGACCAAGGGAAGAGAAGATATGCTTTGGACATGGATTGTTCATATAATTCTGCTATGATCTTCACATTTGACATTGACACTTGGTTTAAGGTCACTGCACACCCTTTACTCAAAAGCACTGTTTATGTAAAGTATGAGCCAAAAAGGGCTTAGTTGAGACTACATATGCTATGAAAAAAAGATTTTTTGCATGGTCCAATATGACCTTGACCCTTGATCTACAAACAGGTCACTGCACACACTTTATCCAAAGGCACAGGTGGGTGAAGTATGAGCTAGATTGGGCCAAGGAGAGAGAAGATATGCTCTGAACATGGATTTTTCATATAATTCTGCTATGACCTTAACTTTAGACCTTGAAACATGGTTCAAGGTCACTGCACACCCTTTACCCAAAGGCACTCTTTGGGTGAAGTATATTAACCAAGAGTGGGCCATGGAGAGAGAAGATATGCTGTGGATAAGATATTTTGGACGGATGGATGGACAGAACGACTGATCACTATAGGGTGTCCGCAGAGCGGGGCCCTAATTAATTTCTGAAAATGTCAAGAATAAACTTGGTAGTAATCAAATTGTAAATGAGTGATGAATTTTATAATTTTTTAACACTTTGGAAGTAACACAGTTTAGGGAAGAATGTTACAAGGTCTTGTTATATCATCAATATCATCATTTTTCATTTGTACACATTAAATTCAAAATATGCTGAAATAATATGTATGTACTTTGGATGCCTGAAAACAGAAATAATAACTAAGCATTTAACAAAAATCAATTATTATTTTTCCATGTTAAATACTGAAGTCTGATTGGAATTAGACACATTTGATAATTCATTCTATTACCCTCAGTCCTACATGTAGCAACACACTTGGCAATGAGTAACACAACGAACTGTTACATGTGTGTAAAGTATGTGTGTACAGTTTGCTGTAGTCTGATTGGAATTAGACACATTTGATAATTCATTCTATTACCCTCAGTCCTACATGTAGCAACACACTTGGCAATGAGTAACACAACGAACTGTTACATGTGTGTAAAGTATGTGTGTACAGTTTGCTGTAGATCTATATAAAAGCAGTAAATTTTCTCTAAACTAAAGACATTCATTATAACAAAATAAATGGAGCCTATTTAGGAGGGTAACAGTTGAATTTGACTTGAAAACCGACGTGAAGTGGAGGTTGACAATGGTTATCTCGGGTTGTCAATTTCAACTACATGTATAACCCTCCTAAATAGGTAATATTTCATACTGACGATGCATCGTTTTTTGGTGGGTTTTTTTTTATTTCCCTTGCAATATTTTGTAAAGGAAGGGAGTTGTCATATTTAAGAATTAAGAACTTCGCAATTTTGAACACATCCTAGGAAGTACAAAAACTCTGCTATCTTTGATCTGTCTTCAGCATTCAACATATCAAATGAACGAGTGTAGGAGATTTTTCCTTTTGTTTCCAACGGTTTTCCCAATAATACGTTTTTGAAATGGGCCTCAGGCATCCTCAGGTATACGAAAATAAACTGAAAAATAAAGCACATTAAAACATGTCAGATACAAGGGGGAAAAAAAAAGAAAACTCAGAAAGGTAGAAAGGCTGTGATAATTTGAAACAAGAGGCTCACAGGCCTTGACGGTCACCTGAGTACCATAACCCATAGACGGACAAACCTGTAAGGGAGTCCCAAGTTTGCATGTTAAGCTTAATTTTGGAGTCTTAACCCTAATCCAAAAATCCTCTGACTGTTACTTCAGCTTTTAATATTTAAACCCCTGCTGGATCCATGGACTGTGAATTTTACAATTTAAGATGACATTACTGACATAATTTAGTACAGAAGAAACATTAGAATTATTTATACATTTTCAATATGTGGCCATTTTGGTCCTATCCAAGGGCTTGAACCCCTGACCCAGATGTCATAAAATTCAAAATTTAAATAGAGGGCTTCATGGACATCATAACAATGCATTCATTTTATCTCCCTCTGCTGTGGAAGTACAGAAGAAGATCTAACTAAAGATAAATTAGTATGCTAATTATTCTCGAACAATTAGAGGTCTTTCCACCTCATTATTTTTTATGTTTAGAAATTTTTTCTTTTAATTCAATTGATGAAATATTTTCTCTGCGTTATTTCATTAAAAATGTGAAAAGATTAAGATTGCAATTTTTTTTTAACTTGACCTTTGATCTTTATGTAATTTTCTGCTACATACGGGTTTATGGGAGGCATTCACTGTGGTGAGGGCCTTTCCCGAGACACAGTTAGATTATTCAAATTAAGGAAAGTGTAGTGAAATTAATAGCATTATTGCAGGCTTATAATAGCTTTGTTATGTAAAAGTCAATAATACGGTGTGTCGATGTACCTATTTCGTAAATGTCCGATATGCAATATCAACCTGTGCACGCTCGGGTCAAAGTCTAGTATAGATTTAAATGATTTCAATTCATTGTTTATTGATTGTCTTCTTACTGATTGGAAGTCAGTGCTAAAATGTCATTTTTAGGTCTTTCCACCTTTCAGGTGAAAGACCTCTTGTTAGGTCTTTCCACCTTTCAGGTGAAAGACCTTTTGTATTTCTAATGTTTTTTATTATTTTTTTTCTTCTCTTTTTTTCCAGGGACAGCTTTTTTATTTCAAGAGATATTGAAACAATTTTTAGCTCACCTGAGCTGAAAGCTCAAGTGAGCTATTCTGATCACTTTTTGTCCGTCGTCCGTCCGTCTGTCCGTCTGTAAACTTTTTACATTTTGAACTTCTTCTCTAAAACCGCTTATCCAATTTCAACCAAATTTGGCACAAAGCATCCTTATGGGAGGGCGAATATAAATTGCAGAAATAAAAGTCCGATCTGTATTCAAAGCGGAGAAAACCTTGAAACTGTAGAAAAAGGGGGGTGCATTTTAAAAAATCTTCTTCTCAAGAACTACTGATTCTAATTCAACGTAGTTTAGCATAAATTATCCTTATGGGAAGGAAAATATAAATTGCAAAAATTAAGGTCTAATTCTGTTTCAAATCTGAGTTATTACGAAAATAATAATAAAGGAAAGGCGTGTTTCAATCAGTTTAATAGCTTCGGATTCGGCATCCGGTAAAATGGGTAGACAAGACTTGGCCTGGGCAAAACAAAAGATTGGCAGTTATTAATCTGCCAATCTCATTAAAATTTCAGGATATTTGATGGACCAGTATATTTGTATTTGCTGTAAATATTGCTGCAAAATAATGCGTATTTGGAATTGACGATTGCCGATCTGCCCCGGCTTTTATTTTGCCACGGCCCGGGTTTGCGTACCCATTTTACCAAGACTCGTATTCCATACATCTAAAACGAGGTTCTTTGTTTAAAGCAGCCATGACATTATACGAAAAAGGGTCGATCTGACTATGATGAATTTGCTTGTTCTGCAACAGTTCGCGAATGAAGGGAAATTTTTGAAACATGCAAAATATATTGGTGCCGATTTTGTGAAGTAAATTGAGGCTAAATATTTCAATGCGTTGACAGTTTTCACACATGACGTTGGTGTTAGCTTGTTCTGATTTTTGTTTCGTTTTCATTATTTATGCTTTGAAACCTGGGAACTATCGTCTGTATTTCGTGATTTTTACGTATCAAATCAAACAGAGACTTCGGTAAATCAAACAGTTAACTGTTTACCTGCGCAAATTAAGCAAAATCTGATGCATCAAAAAAGTACTGAAATACAATTCATTCTATCGGTAATTCAGCATTATATTTTACGTAATGGTATATTAATGCAATAGGTTTTGTTGAGATGCTCGGCATTTTCTCGAGTTTATTCAGTTGAAATAGAGTTTGTTATCGCTGTCGGAAATATGTAGGTACAGTGGAGCCTCAGATATCCGTACGCCAGATATCCGGACGCTTCACTTACCGGTCGATTTTTATTGGGAACGGAATTTTTACACAATAATTTGTCTCGTTTATCCGGAATTCCGCGTTCCGGATCCGGACGGTCAAATTTTACCACATAATACAATTTTCCTTTAAATTTTACCTCATTTAACCGGACGGTCACATTTAAGTGTTCGGGGGCACAAAAGTTTTTTATGCGCAAGTGCAAATTGGTGTAAAAACATCTGACACTGGTTGTTGGTTTTAAACAATGCCTTCGTCCAGTAATCGGGGTCACCTGGTCACGTTATGTACTCGCCCGAGGATATTACGATAACCATGGATGCGACATGTTTAATTGTCGCCATTTAACTTATGAACTGTTATTGTTTGATTAAAATGTCATGAAAATTGTTTAATTTGTGTTTAAAAAAGTCAACTATTGATTGAATTAAAATTCTATTAATCGTAGTGTGATTAGATCGTTCGTACGCCTATTCATTTAAAACGTAATTGAAATGAAATATTTGATAATTTGAGTTCTGTTTACGATAGTTATTAAGACAGCTTGGGATGTTCAGCTTATCGACATTAATTTTATAGCGTGTGTTCAATTAACAGTGTAATAATAATTTATGCCAAACATGGGGTGGATGATTGTTCACGCTACTTGTAAATATCGCTTTCGTGCAATTAACTCTATAGAAAGATGGATACGTAAAATTAGCTTGGGTAAGTTCTGTCAATGAAAAAATAGCTTGGACAATTATCAATAAGGGAATATATACAGATTTTCACCCATTTTCAATCATCAAATGTTGAGCAGCTTCAAACATGTCAACACCACCGGCCAAGAGAGCGAGAGTTGCGATCACCGCTAGCTTGAAGAAAAAGATTTGTCAGCGTAAAGTGGAACACCGACTCTCTTCTCTTCGCTTTGTTATGCGAATGTAATAAAAGTATCGGTTTAATACAGTGATTGTTATGTACATGTACATGTGTTGCCTTGAAGAATGTAGTGCTTGGTTTCATGTGGAAAAAACATGTACCTTAAATAATGTTTTTAACAATATTTTGTTTTGTTAATTTAAAAAAAAACTAAACTTTTTTTGTAGTGCTTATGGCTATCAAAATAAAATATTTAATTGTATAATTAATTTATGAGTTATGTTTCCATAAATATTAAAGGTAAATATCACAATTCAGATATCCGGACGCTTCACCTATCCGGACGATTTGGCCTGGGGACAAAAGTGTCCGGATAAGTGAGGCTCCACTGTATATACATGTACATGTATATATATGATTCATTTCGAAAAAATAAATTGTGTTCTTTATTTGTTATAGTGCATGTTTCTTGTGTTTTAATTGTTTACAATTTCTATTTACTAACCATATTTGAGTGTTAAGCTTCGAATTATAAGCAAGATACAGAGATTTGCTCACAATTCTATGTAATAATTTCTGACCAAAATCGTGACCATGCCCCTTTAAAGAAGTTTGGACATTAAGGACCTATAAGATTGTATATCCTTTACACCACCTTTTTAAGTCACCTTTAAGGACTTGCTTAAAGATTGTTTTTCACCCTGTGCTGCAACAAAATGTGAAACTGACCATCCGTGTACGTGTGTTTGAGCCTAGGAGTAAACAGATGTAATCACTGATCAGAGATATACACTGTTAAAACAAAAATGTCTGATTTTTCACTTTTGATTAAAAAAATCATTACGGCAGGGTGCATTGGGATTATATAATCATTTAAAATCTGTCTTAAGTTTATAATTCTTTACAAAGGTCTTCATACATTCGGATTTATTATATCTTTTTTGAGATAAGGCACGTTTGTAAGATGAATGTTATCTTATTTGCCCTGCCCCCCAAATTTGGTTCCGGGGTCACGATGTTTACAATTTAAAAATTTCTTTTTATATAATTTATACAAGTTTTTATGTAAATATTGGCATTTCTGGTGCAGTGGTTCTTGAGAAGAAGACTTTTAAAGAAATGCACGATAGTATCACTGTTTCATAATCATTTCCACTTTAAAAAGGGTTGTGCTCTTTATTTTAACAACTTAGAATCCCCCTTTTCATAAGGATGCTTTGTACCAAGTTTGGTTAAATTTGGCCTAGTGATTTCAAAAATGTGAAAGGTTTACAGAAGGACGGACCAACCGACAGCCGGTGATTAGAAAAGCTAACTTGAACCTTCGGTTCAGGTGATCTAGAAGGTGATCAAAAAAGCTCAGGTGAGCTAAAAATATATGGGACTTACTAGGATGGCTTTGATAGGGGTCTGATTGACTGGCTCCATAAAAACTTTATGCCAGTGATTTTTTGAAGTTTTCAGATTTGTCATAACACTTACTCTGGTTTCCATACAGATGATTCCCAAAGAGTTTGGTTTCAATAGAGAAAAATTTGTCTCTGCAAACAATTCCAATCCAACTTGTCCTAGGACTCTGGGGCCAACTTGTTCTTCTAGTGATACAGAGACCGAAGTTTTCATTCTTACTGGCTTTCTTTTCACCTGAAGTAACAACAAGAAAGCATTTAATGTATTTATTGTAGATATAGATTTTGCTAACATGACACTACTCTCCTTACAAGCAGTCATTTTATCTAAATAATTATTCTTGGTAAAACGATCTTTACAAACAGAAAATATAAATATTAAGTGCCACTGCATCACATGACAGATAAACCAATGCTGAAATAAGACTTATTTAATACATATACCAAAAAATTTAGATGCGTGTCAGTTAGGATATAATCAGGATAATACAGGCATGGATATTTTGTTTTATCAGCGAGTGTTATAAGGTAAGCAGATAGACATTTATATCGCTTGAAAAACAAAATATCCATGCCTGTATTATACTGATTATATCCTTACTGACCATCATCTAAATCTTTTGTATATGTATTGATAAATAAGACTTATTTCGGCATTGTTAACACTGCATTCCGGCGATTTGTCCCACAACATTGATCTTCTCAATTAAACATGCTTGCGACTTGATCAATGTTAATAATACGTAATAAAGAGAAATTGAAGACATATTCAGTTAGAAAAGTTTTTAGTGACAATTTACGCCTGCAGTTTTTATAATTTGGACCAGAGATGAAGTTAAAATTGACATGTTTCAAAGTAAAAATGCCATCATGCTGCTTATTGTGACGACAATGATCAGAGGAAATTTTACTCAATCATTCGCTTAAAGTTGCCTTATCATACCCGGGTGAGGAATCGGATAATCTTTGATTTAGAATAAGAGGACACAATTGCGCTTTTAAAATTAATATTTCTAATAGCAACTAAACAGATCGATTTAATTTTGAAAATATAATGTCTTTATAATACAATAACAAAATTAAAGAATCATTATTTCCCGTTAACTACAAACTGGAGGTACACGTGAGGCTGTGCCCCCCTCTTATAAGTTCGAATTCATAAAAAAATATATGCTCTTTTAATCTATTTCATATTCAGAATCTCTAAAATTGCTTTTTTAAAAATGTTGGTATCTAGCTTTAGCTTTTTACTTTCTCCTGAACGCGTTACCGACCTCAGAAAATTAAGTATGTGAAATTTACATCAAGATCGAGAGTCACCATTTTACATGTAAACAAACTGCACTTTTTCACTTAAGGGGCCGGTGATGGTGTTTAAAAGATTATCAAAGGCAAGTATCAGTAGTAAATTGCAAGAAGAATTTAATGGTACTCCTTGTTTTCACAGAATTTGCGTATAAATAAGGTTAATCAGGCCAAAACTAGCACACGTTTATGTGCACAACAAATACACAATTTTATGGAGATGAACTATCATGTTCAATCTCCCTTAGTCATCACGCACTTTTCATGTGCAGTAACTTGTATTGATTATATAGTGTGTTTTATTTTACTACACAAGACCATGTGGCTGCTCACATATATGTTTCAATGACAAATGATATTGACTCAAATTGTGTTATTTTCTTGAATGAATGTAAAATAAGATGAATTTTGGTCAGAAAAGCTCACAAATTTTACCTCAATAACAAAGAGTATAGTGTCCTGTATGTCTGTCACTCCAGCAAATGGCTCCAAATGTAGTGAGTAAGCTAAATCTGGTGTACTGTTTACTGTCTTTCCATTAAAATAAAAGGTTTTTCTGTTCACTGCACTAAAAGAAAGTGAATGAAACAATTATTGCAACTACAGGCGAATCTCAAAATCTTGAACTTTAAAGGACCTTGAAAAAAACTTGAGAGATTAAGAATTATGTGATTGAGAGTTTGATAAAATAGAGAAAGGATTAATATTCTGACCAATTTGGTTTTTAGACAGGGTCACGTGACCCCGTCTATTGGTTTACTGTCAGACGAAGTCTCAAACCGGAAGGCACGCGTAGAACACATGAATTGAGTCTACGCGTAAGAAAATAGTGCAGAAAGTTTTCATGCATTTCAGTAAATATGTATTATAAAAACATGCATTAAATCTTTTTAAGTCCTCTGTGTATAAACAAAATTCTATTTAGAAAATAAACAAATAGTTTTATTGATCAAAATATTCTTGCTTGGATTCAAATGTGGAATGAGTTATTGTAACTGAATGCACAGCGCCTTGGACGATTCAGTTTGTGTACGAGCTCATTAATCAATAAAAGAGGTTGATGGTGGAATCAAAATTAAAGTTCCCAAACGCAATGTGCCATTTTTGAAAAGTTGTGAATTTTATTTTGACAATCTTTCACCTTACTACTAACAAACTTCATGCACAAGCCGAAGTTAAAATCGGGAAGGGTTATACACAGATGTTTAACAAATTAAATGGGTGTTTCATTGGCTTCCAGTCTACTTGTGGTATAACTGCTGTTAGTATCGAAAGGAATTTTGTACAAAGAAAATAAAAACAAGTCTGAATTTGCCTTCTCGTTCGTTGGCTCTTTAGTTGATTAAACTGAATTTAAATTTCAAACAATGCATTGTAAGCAAAATCTATAATAGATTATACATTTTGGAAGACTTATACATCATATAATATATACAATCTTATAGACTGAAGAACCAAGATAATTGTTAATGTTCATGTTTTCAGGCTTAGTTGGAATCAGGCTTGGTGTGAATTACATTGTAAAATAATGCATTACATTACCATTACTTCATGAATTAGGGCATTAATTACCATTACCATTACTTAATTTTCTTGAAGTAATGCATTACATTACCATTACATGAGTAAAGTAATGCATTACCATTACTTTGTGAAAAGTCAATAAGTTTTAAAAAAGTAATAACTAAATAAAGAGTTTTTGTAAATATTTTATAAATAAAACATGCTTAAAATATTTACAGGTTCATGTTCATATTCACTATCAGGTTCAATTTTAATGACTTATACAAGATTGCTGTCGCACTTGCAGTTCTCAAAGTAAGGTTGGTCCCGTAACATTTACACGCTAATGGCAGAGTTGACAATCTCTGTTATTTATGTCTCTGATTTTCGGAGTATGATTTTTAATGAAAGGAACGGTTGTATTGTAATTCCTGTAGGTGATGCACAAGTTAACACAAAAAAGTAGTAAGTGGTAAACGGATTTATTTTTAGACGTTAAACAGCCTCCGTATATTGTGATTGTCTTGCTCATGACGTCAAATAATGAGGATTCCTTAAGCACCATCTAGCGGTGGACGAAATAATGAATAATTATGAGATTCGATGAATAAACATGGTGTGCTTCTTTGTCTCTGTCCTATATCGTTCGCATATTATCAATAAATTTCCCACGGGGACGTATCTCTCTTTACAGCGTGTTGATTTGATTAACAGGGGTAACACGTGGACTCTGACTGAAACTGCATGTTGGATTAAATCACATTGTACTATATTCTTTTGTGGATACTAATTTTATAAATATATAATATCAGGGCTCTACATTAACTTTTTTTCTTACTTGTCCATTCGGACAAGTGACCAAGACGTTTACCGGGGTACTTGTCCAAATTTCAACTTCACTTGTCCGAAATTTTTTCAATATTAAAGATCAAATATTGTCAACTTGAAAACTACAGTTCTGTATTACTAAAATAAAGTCATTAATTGATTATTCTAGCTATAATTAATAACCTGACCTTTTAAATGGAAACTTAAAGTGTCTTTCCTAAATGTATTTGTTCCATATAACATTAAACATGATTTGTCAGCTGTAGCTTTGTCATGGCAATTTCAAGACAATTTAAATTTTGCATCAGGTTTAAAAATACATGTAACTGTTATATTGATTTCTCAGCTGTTTTTTTAACTAAACATGGAAAGTCGTCATAGTCTATCAATGATAAATGAAACCTAAAATAAATTACATTTCTTTCTATAATCCTTTATCTCTTAACGTGTGTTTGCCAGGTACTTTGTAAGAACCACACCTTTACAGTTTAATATTGAAAGTTGTTTGAAATTAGTGAACTTCAATCCCGATCAAGAGTAGCTCAATTACATTGCAATTTGATGTCGGGATCAAAATTCAAAATCACTAATCGATAAACTTTTATAACGAGACTACGGATAAACTTATCACAAAACTTTCTTTTCTTATTTGTTATATGTTGGATACTTCTTTATATAAAAATGCACTTGTCCAGTCGGACAAGTAGCCAGCAATAATCACTTGTCCGTATATTTTTTTATCTGGTACCGGACAAGCGGACAAGCGTTAATGTCGAGCCCTGAATATTAGTATATTTCAAATGAATGTACGTAAAATTACGCCTTAAACTCTCTCTCTCTCATAACTATCAACGATCATAATAAGAGAATATCTAGATCGACGACACTCATTAATCAAGAAAACCATTCTATGAGATGGAAAAGGAGGGGGGGGGGGGGGGGGATGGGGGTGTTGTACGGTTAAACAAAGTAGTTTGCAATTTAGAGGTTATCTTTTGTCTTGAACAGGTGTGGAAAACTCTAGGATATGGCGTTTTTTAACCTTGGGTTTGCAAATCACTATACACAGGAAATGATATCGACTTAAACTAAATAAACACAAGAAAAGAAATGTGTACATAAATAGTTGGCATTGTATTTTTCAAGTTCGAGTTGTATGCATTTAATAACATGTACAGTTTCCCATGTTGTTTTGTGATGCAAAATATTTTCCTCCTTCCTTTTTTGGTAAATAATAAACACCTTTAAGTAGTACTATAACAAGCTTATGAGGTTAAAATAAGAGAACAACACTAATTATTTTAATATTATCTACCTAACTTTGATGTCAACCTGAAAAATATCCTCGCAACCTTAAATTGCCATAATACTACACCGCTTCGCAAATATTCCAACATGATAAGTGGTATGCGCGCTGTTTTTCCTTAAATAAAAAAAATCATAAATTTTCATTGGTTTATGCCTCCTTTTATGAGTACTTTCAGTACTTTGATTACCTATTAATTTTGCATGAATAGTCCAATCCACACTTTGCAAAAATTGTTCCCCTTTGTGGGGTCAACCCAAAGGTCAAAAGGGAAAAAACAACTTTTCCCTTCTTTATGCAACCAAATATTTGGGCGTCCTGTGAAGAAATCTCTTGGAATTTAATTTATTCGTTCGATGTGTGGGTTGCCCCAACTTGTGGCAATCAATTTCACAGTGGAAACGGATTTTTAATGTCAAATGACGAAGTTACAACCCTCTAAACTACAATTGAAAGGCTACTGTGAGAAATATATGGGTGTTTCCCCAAAGATGGCGGCCAAGGGACATAACTTTTGTAAAGTGTGGATTGGCCTATCGCAAATGAAGAAAATCATGTCAGATAAGTCGGTCTTAAAAATCAAAATGGTGACTGTGACAAATCTTTTTATTGTCAAAGTTCTTGGAATCTTATTGTAAATCAAAGTACTGAAGTACTGAAAGCCGGGCTCTTTTGGTGTGTCTTTATGCATATTGTGTAGTAAAGACTGAAAATCTCTCTCTCTCTCTTATGCTTTTAATGTCGGCAAAGCGTCAGAGAGCGACCAAATTTTGTAAGCGGCTATAAACAAAAAATATGTTTGTCTAGTAGAAGTTAAAAAGTTCAACAGTTGCTGCCTTGAATTTTGCAACAAGCATTATATATTCAATCCCCATTTCTTCATCGCGCAGCAAAGTAGTTCATGGAAATTCATGCGCTCTGTATGTGTACAAAATGCATAGTAATGTTTTAAAAACACGTTATTAATAAGAAAACTAAAAAACGATAGACAATTCATTCGAAATTAAAAAAAAGAAGCAAAATGCCAACACTTTTGACAAAACGTGGCTCTTTGTGCAACTATTTGGTATAGCGAAGCTTTACCTTGACGCTGTTTGGTTTTTTGTTTACTTTTGAAGTTGTGCTATTTATAGTAACATTGGCAATTTGCCTGCCTATAGCCAGGACTCTGCTTTCAGCAGAGCCCAGTTAAAAAAATATTTCTAACGTCAGGTGCCTGTGTTTGTTATCGGTATACAAGAAACCTTTCTCAGGCCTTTTCGGCAGGCTCGGAAAAACACCTCAAATGTATTAACATTACCGGATGTTAGAATTATAAACAAAATGGAGTCCTTCCCATTAAAATAAGTATCGGCTAGACGGCCTTATAATAAGGCTGTCTAGCCGATACTTATTTTAATGGGAAGGACTCCATAGTTATAAGTCGCTTCTCACAGTGTTATATTATAACTAAAGGTATATCATTTACTTTAATGAAGTCTAGCTTATATCTCAATAGATCGTAAAATGTGTTGTATTTATATCAAGTTTTCAAAAAAAGGGGGGTTGTCATGGACGCCTAGGTAATACATTCAAGGTGTTTTTCCAAGCCTGCCGGAAAGGCCCGAGAAGTTGCGGTTGCGGTATACAAATGTTGGATCACAAAATTGAATAAATCTAATGATTAAAATTATCTACTTTGATATAGTTGTTTGATTTTCCCGGTTAGTAGTAATTTTTAAAATTTTTCCTTGGGGTCTTATTTTACATAATATACCGTTGTGTCAATTTTCTACAATTATGGAGGCCGGGATTGAGTAAAATTTAGACAAAGTATCAGACAATTGCAATAAAGCCAAATTAACATAGATTGTAACAACTAATTCAAACTCAAATTTTGGAAGCATATTCGAGGAAATCCAGGACAATTGCAAATTCAAACTTTCAAGACCTCGTCTTTCAGTATTCTCAGTACTTTGATTAAAGGACAGTAACTCTTTTAGTCTTTTAGTCTTTTAGTTTATATACAATGTATGGAAGGATAGCATATAACATGCAGTTTCACACATATTAAACAGCCAAACTTGTCCTTGAAATTTACAAGGACTTGACACTCTGAACCAGCTTTCTGTAACATGTGTTCTGCGCAAATATACAGTGAATTTGTACAATTTGCAAGAATTGAGAGTGTTTCCCTGGCGTTATAAAAAGTCAAAATTGAATGATCATCATTTTCATACCTTACAAAACTTAAGAGCTCTGCTTTCTTATTGGTGGACAGTGAATAATGAATATTTAAAAAATCCAAAAGAACAATGAGTTGGCCAAATATGGTAAGTAAGGATATATTCAAGACTGGATAGGGCTTCCAATAAGGTTTTCAGATGATGTTAACATTCACCATTTTTCTTAATGAAATAGTCACAAATATTCATATTGTATTGAAAACAAGGCTTAGGTCGGTATCGAAGTGTCGCCAAACTCTACTCGTGATTTGAATGTCATGTCCTCTCTTGCATTCAGATTATAAGAAAAAACAATAAAAAAAGTCATCGGTCAGTCTTGGCACAAAAGAAATAAACAAAGGCTACAAAAATTTACGTGAAAATCAGAGCTGGATTTTTTTTTTCATGAAGGGCATTGACTTTATAAGAATAAACAAGAGGCCCATCTGAACAACAATGGTTTTATATGGGTGTTCAAAGGATATTGTGCCATATGGCCTCTAGGAAGAAAAACAAACAAGAGGCCCATTGGCCACATCGCTCACCTGAACAACAGTTCCTTGTAACATTCTATTTCGCAACATATGCTATTTCTATTTTAAACTTTAAACCTCGCCTGGGGCCTCAGTATAAGTCAGGTGGTCACAGCTTTATTGATTTAGAATCTCAATGTTTGCATAGTTTTCTAACAATTTTGAATATTTTTTTATGTTAAACTTTGATCCCCACCTGGGGACCTGGTTTTTGTCTGACGGTCACAATTTTTACAATTTAGAATATTCACTATATAACAAGATTTTGTTAATTTATCGGCTTTTCTGGTGCAGTGGTTCTTGAGAAGAAAACTTTCAAACATTTCTTCTACCTATTTCTATGTTAAACTTTGGACCCGAGGCACCTGATTTGGTCCGACGGTCACGATTTTTACAATTTAGAAAATTCACTATATAAACAAGCTTTTGTGTAAATGTTGGCATTTCTGGTGCAGTGGTTCTTAAGAAGAAAATTTTTAAACATTGTGGTATTAGAGAAGAAGTAAAAAATGTGAAAAGTTTACAGATGGACAGACGAATGGATGAAATATTCTTTGAAAATGGAGTATACTTATTAACATACTTACTCTGGATCTAGGAAAAACAGTTGTCCAAATATAGAACAAAAATGTTGAAAGAATTCTTCATCGACAGCCTCATACACACCATCGCATTCACTTTCTTCACTCTGTTTTTGCTTGCTAGGATTTATACCCATCCTTGAGGTTCCTGCCCCTTCCTCTATGGGATACAATGATCTTTTGATCAGCTTCAATGTTTGGTAAGCAAACTTCTTAACTGCTGGAAACCACCTCCTGCTAAACCTAGAGTTATAAATAAATGAACATTATACTAAACTAGAGGTACCGTGAGCAAGCTCACAATTGATACCCTCCGCTAAGATATCGATAAAAATCATAATACGTGGATTTTTCCAATTATAGAAAATATTGGATGAATCTATTTCACCGTCCATTTTCTATAAATAACAACTGATCTATTTTTTAAAACTGTTGGTCATAAGCAATCTTTGTGTGAAGTAAGAACTTCCAATGATTCTCCATAAGAAAGATATGGACCGGACACAAATTTTGCACTTTTTCTGCCAGTGACCTTGACCTTGCCCAAATGACCTTGGGTCAAGAACATGACACGCCCTTAGGTCATAAGTAATGTTTGTGTGAAGTAAGAACTTCCAATATTTCTATATAAGAAATGTATGGACCGGACACCAATTCTGTATTTTTTCTGGCAGTGACCTTGACCTTGCCCGAATGACCTTGGATCAAGGTCATGACACACCCTTAGGTCATAAGCAATCTTTGTGTGAAGTAAGAACTTCCAATGTTTCTCCATAAGAAAAATATGGACCGGACACGATTGCAGACAGACGGACTGAGACGGACAGACAGACGGACGGACAGACAGATAAGGTGATTCCTATATACCCCCCCCCCCCCAAACTTCGTTTGCGGGGGGTATAAAAAACATTGATATAATACTGATATAACGAGAGCATTGCCATGCAGGTAGAGCATTTTCTAGACAGGAAATGCTCTTAGGACATGTTGTGAATCATCATCAAGTTATCTCATTTGGTATTGTGTTTAATTGTTGTATAAGTTTGAGTTGTATATATCTAAAAAAATTGTTGGATATCACAAGTAATAATTTACTATTGATCACTAATAACTTTGAAATGGAATTGGGGCTCATACTTCTTAAGGGATCAAATGCACCAAACGTACCTGTGAGGTACCACTAAGACCCTGAACCCCTACCATAAGCATTTGAAAATAAACAATAACATTACTCAAATAACTTGATGCAATTTTAATTAAAGTTAATTGAAAGTGTCTTAAATGGCATTTTTGTCTAAATGTGCTGACAGTAAAGGACTATGTGCGGTTTTATGCATTTTTGGCCCCCAAAATTAAAGTTTTATAAAGAGCTTTAAAAATAAGGTGGAAGATAGTTAGAATCATATTAAAAATAAGGGTGCAAAAGATTATCACCACAGTGACGTCATAATGTAGAAATGACGTCATGAAGAGTGCCTAATTTTGATATATTGATATTTTGTAGCAAAATATGGGTGTTTTCCGATGGTTTTTCGACTGGGAAACATCGAGCGCAGGCTTGCTCAAGTACCATTTTTTAGTATAATGTGTATATTTATCAGAAGAAAAACATATGTTAAAATCTTACTTGAGCAGACCTGTGCTCTATACTGCCGAATGCAAAATATAAAGCAAAATTTGGAAATATTTTCAATTGTTTACAAATTTGCGGGAATTAGGTCATTTAGTTGACGTCATAGATAAATAGCAAATGAGCAATGATGACTAAAATCATGATTTTAGTTATAGGCATCCACTGTACAATGATTTATAAAGATTTGAATTTTATTGGACACTATTTAAAAATTTGTTAAAATTAGGGGCAGATATTTGACCATACCGCACATAGTCCTTTGAAATACCGGACAAAAGTATAGCCAGAAATCCAAATCACGCACACTTTCGATTAGCTTTTAAAATTGAGGGTGGTCGTGAAGAAGGTTAATTAAAAACCCACTAATTATGTTAATATTCCCACTCCAGTATTGGTCAGGAGCCACAGTTGAACTTTGAACCCCTCCTGTATTGGTCAAGGGGACTATGGTTTGAAGAAATAAGAATCTACACTATCTGAGGATACTAAGTCTTACATAGCAAGGTAGATTTTAGGTTTTTCCTAAGGCCACATAAAATTAATTTATAGATTCTCATTCCCGCCCGCCCTTCTGAAAATGGCCCACCAGATGCATTTTATTATATTTTGAAAAAAAAAATTGTGCGGAAAAAAGAAAATTCGTAAAAAAAAAATCGGGCTCAGTATGCGATAAATTTATAACGTTTTATTGGATGCCTAAATATGTGGATTATCGTTTGATTCAAGTCATGTCTGTAATCATAAAGATACAAATGTCTTCATGCAATAACAGTTGAGTTGAACTAAAATGGAATAAAAAGATTTAAAAGTGAGTTTGATTACTCATATTACTTAATTAACAATTTAAAAGAATAGAGGAATTGTTATTTCTAGAACATGAACGGTAAAATATGTGTATTAAAAAAATAATTAACAATGTAAAAGTTGTCAATGAGACAGCAAACCGGGTTTTCTTAAATGTAAACTGTATCCATAATCCATGTCAACCCGTATCCAGTGAAATGGAGTACCCTACATGTATATGCAACATTTTGCCAAAAAATGTCCCCCTCATCCAAGCATTCCCCCGGATGTGATGGATGAGGGGCATTCTTGGAAGACAGCCTTCGGCATATCGGAGTATCAAGTAGCATTATTTCCTGGCTATTATGCTCGGGATCGCCCTTCAAAAAAAGCTAAAAACCTACCTGGAAGTGACGTCACATACCGTATAAATAGTGCTTCCATTGTGATAAACACTCATAATTTTAAAGCAGATTTATTGTCAAATATGTATTTTTATTTGAGGTGGGATAAACAATTCTCAAAACCCATACAGGGAGGGAACCTTGATACTCCTCAGCCTCAGGCTGTCTTCCAAGAATGCCCCTCATCCATCACATCTGGGGGAATGCTTGGATGAGGGGGACATTCTTTTCATCCAGCCTTCGGCATATCGGAGTATCAAGTAGCATCTTCAAAGTATTTGACAATAAATAAAAATCCTTCCAAGTAGAGAAGATTCTCAATCAATGATTTAAATAAACATAGACCATTTTAATAAATCAACTTTGGTTTCATCATGTGGAAACACAAATTTAAATTGCTATATCATCTTAGCCACAAAACACATCAAATGTACCCATTATTTTCCCCACCAATTTCTATAATAATTGTACATATTGTGGCTGCATGATTAATGTTTTCTCAGAAAATAATGTTTTAAAACCATTCTGCCTCATTTCTCTGTGATATACCGTAATAAAATACATTGTTTGTAAAATCCAAACTATCTAATTTTCTGTCTGTAAGATGTTAATAGAAAGAAGAATGAATTGCATTCATTGAAATGTCAGATTTTACTGTCTGATATATAGGGTACATTATAATAAACATATAATACAGCTATAATATAATTAAATGTATGATCGTCTAGCTTCCAATGTAATGTAGAAAACAAATGTTTTCTTCCTTGAATATAAAGTACCGGTATTATATTCATGCATGATTAAGTTTTGCAACATAACTTAGGTACAATGACCCTCTGATCAGAAAAATATTTACTCTTCATTAATTACTTATATGTCAATCATTCTTTTATAAACTAAAATCATATTTATATATACATGTATGTCCTATTTTGTCTAGCTCATATAGCTATATATTAGGATCAGTTAAGTTTTCTTTGAAACTTAGATATTATCAGTAAAAGCAATAGTATTCACTTGTGTACAGAAGGATGTCAGGTATAATCTTGTCTGATGTCTTTGAACATCAACGTTCCTTCCTTTGAAAATTCTTAAATCAATATCTATGACTTTCCTGGTATGTGGTATTTATACAAAAATCAAAATGCTAATCTTTCATAACACATCCATTTTGATATATTAATACACTGTACAACCAAACTCTGCATGAATTAATTAGTTTTAAGAAAACTAATTTCAAAACTTAATTGCAATCTTTTCTAAATTTGATAATTATATCTTCAATATGAAATAGGTTAATATAAATGACCTATGTTAAGATTTTAACCTCTAGCTAGGTACTGTTTTCTCTTAAAGAATATGGAATTCATATTTCATTTTCCATAAATCTAATATACTGTATCATTATAAACAATCTATTATTTACATATACATGTATATTCATGGAGTATATATAACTTTTCCCTATAAAGTGGGAACATTGTATGACATTAATTTTTCGTGTATTAACAATTTATGACAAGACATGAAATCTAATATTAAGTTCTTTGTAATGTCATTTTTTGGTCGTCAATATATCTATATTCATGTAATCACAATAAGACCAACAATTGGGAACTATAAACAGGACTATTTTTGCCCCATGTATTTTTCTTAGATTGTAATTAAAACATTTTTGTCCCAATTAAAACTTGCCCAGACAAAGCTTTGTTTATAGAGAGACAATGTAGGGCATTGTAATTCGCCTAGTCTTCATTAATACACCCACTGGCAAAGAGACAAAAAATAAAACAGGAACAAATATGTTCCCTGTAATCGTTCTTGGAATTTATGAATGATCAGATATGTTATATCTATGGTAACATTATTTACATATATGCCATCAGCTAAATATGAGTAAACATTTCTTCAATAGTAAATATTGTACTATAATATCTTTGTCCTTTGATCGAGTGATATGATTTAACACAATCACTATCTTGAAATAACTTATTATAATCAAATTTCATATTAAATGAAGTAAGCGAAAGTATAAATCCTGTAAATTCAATTATATTCAATCAATATGACACAATTAGAAAATACAGAAAAAGAACTTTCTCAATCTTTTGCAAAAGAAATTCAATCATCTTTAATATTTAAAAGTTTTTCCCATCATTTTAATTTTCTGTTGCAGCTACTACATAGCCTTGTGTTCACACAACGTCTTAACACATATATCTGTAAAGTTACCCTCATGAAAGAAATTTTCTGAAAATTTCCTTAAATTCACTGAAATATATCTGAATCATATCTGAAAAATTGCTTACTACCATTTTGTGCCTCTGAACCAGTTCTGAACACATTTCAGCAATATTGCTGAACTGTCTGAAAAATCTGAATTGTTCTGAATTTGTCTGAAAGATCTGAACTGTTTTGAAAATTGCTGAAACAGTCTGAACTCTATCTGTATAGTGCTAAAACAGTCTGAACTATTCTGAATATTGCTGAAATACTCTATATTAGATTTTATAAGCATTAATCCTGATGTAATTTTTTGTCTGAAACAATTGTTTGAAATCTGTTGGAATTTTGATGCTGATCAATTCTTAATTTGATGAAATTTAATGCTATTTAAATGCTGAAATATGTTTGCAATCGAATAATCCAAACTGATGCATTTTTCAGAAAAGAATTCAATTTCACCAAATCAATTTCATTTAAATAAAACAATAAAACTTAACAGATTATTTCAAATGGTGCTGAAAATGTGTGAATTCACGTACCAATGTGTACCGTAATTTTACTAATTTAATAATTTGCTCAAACATTTCAGAAGTTGCTACAGTTACTATACAAAACAATCAGAACTACAAACTATTATAAAGACAGTTATACTATTATAGCTCCTCTTTTTAACTTAGTTCCCTCTAGCAGATATACAAGTTAATACTATCGTATATAATTTGTTTCAGCGAGTGATTCTGCTTTATTTGTATTTACCTCGTTAGTGTGCAAGTTGAAACACAAAATTTCGTTTACGAGCGAATGGCATTGCTGTAGCAAAAAGTTGATGAGCATTTAACAGACACGTAATAAAACTGTTTCTTGACATTTCCCAAAGGTCTATTCACAAAATCATTTATTTCTTATCTGCCAAAACACCTGCACTCATCCTGCAACTTCGCTCGGACTTTGAAGTGTCCGCCATTGTTAATGAGGTATCTAAGCAATTCGTCACCGTTACATAACGCTCACTGAACTTCAATACATAAAAGTCATACTATTACATCAATACGAAGATTTTTTTTAATCAGAATTACAATACAAATTATAGAAACAAACTATAATGCGAACGTTATGTTTTCAATGTTACCAAAATGAATTAAAAAGAAATTAAACAAAAAATTGGGGAGGGGTGAAATTGACTAGTAACAACTTGAGTACTATTAAAAGATAACTAGTTTCTGACAGTTCTATGTCTGCTTTTAAAGCTATTTGATTCAATTTCCCATGTGTTTATAACAGTTTTGCGTATATTTAAACAAACTGTAAATTATTACGGTAACTTATTTTTAATCCGGAATTATATCGGATTATCATCGAGTTGTTTTGAGTACACTGCGTATACGTCATTTCCGCCCAATGATGACGCACTTTTGATGGAAGCTACAAGCAGACGGATTTGAAAATTCAAAGATTTATACATCAATATTGATGTTTTATTGCGGGATATTTCTAAAAGAGGTAGGGTACACTATAAATTAAGATATATGGAGACATTTAATGCATGTGATAAATGTTGAGGTTTTTTTTATGTGGATTTAAAGAATATTTAATGAGTGAACAGTAAGCAAATTTGTATTCTACAACACATTCTAAAGTTATGCTACAAATAAGTCTTATGATTTAATGACATATGCCAAGCTGTAATCTCATGTATTTATGATGCAAAGGAACTTTACATTGTATATCGATTGTTTTTTGCACCACTCATAGTTGCTGATCATATGCAGAAAAAAATAGGGAAGCTGAGACCTGCAAAAACTGTTCCCAAAATAATGATAATAAAGGTGAGAAAAAAATGGAATTTATATTGTACATGTATATTCTATTTGACTTGCATGTATAAATTTGCATGAAAGGTTAATAAATATCTTAATTTAAAAAAATAGCATTATGATTATCAGAAAATATGTAAAATCTTGCCTGTTAATAAAATCATAAATTCCTGTATTTCTGTTTCAGGGTGGTAAAAGAATCAAACTGCACAAGAAGCAAGGACATTTAAAGAAGTTTCAGGGAGAGGCAGATAAGTGATGTGGGAAAAATGTATATTTAGAAAACTATGAATAAATTTGATTTGCTTGAAAATCCTATTCATTTGTACTTCTTTTCATTTTTGATAGATTACAGAGGTAATAGAATAGTGCTGAAATAGTGATGAATATTTGCTGATAAGGTTCTGTTATATTGCTGAAAATTTTCTTAAAAGATGCTGTAATTTTACTGAAAATTTGCTGTAATATTGCAGAAACAGCACTGAACTATTGCTGAAATTGTGCTGAAGAATTATTGATTTGTTGCTGAATTGTGTCTTAAATACTGCTGAAACATTGCTGAGTAATTGCTGGAAATTTATCTGAACTTTGCTGAATTCTGAAAACTGTCTGGAATGTTCCAATTTCAGACAGATTTCAGAATTGTATTATTCGCTGAAAAAATACTGAAATATTGCTGAAATTTTTGCTGATTTTTTGTTCAGCACTTTCTGAAATCTGTCTGGAATGTTCCAATTTCAGTCAGATTTCAGATATAGAAATCAGAAAATTTTCAGATAATATTCAGAACAAAATCAGCAAGAAATTCATATATGTTTCAGCAAAAAATTTACATGAGGGAAATATTTTCTAAACTTTTCTGATTCAAATTCTGAATAATATGTACCAGAAACGTTCTAAAATCTGTTTTAAATTTGTAGTATCATATATACTAAACACCATTAGCAAGTAAATACATGCAACATTTGTCTTTTCATGAAGACTTCAGTTCTGATGATAAGTTCTGAAGTGATAATCAATAATTATTCACATATACTGGAAACCATTCCAATGCATCAACTAATACATATATGGTAAGTATATAATAAATGTATGAAAATTAGTTTGTTCTTTGCTTTTTCTCAATATGAACATTGTAAACATGGTGCTAGCTAGTGTATCGTAATTCCAAATTAGAGTTACTCATGTAACCCATCTTGTATAAAGAGAATCTCAAAAAATCAAATTTCAGTGTCTCTAAATATATAATCAAACATAATCTCATGTTTCATATCGTATATTCAATACTCTATTCAATAACTTATTGCCATTTTACCATTTAATTATATCTCTTCCATTGCAATATTCTATTACAAATGTATTTTTACATTTATAATCCTTATTACTGGATTTTTCCTTAAAGAGGAAGGTTGTAAAACAACTGATCTCCATTGACAATTTGTCTTGGTATAAAATTGCTTGACATATGGTAAAAGTTTAATTCACCAAATTCTTAAGATAGAAATAAAAGATGGTCACATATACCGGTAGTCTCTTTCTTTAATATATACTGTACTCTTTCATTTCAATCTAATTGAGCATGTACCATACTTTGGTAATAAGTTTTAATGTTTATTTTTATAACAAATAGGGTTATAGTGAACATTGTATTATTTCTGGATTTTCATTCTGACCACATTGACCCTCTTTCACTCTGAACCTTTTCTTTTGGTATTATATCTCAGGATTTCAGCAATGTATCAAACAACTTCATTTTTTTATATCATACAGTGTCATAACAATACTTATCAAGCCTTAGTTTCCATGAAGTCTTCATTTAAATTAGCTTAAAATAAATTCATGTATGGTGTCTGAAATCAAATCATCTAAGTCAATAAATGTTTGGTTCTTTGTTCCTCATATCATCCTCATTAATCATATAATGATGTGCAGGTTTATGACTTTTGTAATAATTATGGATGCAAAAAACAATTAAATAGTAAAACCATATTAATTTTTTGACTGAATACATGTACATTAATTACCGGTACATGTACCGGTACTTATTTTAAAAGTACTTTTCAAGTCAAGTATCCTAATGTTTGTTTGATTTCTCTCTATTACTAACTTAGACATATATGGCTTTCATTCAAATTTTTTAATCAATACTGGTACTCCTGTTTTCAACATTCACTGTCACTTCAGTCAAACTTTATAACTCTTAACTCAAACTTTATATCTGAATAAAACTGCACAAACAATTGATACAATTCAAAAACACTGCATGGATTGTCTTTTGCACCCATTACAAACAGTGATCAATTTAATTCTCTAATATTTTATGAATCAGTTCGTCTTTCAAAAAATTCATGATTCTCCAAGATTTTAAGCTTCTTTCTTCCAAACTTCACAACATGCACAACTTCGATTGTACAATGTAATATAAATAAATGTAATGTAGACAATCATCTTTTCTGTGACAATAACTTGAAAACACCATATATTATGTGTTATAGAAAACATACGTATACATAAGCTTCTCATCCCAGAATTAAAACATTTCACAGCCAATGTATTGCTCTGAGAAGCAAAATAAATTCCTGTTCATTAGTGAAATTTCTTGTTTGGTCTTCAATGACACCAGATAATATTACTGATATCATCAGCTGTACTTATTTCAACCATGTGCAAACTGATGCCTTAAATACTTCTTTTTTATCATGATCAATAAACCAACATTAATTTCATGTAATGTATTGCATCAGCCTGTTCCGATGTTCTAAATTGACATCTTCTTTCACCTACATGATTTAGTACAGTTGTATTATTAACCTGACTGTTATTTTGTTCAAACTTCAGACCTTTGGTCATTTTACTATGAGCATTACATTTTGTAAATTGTGGGTCGTAAACCAATTATATCCAGTATCAGTCAGCAGTTAAGAGAAATTCCATCTCTTGTCTCATTTATATCCCTGCATGATATTGAGATCAATAAAACCATAAGAAAAATCTGAACACAGCGTGTTCTAATTGTACTGTACTATTTAATATATACACAGCATGTATATTATTCAACTTGCGGTGTAAAATCTTTTATATAGTCCAAGTTTTGAACACAACGTGTTTTATAAACTTACTATCAACCAATACACAACGTGTACTGTAAAACTTGCGGTAAAATATATTCACGACAAAATTCTGAATACAGCGTGTTCTTATCGTGCATTCAACAAATACACAACGTGTATTGTACAACTTGAGTTGTAAAACCACATGTACCATGTGTAAAACGAAATGCACGGATTATCAATCCTTTCAAACCAAGACTTCGTCATTGGTAGATTTAATTCGTTTTCAAAGGCTTTACAAACCTTGCAACTAAGACCACGTCTTAGAAAATTTATTAACACCGCAATAACCATATAACCGACAAGGGCTCATGTCCAGATGTCGCCAGAAAAAATATGAGTGTTTATCACAATGGAAGCACTATTTATACGGTATGTGACGTCACTTCCAGGTAGGTTTTTAGCTTTTTTTGAAGGGCGATCCCGAGCATAATAGCCAGGAAATAATGCTACTTGATACTCCGATATGCCGAAGGCTGGATGAAAAGAATGACTAAGTTCAAAAGCTAGTATTTTTTTCATAAATTATCGAAAATCAAAACCTAGCAATATGCACACCTCTGATATATGTACAATTGATCTGCAAAAGAACAACTTCCTATCTTGAGAACTGTAGGAGGAGTTATCCGTATAATGAGGGTACCCTATATGCAATATTTTGCCAAAAAATGACTAAGTTCAAAAGCTGGTATTTTTTCGATCAATTATCGGAAATCAAAATCCTAGCAACATGCACACCTCTAATATATGTACAATTGATCTTTAAAAGAACAACTTCCTATCTTGAGAACTGTAGGAGGAGTTAACCGTAAAATGAGGGTACCCTATATGCAACATTTTGCCAAAAACTGACTAAGTTCAAAAGCTGGTATTTTTTCGATAAATTATCGGAAATCAAAATCCTAGCAATATGCACACCTCTGATATATGTACAATTGATCTGCAAAAGAACAACTTCCAATCTTGAGAACTGTAGGAGGAGTTATCCGTACAATGAGGGTTCCCTATATGCAATATTTTGCCAAAAAATGACTAAGTTCAAAAGCTAGTATTTTTTTCATAAATTATCGGAAATCAAAATCCTAGCAATATGCACACCTCTGATATATGTACAATTGATCTGCAAAAGAACAACTTCCTATCTTGAAAACTGTAGGAGGAGTTATCCGTACAATGAGGGTACCCTTTTGGCAGCCGCCCGCCCGCCCATCCGCCCGCCATTTTCACCATTTTAATAACCGAATTTTTCCGTTGGAAACCCAGTTAATAAAATCTGTCCATCCGCCCCATATTTTTTGCAAATCTGGATGAGAATTTAAAAATTAATTTTATGTTGCCTAATATATGTTTTTTTATGTTGAGATCTGAAAACTACCTACTTACATTAAGTTTCATACCGACCCACTGTCCCAGTAAATAAACCAAATTTAATGTTGGCTTCATATTACTTACATATCGTTCAAATCAAAATTTTTGTCAGCATTCTCAGACTTTTGCACATCTCCTTGTATGTCTTTTATCATATCCTGTTCTATGTACAATTTGTTTTTATACATCTGTTTTCGCAATCCGCGAATGTTCTCCAAATCATAAGAGAAGACAACATTTTCTTTGAGAAGATGAGTGAAAGTATTTACACACTTGCTGAAATCTGGACAATGAGGATAATTCTTCAGAATATCTTCCTTTACTTCCATCATAAAATCTTCAAAAATCTCGGGTTTCTCATCAAAGAAAATATTGATTTCCTTCAAATCAGAATATTTCCATTTGCTAGCAGGAAAATTGCCATCCTTTCCATCAGAGAGCACACTCTCACAATAGTCTGTATCGGAGGGGTCATCTATATAAGGTTCTTCATCAGATTCCGACAGAGTTTCTTCTTTTTTCTGTGTTTTAAAAGGTACTTCTCCACTAGGACCTGGCATTTCATCTGTGGTAGTCTTTGAAAGAGAAACAAGAATGCAGATGCAAGTAAACGTAGAAATTTCTGCATGGCTATTAATTTCATTAAATACACAACAGAGTCCAAACTTTCCTCAATATTCCTTTGCAATAAATTACAATCACTTAGTAATGCACATGCGAGGCTATGTTAAGGCTGTCCGAAGCTAAATATATATAAACAAGAGGCCCAGGGGCCACATCACTCACCTGAGCAACAATTGCCTTAATTCTGATCAAATTATCATTACAGTATTAAAATATCTTGACAACTGAGTACAGTAGATCTTGCTAAAAAAAAAATTTAAAAATCTGCCAATTTTTATCCACCTCTTATTTTTTGGTAAATACCAAGCCCCTTTTGTTGTTGTACCTGTAAGAAGATTTTTCTCTATTCCTATATACCCCCCCCCCCCCATTTCGTGGCCCCACTTTTCTCTATGGAATCATGGTTTCATCAAACTTAAATCTGCATAACCTGTGCTTTCACATGAAGAACTGAATTTTGGACCGAAAACTTTCCCAGAATATTTTTAAAGATTTTCTCTATATATTCCTATGTAAAAATTCAAACCGCCATCACGGTCCCACCCTACCACTAGGGACTGTGATTTTGCAAACTTGAATTTACACTACCCGAGGATGCCTCTACACAAGTTTAAGCTTTTCTGGCCAAATAGTCTTTAAAAAGAAGATTTTTAAAGATTTTCTCTATATATTCCTAAGTAAAAATTCATCCCCCATTGTGGCCTCACCCTACCCCTGGACTATTATTCAAACAAACTTGAATCTATATGATCTGGGGATGCTTCCTGGCCTAATAGTTTTGAGAAGAAGACTTTTTAAGATTTTCTCTATATATAAAAATTCATCCTCCATTGTGGCCCCGCCCTACCCCTAGAGACCATGATTTGAACAAACTTGAATCTACGTTATCTGAGGATGGTTACACGCCAATTTGAGCTTTCTTGGCCAAATAGTTTTTAAAAGAAATTTTTGAAAAGATTTTCTCTCTATATATATTCCTTTATAAAAATTTATCCCAAAATTGTGGCCCCACCCTACCCCCGGGCACCATGATTTGAACAAACTTGAATCTACACTATCTGAGTGTGCTTCCACTAAAATTTGAGCTTTCCTGGCCCAATAGTTTTTGTGAAGAAGATTTTTAAAGATTTTCTCTATATATTCCTATGTAAATCTTGATCTCCCAATTGAGGCCCCACCCTACCCCCGGGCACCATTATTTGAACAAACTTGAATCTACACTTCCTGGGGATGTTTCCATTTTAATTTGAGCTTTCCTGGCCTAATAATTTTTGAGATGAAGTTTTTTTAAGATTTTTTCTATATATTCCTATGTAAAACTTATTCCCCAATTTGGGCCCCACCCTATCCCCGGGCACCATGATTTGAACAAACTTGAATCTACACTACCTGAGGATGCTTCCATTTTAATTTGAGCTTTCCTGGCCTAATAGTTTTTGAGAAGATTTTTAAAGATTTTCTCTATATATTCCTAAGTAAAACATGATCCCCCAATTTGGGCCCCACCCCTACCCCCGGGCACCATGATTTGAACAAACTTGAATCTACACTACCTGAGGATGCTTCCATTTTAATTTGAGCTTTCCTGGCCTAATAGTTTTTGAGAAGATTTTTAAAGATTTTCTCTATATATTCCTATGTAAAACATGATCCCCTTATTGTGGCTCCACCCTACCCCCGGGGACCATGATTTGAACAAACTTGAATCTACACTACCTGATGATCCCTTCACACAAGTTTAAGCTCTTCAGGCCGAATAGTTTTTGAGAAGAAGATTTTTGAAAAATACCAACAAATTTTCAATAATTCTCAATTATCTCCCCTTTAAAGAGGGCGTGGCACTTCATTTGAACAAACTTGAATCCCCTTCACCTAGTGATGCTTTGTGCCAAATTTGGTTGAAATCTGCCCAGTGGTTCCTGAGAAGAAGATGAAAATGTGAAAAGTTTACAACAACGACGACGACAACGACGACAGACAACGGACAAATTGTGATCAGAAAATCTCACTTGAGCCTTTGGCTCAGGTGAGCTAAAAAATGAAACTTTATGTATTTTAATTATCGAAAAATACTTTAACTGAGCGAGTTTCTTTAAACTTTTATAACATAAATTAACAGTGACATCCAACACTATATTTGATGTATTTTTGTGACGTCATATATTTTTCTTAAGCACGTGACGGGTGTATTCTAACACAGTAAATAATCTGTAAAAATTGCATCGGCGCAAGTGAATATTAATGAAATTAAATCAAAAATATTTTTATGAAAAATCCTTATGAATATTTCGTTTATTTGAAATATTGTAAAAACATTTCGCACTGCCATCGAAATTAGGCACATTTTTACCTTTTAAGCTCGATTTACACAAAATCGGGTCAATCGGTAGGTTTCCCCCGGCAAGATTCACATTGGTACTTATTTTCTCTCCCGATTTCACGTAAAATATACTAAGATTGTTTTTATCTTTCACTTGCGCCAAGCAATTTTTTATATGCATATACATATCACCATTCATTAGATTACACGTTGCAGGGGGAGTCTCAAAACCATTAGTTTATGAATAGTTTTTTACCTATTACGAAGCTTTAAAACTGTTGATTTTTTTATACTCCATATCGGTGATATTGAATTTAGTATCACTTGTATTTACAACAATGTCTGTGTAAAGGAATGAAGAGGTTTTATTATGCACAATGAATATCACTTATTATGTTACGATACATTCCCTAAGAACGATCGAAAGGAATGCAGATCGTGACGTCAAAGTTAACTATGACGTCTTTATATCTTATGAAGTACAGACAAGTGACTTTCTACATATTGCTGTGAAATTAATCGGGCAGCCTTAACATAGCCGCGTGTCCTTTGAATTCCAAGATCTAATACCCCCTCCATTTTACTGACAACTTCAACACAAATTTTACTTACTTTGTTTTTTTTTGCAGAGGAGCATTGTTTTTTAGAATCTTCTGTGTGTCTTTTCCTTCTCTTACTAGTATGTAAAGGCTGTCGGGGTTTACGGAAAGACATTATTGAACCTATTAAAAAAATGTGTAATTAAACATTTTGTAAACAATACAGATTATTGAAATGAATATGAGATAATCTCTTTTAATTGATTGAATAGCATTGTCTCACAGTGGATGACTTAACTAGGTACAGGTTAACCAATTTAAGATAGTCAGCATCAGTAAGAGTTATCTAAGTTAGCAACTTCCTCTTCCTCTCTACCATCTGGCCAGGAAAGCCACACAAAGAAAAGATTTTAAATCTGAGGTACATCAAGAACCCAGAATGCCTCCAAAACGACGAAGAAACCAGGAAAAGGGGGGCATGATCTCTCCGGCAAGGGGCAGGGGTCATTATAAAAAGCCTCACCATCCCCAAAGGCAAGAAAAGCCTGGTTATACCGAGCCTCAGGCTGAGGCCAACATGATGCCCCCCTGCCTCAACAACAGCCACCTTCAGATGTGAGTGATCATGAGAGCGGAACGGAGGACTTTGGGCTTCCCAATATTGGTAATTTTGAGAACTCAAATTTTTCTTTGGATTTGAATCTTTCTGACTTCACTCCAGTACCTGAAGTTAGTTGTTTTGACAAGGTAGGGCAGCATGTGCCTTTGAAATTAAAGCAAAAAATCTGGGAGGGACAATTTATTGATTAAAGTTTATTATTAAAATCAGCCAAAGAAATTAACAACAGTTTGGGGGGTCAAGGCGAGATAAAAATTAGAGATGGGAAATTCTGTATTGTCAGGTCAAATTTTGGCCCTTACCTGACAATAGACAAATGGACCGATGCTTTCATGATATTCATGAGTGTAATGTTAGAAAAATTTAGAACCAGGACACAGGAGATGTTAAAATATATGCGTGATATCAGACTAGCTGCGGCTAGATCGCAAGGTTGGTTTAAGTACGATGAACAGTATCGTCTTCGTAAAGCCAGCCACCCCGAATCATCTTGGGGTGTAATCAATCACGAATTTTGGCTCTTATATGTGACAGGTCAGGCTGGTTCTGAAAGTAAAGCTCAGGCCAGCAATGCTAAGCATTCCTATTGATCACTTACTTATTTTTATTGCCCATTTGTCCATTTCAGGTACAGCGTACAGAACAGCTGCTCTGTACATTAGTGCTCTATCTTATATTCACAAATTAAGAGGCATCCAAGATAACACCCAATCCTTTATTGTTAAAAAAGCCTTGCAGGGTCTTCATAAAAAGCGAGGCGTCACAATAGATCCGCGAATTTCCTTTAACTTTATCCATTTTACATAGGGTCATATTAGCATTGCCATCTATTTGCAGATCCCCCTACGAGAGTGTTTTATTCTCCACAATTTTTTTTTTCATCACATATCACGGTTTGCTTAGGGTAAGTGAGGTCTTGGCCATCCACAGGGCACACATCTCCGTTGAGGGAAACAATGTCAGTATTTTAATTCCAAGGTCAAAACAGATCAGATGGGAAATGCAATCACGTTGCACATATCTAGACAACCCAATGCTGACACATGTCCAGTAAGTTGGGTACTAAAATTTTTACGCCTACACCCCGACAGCGGCTCTCTTCTATTTTTTACTCAATGACATATGGATGATAAAGCCATAACAAGATACCAATTTAATTGCATGCTCCAAAAGACTCTCCAATTTAATATCATTCAGGGACATTTTAGACCACATAGCTTTAGAATAGGCAGAGCTACAGATCGTGCAAAACAAGGGGTTTCAGAATCAGAAATTAAAGCTTTAGGCAGATGGGAATCAAGGGCTTTTCAAAATTATATTAGATTGTAAATTCATTGTTTTTTGTAATGGAATACAGGCTAATTTGGTCAAAAGTATTCCAGATTTCAAAACAGTCTGGATAGTGGGAACCTCATTACCGTATTGGGCCGGGGAGGAAGCAGTGAAGAGACCAGGTGGAAAGAACCTGAACCTTGGCGTGGACATCACCTGGAAAGGAGTAAGGGGACTATACTGGAAAGACCTGGACAAACTTATTTCTAATGAGATTAAAAACCAACCACACCCTGATGTATTGGTCATTCATGCTGGATCCAATGATCTTACAGCAGCTGGCAATACAGCACTGCGATTTTCGCATGAAATTCAATGTAGTTTGTATCGCTATAATGTAATTCTTCCAAAAACATTACTTATTTGGTCAACTATGCTTCCCCGCCTCTACTGGCATGGGCCCCCCCCCCCCCCTTAGGCAAGGGTGGGGCTAAGATTTATTTAAAGCAGCGCAAGGTAAACAAGGCTATTAGAAAATTTATTACATCTGAAGTAAACGGGGCTTGCATTGTTCATGACAAAAATATTAATGTTCACCAAACTGGCTTGTTTAGGTATGATGGAACCCATTTATCAGAAAGGGGAAACAAGGCTTATTTAAACAATATCCAAGGGGGTTTAGAATTCATTTTAAGGGGAAAGGGGAAGATTTTTGGATGAATTAGTTGTTTGTATAGTGCAATACACTTGCTAGTAGATTAGAACATAGGCCCTTAGTAACACATGTTTCAAAGGGGGCAAATTTTTTAGTGGGGAACATCATATCGATGTTAGTGGCGGGGGTCAAGGGAGACATAACCTCTGCACTAGCTTAACCTGGTTGTCTCTGCCCATCTGCATAAAGCATGAGGGGGTCTCATGGCGGTGTGTTAACATGGAAGTTAAATGCCATTGAGCAAATGTGGGTAATGTGTTCCTAAACTGCTTGGGGTCTGCAGCATTTCAGTGCTCAGACCCCCTCTACCTCTATAAAAAGGAGGAGAGGCTACAAGCTGGTGGTGTTAAAAAGTTAAACCAGGTAGCAAGCCAGAGGCAGGGTGTAAAAGCTGTGCAGCTTGTATGCCTAGCCACCATGCGTGTCGGGCATGGGGCTTCATGGCACTCGCATAAGCGAGGCCACTAGCTTGCCCATTTTGTTAAGGTATCCTAGTTGTCTCCCTTGACTCCTGCAAAATTTGCGGCCATTTCAATCCAACATTTATGTATTGTATGATTTTATGGTTGTTCCAGTAATAAATATGGAAACATACATTTGGTGTTATTAATTACTATTGGCTGGAAGTCAATCAGGAAGGGAAAATGGCAATGGCAAAGAATGTAGTTGGCTGCAATATTCAATTAAAGATAATCAAAGATTACAAAGCTCACCGAGACGAGGCATCACCTTTATGAGGCATCACCTTTATGAGATCACCTTTATGAGGCATCACCTTTATGAGATCACCTTTATCATACTATATGAAAATCATAATTAATGATCTTGAATATTCATGGATACTGTAGTGTGTTTTGACACAATATCGTATATCATAATTATGTTAAAAAATTGTATGATAATCATATGTTCATTTCATACGGTATTGTAAGATACAATGTTTATCAATAAAATACTATGAAATATAATATCACATTCTTTAATACTATACAATATAAATCATATGATACAATATAATACTGTAATATATAATACAATATAATAATTATTGTAACTAATGATATGACATATTATTATACTTTCATGTTAAATACTGCAATCTGATTGGTTTAGACGCAGTTGACAATCCGTTCTCTCTCCCTCGCACGCTTAGCAACGGGCCGATAGAACGAATTGTTACATGCGCGTTAATTATGCGCGTACGGTTCGCCGTAGAATTCACGTCTTTTCTATATAAAAGCAGTAAAATTTGCTATAAAAATTAAGACATTCAGTATAATAAAATAAATAGTGCCTGTTTGGGAGGGTACAAGTTGAAATTGACACCCCTCGAAAACCATTGTCAACCTCCGCTTCGCGTCGGTTGACAATGGTTTTCTCGGGGTGTCAATTTCAACTGGTACCCTCCCAAACAGGCACTATTTATATAATGTACCAATATATGATATTTTATCTTGTTATACTTTCATGTTAAATACTGAAATCTGATTGGTTAAGACGCAGTTCATAATCCGTTCTATTACCCTCAGCGTTAGCAACGCACTTAGCAACGGGTAACATTAAAAATTGTTACATGCGCGAAAATTATGCGCATACGGTTCGCTGTAGAATTCACGTTATTCCTATATAAAAGCAGTAAAATATTCTTAAAAATTAAGACATTCAGTATAACAAAATAAATAGTGCCTGTTTGGGAGGATAACAGTTGAAATTGACAACCCTCGAAAACCATTTTCAACCTCCGCTTCGCGTCGGTTGACAATGGTTTTCTCGGGGTGTCAATTTCAACTGTTACCCTCCCAAACAGGCACTATTTATATAATATAGTATGATACAGCATTGTATCATGATATACAGTAACAGTTATAGTTTTTAATTAAATAATATAATATAATGCATAATACAGTACACGCAGGCAACGCGGATCCCGTATTGGCCCGCGTTCCTGTCACGGTATTTTATCGTTCCCACTATACACCATCGCGGTTTTTGATCGCAGTATTGATAGCGCCCCTGATTACACTGCAACTGTGTGATTTACCGTTATTCCTGCTGCTGCTTGTTGTTGTTACTCTACCTGTATGGTACATTACAGGCAATGCAGGGATTGTAAATCCATGTGAAATCTGTGAGTTCATATTAATTCTAAATAAATATATAAGATTTATAAAGAAAGAATTTCATAAAATTGCATGGTGAATAATTTCGAATTACGATAAAGCACGATGATTATGCTGGTAAATTATGTGCTGTGTAAATAAGAACACACACCTCTTTAGAGGACTTTTACATGTATCGGTAGGTGTGCTTATTTCAGTTATTATTTCTATTTATTATTTGTTATTAATCTTTTTAGAACAATCTTAAGATTAAATATTTTCATTAGATGTACTTGTAAATGCTGAGCAATTTTATCTTCTTATTTTATAAATACTCATAGCGCCGTAAACTGTCAATACATACCGTAAATTGTGAAATGAACAGGTGTCGGGAATCAACTTAACAAATCAGTTTTTCCTTCAAATAACAAACTTATACATATATAAGGTTGTTGGTTGCTCAAATGCACATTGATTCATAACATGTTATATCAGTATGCTTTCTTGGCTTTCTTGTGTGTATTGTTTAAGTCGCGATCATTTCCTGTGAAATAGTGATCAACAAACCCAGGGTAGAAAACGACATGCCCTCGGGGGTTTTCACACCTGTTCAAGCCAACGAAAAACTGTCTTCATCTAACCCATTTTCAATCTTACTGAGGAGATTTTTCTATCTTACAGAAGAGGAGAGAGAGAGAGAAAGAGAGAGAGCACGTTTAGGCATATTTTTAGGATCATTCATTTAAAATATACTAATATTCAATATTCATTAATTTATAGAATTTATTAAAGAATATGGTACACTGTGATTAAATCCAACATGCAATTTCAGTATTGCACCTGTCAATCAAATCAGCCCACGAGCTGCTCCATGTGCTCGATCCATGGTTGCATGGTTAAAACAAGAGGCCCATGGGCCACATTGCTCACCTGAGGAACAATAGGTATGATAAAATCAGCTTAATGGAGTCATATTACAAACAATCTGGACAATGTACAATAATACATGTAGATCCTGTATAAATAAAATCCATTTTTCCCCTGAATATTCTTATGTTTATAATCATTAGTCCCTTTTCTAACAGAATGATTTTAAAGTCATATCACATGTTGAGCATTGCAGTTCTCAAAAAGATCCTTAACAATTGTTTATATATGGGATATAAAGCTACATCAAACTCTGAACCTTCTTGTGAGGCCAAAGAATTGTCCTGGAGCCAAAGTTATAACAATTATAAAGAATCATCTTGCTGATTAGTTTCTGAGAAGAAGATTTTTAAAGATTTACTCTATATATACCTATGTAAAACTTTAACACCCTCCCCCATGTGGCCTCACCCTACCCCCAGGGATCATGATTTTCACAACTTTGAATCTACACTACCTGAGGATGCTTCCACACAAGTTTCAGCTTTCCTGGCTGATTAGTTTCTGAGAAGAAGATTTTTAAAGATTTACTCTATATTTTCCTATGTAAAATTTCGACCCCCAATTGTGGCCCCACCCTACCCCCTGGGGTCATTATTTTCACAACTTTGAATCTACACTACCTGAGGATGCTTCCACACAAGTTTCAGCTTTCCTGGCTGATTAGTTTCTGAGAAGAAGATTTTTAAAGATTTACTCTATATATTCCTATGTAAAATTTCGACCACCCCCATAGTGCCCCCACCCTACCCCCGGGGATCATGATTTTCACAACTTTGAATCTACACTACCTGAGGATGCTTCCACACAAGTTTCAGCTTTCCTGGCTGTTTAGTTTCTTGGAAGAAGATTTTTAAAGATTTACTCTAGATATTCCTATGTAAAACTTCGATCCCCCATTGTGGCCCCACCCTACCCCGGGGGTCATAAATTTCACAACCTTGAATCTACACTACCTGAGGATGCTTCCACACAAGTTTCAGCTTTCCTGGCTGATTAGTTTCTGAGAAGAAGATTTTTAAAGATTTACTCTATATATTCCTATGTAAAACTTGATCCCCCAATGTGGCCCCACCCTACCCCCGGGGGTCATGATTTTCACAACTTTGAATCTACACTACCTGAGGATTCTTCCACACAAGTTTCAGCTTTCCTGGCTTTCTGGTTCTTGAGAAGAAGATTTTTGAAAATTTCTCGAAATTTTTCATAATTTCTAATTATCTCCCCTTGAAAACGGGTGTGGCCCTTAATTTTCACAACGTTTAATCCCCTTTGCCTAAGGATGATTTGTGCCAAGTTTGGTTGAAATTGGCCTAGTAGTTCTTGAGAAGATGTTGAAAATGTGAAAAGTTTACGGACAGACGGACAGACGGACGACAGACAAAATGTGATCAGAATAGCTCACTTGAGCTTTCAGGTCAGGTGAGCTAAAAACAGAAACTAAATGCTAAGAAAACACTTGCACCCTGCTAACACATTTGATTGGCTGTTTAATTAAATCATTGCATGATAATTTATTTTTTAATTACCTTTTTAAAAGATGATTATGGAATAATGACTCGCATCTATTTCATTTGCAATTACTCTATCACTATTAAATTAAATACTAAATATTTAAAATAGCTATGAATTTAATAAAAATATATTTAAAAAGGCTACAAGTATACTGATAACCTCTGTCAAAATCTAGTTAAAAATCGTCACGTAATTTAATATTTTGTCTTTCGGGGAGATAACTCCTGTTTGTATAAGATACTTTTCCATCGATAATGTTACCGTGGCGGGGACTGGTAGATGATGAGTTTACCGTTATGGGAAAGCAGTATACCTGTCTCACCTGGCCGATCACCTCGATGTGTTTATACCGTGACGGGTCGTGGGAAACACGGGATCCGCGTTGCCTGTACTGTACCATACAATATAGTATAATATGATACAATATCACATCACATAATTCATATGATACAATATCATATCACATTATACATCACAATATTGCAACATATGATATGATATAGTATGATATTGAAGTATATTGTATAATATGATTCATAATATGACATTGTATCATATGATACAATATTATTTTAAACACCATTGTATCATATCATACAATATCATGTGATACTGTAATATATTATATAATACAATATTACACATGATAATTTCATGAATAATATTACATCATAATAAAAACCAAAAGGCCCATATGCCACATCATTCACCTAAGCAACAATAGGCATGATAAAATCAGCTTCATGGAGTCATAATACAAAATATCCGGACAATGTAGTATAATACATGTAAATCATGTATAAATAAAAATCAGTTTTCCCCTGAATATTCTAATTTTTATAACAAGTCTCTTTTCTAACCCTACGATTTTATAGTCATATTATCACATTCAACATTGCAGTTCTCAAAAAGACCCTAAACAATTGTTTAAACATTTGTCATTTTTGTCAATAATTTAAATATTTTCTTTGTACAACTTTATCCCCAATGTGGCCCCACCCTACTCCTAAAGATTTTGATTTGAACAAACTAACAAGAGGCCCATGGGCCACATCGCTCACCTGAACAACAATAGCCATTAAATTGTAAATACCGTATTTTTCAGGGCAAAGGCCGGTATTTTTTTTTCTCCGATGAGCGAGCCCCGGCTTATCCCCCGGGATCGGCTAATCTTAGAATCAAAGTTGAAAAAATTTAACAGTAAAATATAAAAATCCACTGTTTTTATCAGTTGTACTGTTGTAGCAGTTTATTATCATTATGAGGTTTTTATTCATCCGTTTGAACTATTGTTCAATAGTTGTCCCGTTGATAATTTTTGTAATGACATCGTGAGTAATAAAATGTACAGTACTGTACGAGGTATTTCTTTACAATCCCAATCAAAAGAATTTTTTTCCCACGTTCGTGTATGAACCCTGGAAGCTATTATTGCGTAGTAAAAAAGAAAACGAAACCGGGTAGAATGTAATATGACCGTATTTTTGTGAATTCTTCATGTCTGCGTTCGTGGGAATCACTGGTCTTGGGTGTAGAATAAATCAAATGCTTTGTGTTTTTACAATTAATTTTCTGTTGGATGAAATAACGGTATTCTAGTGTTGTGTGTGTATATACAAAGGTGTGAAACCCGTGACTAAAACACAGCCTGGGGGCACGTTGTGTACACCGTTACACTTCTTTGCATTAACTGTGTTTTTAACATTACAACTTCTCTGCATAACGGCAAGTCACTATTTAATTAATTAATGGAAAGAACACAAATTAAATATTTTATGTTTGGTATTTTGTTTTCTCATTCATAGCGATTACGGGGGATAACTCTATTTGAATATGAAACCACGTGTTGAGCTAATGGACGCCATACCCCGTATTTACAGGTAGTTTTCAAAGTATAACTTGATTAAGTGAGATTTAGCAATGAGGTATTAATAAAATATAAAAGGTTTGGTAAAATATAATACTTTGTTCTACCAGACAGAACCACGGAGGTTGTGCAATGTTAAATTTACACTATGTAAAATTACGATACATAACGATACACCGACGAATACGGAAGAGACCAAACAGCCACAAAACACAGATTAATTTTTAAAAATTGCTTAAAATATATACCATATTTTTCGGGGCATAGGCCGGTATTTTTTTTCTCCGATGAGCGAGCCCCGGCCTATCCCCCGAGATCGGCTAATCTTAGACTTAAAGTTGAAAAAATTTAACAGTAAAATATAAAATCCACTGTTTTTATCCGTTGTACTGTTGTAGCAGTTTATTATGAGGGTTTGGTTTTTTCCATTCGTTTGAACTATTGTTCGATAGTTGTCCCGTTGATAATTTTTGTAATGACATCGTGAGTAATAAAATGTACAGTACTGTACGAGGTATTTCTTTACAATCCCAATCAAAAGAATTTTTTTCCCACGTTCGTGTATGAACCCTGGAAGCTATTATTGCGTAGTAAAAAAGAAAACGAAACCGGATAGAATGTAATATGACGGTATTTTTGTGAATTCTTCATGTCTGCGTTCGTGGGAATCACTGGTCTTGGGTGTAGAATAAATCAAATGCTTTGTGTTTTTACAATTAATTTTCTGTTGGATGAAATAACGGTATTCTAGTGTTGTGTGTGTATATACAAAGGTGTGAAACCCGTGACTAAAACACAGCCTGGGGGCACGTTGTGTACACCGTTTCACTTCTTTGCATTAACTGTGTTTTTAACATTACAACTTCTCTGCATAACGGCAAGTCACTATTTAATTAATTAATGGAAAGAACACAAATTAAATATTTTATGTTTGGTATTTTGTTTTCTCATTCATAGCGATTACGGGGGATAACTCTATTTGAATATGAAACCACGTGTTGAGCTAATGGACGCCATACCCCGTATTTACAGGTAGCTTTCAAAGTATAACTTGATTAAGTGAGATTTAGCAATGAGGTATTAATAAAATATAAAAGGTTTGGTAAAATATAATACTTTGTTCTACCAGACAGAACCACGGAGGTTGTGCAATGTTAAATTTACACTATGTAAAATTACGATACATAACGATACACCGACGAATACGGAAGAGACCAAACAGCCACAAAACACAGATTAATTTTTAAAAATTGCTTAAAATATATATGTTAAGCAAATTTAATAACTTTAATTACTCTTTTGACTTTCTACATCGATATACTGAAAGTATATACTTAATACGATGACTTCCTTAATCAGCGGTCATACTTTCACTATAGTAATCATCGATTGAAAATCGGCTTATCCCCCAATTCGGCTAGTCTAAGGATTTTTCTTGAATTTTGTCTAAAAATTAGCAATTCGGCTTATGCCCCACATCCACATATGCCCCGATATACGGTAACCTACATATTAAATATCAGCTTCATATATATGCATCCCTTCAAATGTTAGAGAGCAGAAACAGAGAATTTTTAATTTTTGTTTAAGTTCATGAGGCATAACTCTGTCAAAAATCAATGGACCGAAACAAATTCAAATTCAACCTGTATGTTCATAATACACATCCATATCACAGACTTGAATGTGTGCAACGGTTGTTGAGATAATGGTTGAAAAGGGAATGAAGACGGAATGACAGGACTGAAGGACTGAATGTCCGAATGACTGAACTATAATTATAATGACTGAACACTATATACCCCAGCAATTTTATGGCGTGGGGATAAAAATCATAGAGACCTATGATTTGCCAACATTTTATACCTTATTAACAATTATTGAATTTTATTTTAATAATATACTTGATATTTAGCATAATGTATCAAAATGATAGATAAAGTAAATGATTTGGTGTTTTTATAGTATCTATTGTTTTTATAAATAAGTACAAGTACATAACAATGCATTGTCCATGCAATTGTTTATACATAAATTTTTAAATTATTGAAAAATTACGTGGTAAACCCTTATCGCTGACATTTTCACAATGATAACACTAACTATTTTCATGAGCACCGTTTATTTAGAAAACAAACACTGTTAATAAAAATCAACAATTTATTTTTTAATTGAGCAATTTTCTCTTGCCTTGCCGCGGACATTTTTGACACCTATTTCATTTATGTTTATAAAACTAATATTGTTAATACATGTCTGAACAATTCACTTGATTCCCTTTCATATCTTATCTGCCAGTTATGTATCATAAATACATTGATTAATTTGGTTTCTCTCGCCTCAGGCGTATAATTATTGTATACATCTATTACCGACATTCGGAAGCCATGTTTAAAAAATCCCCGGGTGTAAATCATGTGACTGATCAAAATGGTCGCCTAATGCATGTCAAGTGTACAGTTTCGGATCAAAATACGATAACTGCTGACCGCGTTATACAGGTGATTATATAGGATTATATAGGATTTTTCATCGGGAGAAAATAAAATGATCGCATACGAAATGTGACTACTTAATAGGGGTGACCGCTTCAGCAGTTTTGACTGTATCAATATTAAATGATTTATTTTTTATGTCATTACCGTTCTATGATAATTTGTCCTCTTAACTGAGAGTTTTTGACATGACAACATCAAGAATAAATCATATAATGCTATACTAAACAATAAAAATAGAGGAGAAATAATCTAAAGAAAATTGTGACCATGCCCGTTCAAAAAATATCCTGAACAATTTAATGTGTACTGGTAAAAAAAACGCACTTATTACATCTCATACCCACTAGTATCTAAACATCCTGACTAAAATGTGCTGAATTATAGGGAATAAAGAGGAGATATAGTGCAATGAACATTTATATTAAACTCTTTATTATTCAACAACATTATATCCGAGACTGAACTATTGTTCTACTTATAAATAAATAAATAACAAATCTTATAAACTATGAATAATGTAAATTTACTGAAAAAATTGATTTATCATAATTCATTGTTTGATCACATGCTGCGCTCGCCCCAACGGTCGCACCGTAAAACATATTATAATATGTGAGAGGAAGGCGATGTTTTTTGGTGGAGGGAAGATCTTGTTGACAAAGAGACGAGAACTTTGTCTGTTGTTCCTGTTGCGCTTGCCTCAACAGACACACCGTAAAATTAGAACATATTAGTTTTACAACGTAATGAAACATTCAGAATAATGTTGAGTTAGAGGCATAGACATTAGTAAAACTGTTGTCATTACTTACAAGTTACTGGTCTATATCTCCTGAACACTATACCATATATACTGTATACAGTAACCGTAACGTGTTCACGGTGTAAATTAGAATCACTCGGAACTACTCGGATGTCTCGCGCACTCGACAATATGTATGGAGCGTAGCGGAATCAGCCGAGGATTGCCGATTGAGATTAGAATAGCAGCCGAGGGGTGCCGAGTGCCTTTGGTCAATCGTGGGGCATAGACATTTCGAGGTCCGGATGTTTCGGAACCGGATAAGACGTTCCAGGACCTGCATAAACTCTTTAAGGTGGGATACAACGTAAAACTTTATTTTATGGATTTAACTCCTACTCGTACTCAAGCTAGTACGTTTTCCGCTAAGTACTATTTGGAGTATGCTCCAAAAGCCGGTGGAGGAATTGTGTCTCTGGAGTAAGGCAGAGCACGGTTCTAACTCATATAAATAGTCCTGGCATGTAGGCAAACTGCACATGTATTCAGATGACAAACTTATCAACAACTTGTGATAATGGCAAATGTTTTTTTAACGAGAGAAGGGGGCGTAGATATAAACAACTTTTAAAAGATTGAGGCAATTAATGGTCTGGAATCTCTCTCTCTCTCTCTCTCTCTCTCTCTCTCTCTCTCTCTCTCTCTCCTCTTTCTCTCTCTCTCTCTCTCTCCTCTTTCTCTCTCTCTCTCTCATACTCTCATAATTTCATAATATTTTAATTATTGTGTAAATTAACTTTTTCGGATTTTGTGTTAAATGCTACAAAAGCTTATCCTCTATTTCGACAACTGTTTTTAAAACGTTTTAAAGTCCGCGCAGCCTTAAATATCCCACCTGAGGTACCACTTTTTCTTTTACTTGAATTCTGTTTATGTTTATTGACACTTCAACTTTCATCTTATTACATGTATTTCTTTTATGTACATGCTGCTAAAATTTCATGAGTTACTCAATAGCTGTTTGGTAATTGTGTTCCTTACATCTGTACTTATTTTGTTAACCGCGTTCATTGTGTTATTTCAATTGTTAACTATATATGATTTCAAATTGTAAACTATCGGCAGTTGGAATCAGACCTTCGGTGTTGATGCATACAAAACTCATGTAAAAATATATTCCATGTTAAGTCTATATAAAAGTCTAAAAACTAAAAGGCGTGTTGGCTTGTTGGAGATTTAAGGTGGCTCTATACATCCACAGTTTATTCCAATTTTCAATAGAAGACCACAAAACATATACTTATCAAATATTAAAATGATGATAGGGATACTGTATAAGTATTTTTAAAGAATTTTTTATTGTTTTTTCGAGTTTTTGTAAAATAATTTTTAAAAACTTAACTATTAACAAATTGCGAGAAATTTTTTTGTCAGATGATGGATATTTCCTTCAGACACCTTAAAAAAATATAACACTTCTTAACATTCAAAAATGTTATTTAAATATTGCAATTTTTTTAGTATTTCCCCAAAACATAATTTTTCATATTTTCTTACTCCGTTGACAAATCATCTGAAAAATCTGCTTGATGTTATAAGAAGATGTATTTCAATAAATGTGACATAAAAAATTGAATGAAATAATTTAAATTTTATTTGGTGTGAAAGTTCCTCAGTTAAGAGTTATCCTTCCTAAGTCCCAAGGCCCAAACACCTTGGGGACTTTTCATTTCTGAGTTGAAGAAAATTTCCTAAATATCATGTTGGAATAATAAATACATACATATTTCATTAAAGGCCTATATAAGTGAATATATTCGCTTTAATGCAAGGGAATTAACTCACAGTTGGTCCAGTATATAGTCCTGTACGTGAGAAAGCGCCCCGTAATAGTGTTACCTTTTTCTTTTTTTTATTAGATATAATTAACTGTAAATTACCCGAATTCTCAAGCAGAATAAATTCATCGACCATACTTTCTATAAATGTTTATTTAAGAATAAAAGAATGTGGGCGCTTAAGATGTACATTCGGCAGGAATCTGGGCGCACAAGGAGAGTGAAAATTTCATCAATTGATATTGAATATTTTTCGAATTATAACCGTTATTTGGTTTCTGTTGGATGTGGAATGAGTGGGAAAATATTTGAAAAGCAAAATGTTTTATTATAATATGGGTCTAAATATAGCAACACGATGCAATTCGTGCAAAATCCTACTTATTTACAACTGTTTTTAAATGATTGTGTTGTCTCTGGGTCTTCTCTCCACAAATTTGAAACGTGTAAAGATAACATATTTCAACATTAAAAATGTCGCTTTTTAAAAAAAGATGGAGAGATGACCCAGAGATGACTAATTATGTACTTTTTCAAATTATTTTTTGAAGGATAAAAAACAGTCCATTGATATGACAGTGTTGTTTATGACAAGTCTCGCATGGCTCAGTGGTTTCGTCCTGGATTAGTGAATACAAACATTCAGTGTTTTGGGTTCAAATCCAACTGGCGGTCTTTTTAAAAAAAAATTAAACTTTTTTGTTTTAAATGTCTGTTGTTGAATTATATCGGTATATTTTAATTTGTTGTTATTGATTTCTAGATCTGCTGCATGAACACTATAAAAAAAAATCTTTCTTATTACTAGTTTTTTAGGATATATACAATATAACTTCATTAAAATATGTTTGCATTAACATTTCCAACTAGTTATCGGTTTACCTCTCATTGCCATTTTTTGAGAGCTTAGTGAGTTTATTAATAACCGGAATAGCCATGTACTTCGACTCTCAACATAACATATTTTTGTTGAAACCTGTACATAGCCTTTCGAGGTTATAGACATTTAAATCCCAATTGATTCGTGTCGAGGATTCCTGCAAACTTACAATCTTGTGCGCTCACTTTCTTTGATGTCATAATACCTAAATTTTATATTTTAAATAATCATATGTGGAAGACTTAAGACTATGGGGTCACCGGGGCCCACCATCCTTGTATATATTCGAGCGTTTACAATCAAATATTAAACCAAACAATGCATTTCACTTTTCGTATACTTAGACATGTCTATGGTCTCGGTCATAATTTAAAATTTAAAAAGTTGAAAATTTGAACGTCATCAGTACAAATCCTGTCGGTGCTTTTAATATAACTTTTACTTTCCAACAATTTTTAAAACATTATTTTGGTCAAATATTGTAAAATTTGAAAAGTCTTAACCGCGGTCAAAGTACATGTATTTGGATTCAGGCACATAACATTGGGGAGGGGGGGGGGGTGAGGCAGGGGTGTCTCACCCCACTTTTTTTAACAGCAGACAATTGTATAAATAAAATATTGAATAATCATGGAGTTGCATGTCCCCCTCCAATTTTTGGAAGCATTTAATAAACGGAAGTGAAAATAAGGAAATAAATAGTAAAGGTTAAGAAATGCTACACCCATCCCCCTTTCCGAATGAAGATTTTCATGATTTCAAGAACTTCCATTTTTTGTGCTTGATAAGATTTTTTAGATGAGCCCCAGCCCCCCCCCCCCCCCCCCACACACACACACACATACACACACACTTTCTAAAACGATTCTATGGCCCGAGATTCGTATTGTACTTTTATCCACGGTAAAATCGACAGATGTCCCATACCACTTTAACAAAATACAAGAAACATTTGAGCAAAGTTAAAAAAAAATCCCAAAGAAATGACATGACTAAAGCAAGGTCTACATTGTACTTAATAAAGGTAAAAACAAAAACAATAGTTCTTACATTTTCTGAACAATCAGATAAGGAGAAGAAGTAAATAATTATCAATGATCAATTTTTTTAGGTTCAAGAATTGAAAACAGTAAAATGTTTAAGGAACCTTAAGCTTTACCCTCCCTATCTCCCCTTTGAGCCTCAGAAAGATGACCCGAGACCGTTTTATCAGCTGGCGCGTTTATGTCATTCTCCCTTTTCTGTTACTTCAGTCTCTGCGTACTGATACAGAGTTATATTCTCGAAATCATTCGTGGATATTTCATACGTAAAAGTGATTTTAAATTGCTTCGGAATTTTCCCGTGACTGTTGGAATAATTTTCTTTATATTTTCAAGTAAGCTCAATGTGTACATACTATTTGAATTTTAACATGTATTACATTTTAATTTATGAAAACAATAAGCATTGTACAATATCTTTTTAGCAAGTTATTTCTGAATCAGATTAATAATACAACATGGCAGAGAAGCAAGCTGAACGTTATAACACCAGGCAGGGAGAAAGTGAAAAGGTATGCTAACAAAAGTATTATAACTTTTATTACCGATCAAAGGCAATAATTTCTCAATGTTCTCAATGCTCAATGTCAAACGAACACCCCCCTCCTCTCACCCCCCCCCCCCACACACACAGTTAATGATTGCCTTTCTCGGTTTCCTATATAAAGAGCGATCTCTCTCTCTCTCTCTCTCTCTCTCTCTCTCTCTCTCTCTCTCTCTCTCTCTCTCTCCTCCTTTCTGTCATACGCCAGATGTGAAAATTTATTGCATATTTCTTTAACCATTTGGCATTTCTCGTGTCTTAGGTCATAAAATTTCCCAATTCGCGAGAAGTTTTTTTTTTTAAAAATAAATTAACGATAGGGGCACTGTCTGGGGATCTTTCTAGAGAGGAAACAGCTAATTTAATTTTTACCACATGTTAACGTTTTCTAACCTGCGAAAAGGTTAACAAAAAGGCGTAAACTGCAACAAATTATAATCTTAAAAGTAAAGAAGACCCTTAAATCAATCGATTTAATTTTCTACCACAAAAAATAAGAAAACAAGATGTATCATTTTTTTAAAAACATCCTGATGGCAATTTTGTTTTGCTAGTGCGTGCTTTGTTAAGTAGGAACGTTACATGTATGTCATAGAATATAGATTAACCAATCAAATACAACCATAATTAATTTATTCATGCCTATTTTGTAATGAGTTTCAAACTGATTTGATTTGAAAACAAATAATTCAAAGTTTTAAGATTTCTAAATGGTCACACCTACTTGTTTGTTCTAAATATTCATGTTTAAACGTGTACACGTGCAGTACTTCTTTTTGCCGCATCAGTAATTTACAACATGTTATGTAATATTATTCGACTTATTAAAAATGATTTTTAAAGAATAATTTTTTTTAGATACATGGTATGTTGAATTATCTAGAGATTTTGTAACATCATTTTTGAAATCTAATTCTAACATTTTCAATACATGTTTGACTTAAAAGAATAATGTAAAATACGGCACCCCAAAATATTGCACAAGAATGATTTCGGAGTATGTTTTTTTTTCGCATGAATTTTATCAAATCTTTGATAATCTCATAAAACTCGCTTCTTAGCCAAGGTATATTTTTTGGTAGGGATACACTGTTTACATTTACTTTCCATAGACATTTAGCTCCGCCTACATTTGATAGCCATTGTAATTACACGATCGAGCGCAATTGCATTTAGGATCATCTTTCTCCTTCAGCTGGTCAATGCATTTATATATTTGCAATAATAAAAATATGCATCACTGCTCTCATGTACAAGTTCATATAAAACCGTTAGATACCAATATAATGGCCCTTCCCTTTATAAACCTATGTTTACCTGATGTGACTTCGGGTAAGCTTTCATATTTACATTTCAAGTGTCTTTATCTATACTACGAATCGACTTTTAACGTGTACTCTCTGATAGTTTATTAATAACGTAAACGACGTACCGCTGGAGTGCAAGCAGGAGTTGCATAATTACATGTAAACATATGAAATTAAAATACCGTAAAAATGTCCAAAATATAAATACTTGATTAAAAGAAACCCTAAATTTTATATCGTTATAAGTATAACATGTTAGTGCCGATCCTATTTTAACGCCTTGATTCATAACTTGGAATTATCGTTCGTAGGACGAGTTACATTTGTAATATCAAGTTGTTGATTTGAACTGTATACTTTTAATTTAGTTTCACAGTAGTGAACCGGAAGTAATTATTGTCAAGTCGTACATAAAATTGTTGTTTTGAATTGTGTTACTTTAACGATATTTTTCAAAAGAATTTAACATATTGTCTTGGAAATTAATAGGATTTGTCCTTATACCATGCCAAAGAAATGTATGATGTTTGATAAATATTCGTGCGAAGGTTTTCTATGAATCTTGCCAATAAAATGAAGCGGACACACATACATAGATGTACATACATACACACGCACATCAGCGATGCTATATTCAATTCCCTTCGCAACAAGCTGTGCGAGGGGATAATACTATTGATAAAAATTATTTTTATTAAAAGCAACACCAGAGACAAAAATGTTGCATAAAACGGTAACAAATAAGTTACATGATAAAAATTTCGTTTTACGTGTAAAATTACAATAGTACGGTTATATGAAGCGCTTCTTGTATGTTGTTTTTTAATCAAAGTTTTAAAGAACAGCTGACGTTCGTCAAGTATCATATTTTTCAATTAATCGATGTCTACAATTTAGTTAGATACTAATGGAGTTTAGAACTCTGTCTGGAAGTAGCCATTCATACGTGTATTCCTGGACTCCGTTTTTATTGTTGTTTTTAATAATGGTGGCATTTCTTTCATGTATTTCTTTTTGGATGACTTCCAAGTTTCGCTGAAAACTAAAAATCGATTAAAATATTAAAACGTTAACGGTAAACCTTCATAATAAACGAATGTCATTTGTTTATTTATGCAGCAACATTTGCAAAACAAGATATCAAATACGAACTTTTTTACAAAAATCCTTCCGTCCATGTCCATTGATTTCAAATAAGTACATTTGTAGTTTCCTAGACTGTTAGTGAGCACAAGAGTCAAAATCTTCATTACTGAAATCGCTGAAAAGAATTCTTTGCCGTTCGGCATACCGGCATTGAGACCAATCTGTTAGGTAAAGAACATAAATGTGTTTTAAATAGATGTTTTTGTCATATAATTCTTGAAAGCTTCATCAAAAGTTTTAAAAAAAATAGTTTCTTTGTAAAACTTTAAATTACAAAAATTAATATTATCTCGGGTAAAAAGTCAGATCGATATCTGCTCAAATCAGGAGGTCAAAAATATTTTTCTTATCATATATGATAATTATTTGTTTAAAAATATATCTGCAATATGTAATATATAGAATATTGTGAAATTAGTTTAATGACACCAGGGCTCCCCAACACTGGCACTGAACGTAAAATGATATTGACGGGCCAAATGAAGAAAATACATTAATGTTATATATGATGGATTGTTATAGATATTCGTTTAGGGCATCCAATATAAAGGTAGGTGTAGAGTTAGAGGATACCTAACGTGTAATAATATGGTTACATAAAATTAATGGACCTTAAAAACTTTGCATAATTGATTCACAAAAAGTTTTGATAAAAGTTCAATAGCAAAGAACATGTATTCACAGAACAAAGGGATTAAGTTTTGCAATGATATAAATGATATAAACCTACATGTTTTTACACCGACTGATCATGACATGCTTTACCTACCCCTTCGCTGACATATGATCATGTAATTGGCAATTACAAAAGAAACAAAAATAAGGGGAAACGTCTTCTACGCAATCATTTGAGCATAAATGGATTTTAGACCATTAGTTAGGCACCATGACAATAATTAAAAAAAATAAAATATTCGTCAAAACAAAGACGTTTAAATGTGTTTTGTTGTGTTTGTGTAAAACTTTTAAAAGAAATGAACTACCACTGCGTCAGCCGGGTGGCCATGTAACGTTGCTGCAAAGTTAGGTGGAAAAGCGTACTGGTCATATTGAGGAAAATTTGTCGCAGAATGCTCCACGCTACAGATGTAGATGAAATTTGTCAAAACATCGACGAGGTTTTGGAGATTGTCGAATTCGGGAATACCCTTAAAATAAAAAAAAAAGAAAAACAAATGAAATACATATTAAAATTGTTTACACTTGAAATTAGCTGTCTGAAATTCAACTACATGGATACGATCAATTGCATGTACAGTATAATATGTACATATAATATTTTTTTCTTTATTCAATTTCCGCGAAATAAAGAAAGTAATTTATTGACCAAGATGAATGTATATCTGAATTCGATTATTTTGAAGAAAAAAATCCGTCTCAAAAGTTGTTGTTTTCTCCATAAACAAGTTTTAGTACAATGTATTATTCTTGACTCGAGGCTGATTTGAATTAAGCCAAAAAAAGTCAGCTTAAACCAGCATTTAACGCGTGCATTGTTATATATGAATATGATATATATGTTTGAACATCACATTCATTCCACATCCTCCTCCCTCATTCATTGATCTCGGGCGAACAAGTTCCTCTCTAAATGCTTGAATCTCTTGATCACCAAGCACATTCAGGTCACTATCTGAAAAGATTAAAATTTAGGATTATCAAAATCTTAAGAGCATCTTTTGTCTGATTACAACATTTTCTACTTATCCTTTTAGTTATTTTACAAAGAAAGTAATTTGGAACGTATTAAACATTCTAATTTAGTGAAAACTTACTCCTGTAATAGTGTGTTGCATATTCAGAGACATATTGTTGAATAGCTCCATGCAGGCGTAAAGCGTCATCTTTGAAGAAATATCCCGGTATTTCCTTTTTGTATACAAGAAAGCAAAATTACTTCAAGGTGGAAACATGTAACATTCAGCTATTAAAAAGTGTATAAAGAAATGAAATAAATAATTTTGAGAGAGAGAGAAAGAGATGAGAGAGATAGATACATTAGCTTCTCTCCAATTCAGGCTAGCATGAATAGATCCATTTTTGTGATATGTCCATTTCTTGTTTCTAAAAGAATAGATATACATAATATCAAGACAAATGTAAAACCGTAAGCTTTTTCAAGTTTTTCTGACACAAAATTGCTCCATTTTTACACCTTACAGAATGGATATGAGTTTCAGCATATGTATATGTCCAAAGTACATATCTTTGTCCACGAAACCCCCAGGTTCAATTAACGTTAGTTGAGCATCTCTTCAAAATGAAACAGATAAATGTACATGTATTATAGTCGTACATGGATCAATATACACAAATGAGTTTTTTTTAAAATTAAATTTTGCAATAAAACCAATTGAAATCTATATTATTACTCATCTAACCCAACACAGTAGCCATCAGTATTGAACTATTGCATTGTGAGTCTTTCTAATTGTGTTTATTTTAATAATCTTATTCATTCAGCAGATAAATAGAAAAAAAACCCCATAAACATATAATCTTTTAAAAAGGTTTTCCGAGCTTCAAATAAATTGCAAAGTGTTGAAATCATTCTTACGATGCCCTTTGCTCAGAGTTCATAATACATACATTTCGAACTCATTTCGAATCTAATCCAAACCCCAACCCCCACCCCCACCCCCACCCCCACCCCCCTGGACAAAGACAAACAAACAAACAAAAAATAAAATAAAAAAAACTCTAATAGTTCAAATAGGATTCATATAAATTAATAAACACTGTTGAGGATCGAACATATTTAATATTTTAAAATTAGATAATTTTCAACATGAACAACAAATAAGGAAACTACTCTATTAAAACTTATCGAATTAAAAAAATAATTAGAACCAAATCTATAGAAGAAAATTGCTGTACATGTAAAAAAAAAAAAGTGATTGTTTGGTACACACAGATTCAAAGAATAAAACTTACTTAAAACTAAAATAAAATCAAGTATTTGCACTTACTTGTTTATGATATGCATGTACTGGAAATGAGGCAACAGCAACTTGTATATAGGATGTCTGTCTGACAGATTTCTGTGCATAGAAACACTTACACCATCCATAAGCATGTGCGTGAAACCTAATGAGAATAAGAATTATTTTTAGTTGCCCTTAGCCTTCCACATTTATATCAAAATCTACATGTTCTAGCATTAACATATTTCAACTTCACAAACATAGTAGAATATAAGTGTTTTGTTTTTTTGTTGTCTTTTGTTTTTTTTTTTTTGTTTTGTTTTTTTTTTTTTTACAATTTTTGACACTTCTTTAAAAAGTACAATATAAATAACAATCAAAACTAATTTCTTATCACATATCACTTCAATAAGCATGTCAATCTTTTAAAGTTTTTTTTATAACGTAAAAAAAATAATATTATGTGCTATTCAAGGCTATTTTAGATTCTAATGCATGATGAGCATTACATAAACAATCATGTCGAAGTCAGTGGTATGCGATTTAAGAATATTTTATATGACTTTTTGTTAAAACAGTCTGTTAAAACGCATTAATATGGTATTGTGCGTTAATCATCTCACTGTTGATTGTTCATCATTATTGTATACCAATTATACCAATTGATACCAAGTCGACCATTACCTAGATGGGTGATCGATTGGTGATACTGAGCATCTAACATGTTGAACCATATCCTTGCGTTTACCCAGTCTCTAATATCTTCAGCAGTGCCTAACGTAGATGGCCTAAAGACCTTGTTGTGTAAGATAATACGCATTTGAAATGAGGAAGGTATACATATATTCTTATAATCTTATAATCTCGAGCTTTTTGAAAATGGTTTCGCCCAGGTAGTTTCTGTATGAAAGAAAAATGTAATTGTCGAAAATAATAAATCACTGTGAAAATGTTGATGCATAGAATAGAATATGTTAAGTAGGTTGTTTACAGTTTGCAAATTTAATATATTATATTATTATAATATTGTATTTTTCCCAAGCACATGATTGGTCGATTGCTGTCACATGACGTGCTATAAATTCTGTTATAGACCTTACTATACTAAAAATAGAAAATTTATTGACCTCACTATACTAAAAATAGATTTTCACGACAAAATGCTGGTTTTGGCACGTGCGACATTGTGACGTCATAATAGCAAAATCAACACCTTTACATTAGGAACAAAATATTTCACTATTAAACGCTTGAAGAGAATGAAGAGAATTAGTTTTTGATTTATTATAATAAAACAGTTATAGCCTTTTGATATCAGTCAATACATGGTTTTATAGACCTGATGAGAGTATATCAACCTCGGACTTCGTTCTCGGTCGATATACTCTCTTCAGGTCTATAAAATCATGTATTGACCTCATCAAAAGGCTATAATTGTATATTATATACGTTACTATACTCAAAGTAGAAAATTTATTGACCTCACTATACTAAAAATAGATTTTCATGACAAAATACCGGTTTTGGCACGTGCAACATTGTGACGTCACGATAGCAAAATATTATAAAATAAATATTTTACAATTATACGCTTTAAGAGAATGAAAATAATTAGTTTTGATTTATTATGATAAAACAATTATTGTCTTTTGATATCGGTCAATACATGGTTTTATAGACCTGGTGAGAGTATATCAACCTCGGACTTCATCATCGGTCGATTTACTCATATCAGGTCTATATAAAACCACATATTGACCTCATCAAAAGGCTATAATTGTATATTAGTTACCTTTCCATTTGTATTCCAAGCATGTGTGTTTATAGCAACAGGCATAAGTTTTTCATTCCATACTGTAAATAAAGCTATCGGAACTTCTGGCTATAAGAGAGGAAACAATGCTACTTGACATACATGTATATGTTTACAATCCATGTCATTTTGTCAGAAAATGTAAGAAGAGTTGTGCTCTTTCCCCATCATGTGGGGATTTTAAATGCGCATGTGTTCCATTCTTGAAATTTATTTTGTTGTATATCATATGCAAATAATGCCATAATTCTATCTACTCATGTGAAAAAAATCATTGTTTCTTTCAGCTATAAGTTTGATTTTATCTGTTTCTTATCATTAATGTTTTAAATACATTTGTTTAATAACCGCTTAGTAAAACTTCCTTGAAAACGGGTTTCGATAACTTCAAAAGATATAAAGTTAAACTTTATTTTATGCAATGGTCGATTCGCACCAAAGTTTTTTGTATTGTATTGCATGCTTGATGATCAAAATTAATTAAACTAAATATAATAACAATGACTATCCGATCAAAGGAATTGTTTATTAAAACATACAATTACGTATTTCTCAGGGGAAAAAAGCATGAAAAAGACAAAACATCCCATCATTTTTAAGACCTATCAATCAAGCAAAACATATTGTTTTTTTAATATGAAATTATAGTATAAGAATACCCTGGTAAACTTTGTGAAAAGCGACAATCAATAAAGTATGCTCATGTAACAATATATATATTATTACTCCTGGGGAAGAAATAAATTATCCTGTTATGAAATAATACAGACTTACCGTTTGTGCATTCATTGCAACGTCTGTAAGGTCTACTGCATACAGTGCTCCGTTTTGAGCATGGTTCCTTAATGAAATGCCTCCAAGATACGGATGATTCTCTTGGATGTCGTACAAAGAGGGAACAAACCTTTCAGCATATAATTGATTATAAATCAAGGTAATAAATAATAAATTGTTTGTGTTACAAATGATATAAGCAAGTGAATACCTTTATTGATAAATATTTACATTGTTCTTTGTTCTTCATATATCATAAAGTGAACTTTGAACGTAAGCTATTTACGGCGATGTTCAAAATATCTACGGTTTATATGATGCACTAATCGATTGGTTAAGAAATTAGATTGAAATTACATGTGTGTTTATATATTTTAACTTTGACATTATAACGTCTAGATAATTACCATTGTTGACAAAGGTATACATATACATGCTTGTTTTTTTAAATATGATATATTATATATTATACAATTAAAATTTCAATTAAATATGCCATCAGTTGACATGCATTTGTAACAGAGATAGATAAATTCTTATAGAAATTGAGGTGGCGCAAACAAATTCGTATATCATAATAAAGTTTCTGTTAAACGGTAAAATGGCAGAAAGTAAGTTGCAAATTATAAATAGCAGATACAAGTTAACTTGGTTAATTAGGTATTATATTCATTATTCAATGAGCAAAATAAATATCAACGTCAGTTTTAAAATGAAATATATATCTATCACTCTGCATCACTGTATATCACTCTGAGTATGAATTTGAAATTTGATGTAGATTGAGATAAAACAGCAAGTCGCTTATTGACGTAATCACTGCGCAATTTCTTAGATGGATGTCATCAGAAATCTGACAAAAATGCAATGTTCATGATAATTTCCTTTGAAATGTAATTGATAGTATACATCAATTTACCAAATAAATTGTTGACATTATTTTGTGTATCATAATTGTTTACCATGTCTGCGCCCTATGATAAGTTGTTTGTTCTCCAAGTTGCTGACATCATATAATGGTGACATTATGAATATTTATTTCAAAATGTAACATCTGATAAATGCATTGTGGGACACTTAATTTTCAACTTTTGTGTAGAAGCTGCGTATTACTTTTTAATTAACTCAATTGCATGAAACACAAATACGTATCCTTATTTCACCTACAAAATATGTTACGTCATCTGCGTAAATTAAGCAGATACATGCACAGTGTTAAAAGTGTTTTAACATACTGTTCAGGAATTTCTTGCACTCGTTTAATGAGGTTGCGAGTTACTCCGTTTAACCTCTGCCATGCAAACCAATGGTCAGCTTGAGCTCGCTGTAACTAAAACAAGACGAGAAAAATTAACGAAGTAGTAAAGTAATGGGTATCCTTTAAAAATACTGCAATACTGTATTTAAAAAAATGTTTGAATTTCAAAAGAAATTCAAAAGGTATTGTTTGTTTTTAAGATCACTTCTTTTTCTTTAAATATGTAAATATGTAAGTTTAATCGTTAAAGTAAAACCAACGAAGGAATAACACACCTCATACATAAATATCAATAGCTGTTCAGCTATCTGTTAATTAATGTTTCAAACGTGTACATTTTTAAACAAAGTAACAGATAAATAAATTGACATTCATTAATCATAGTCATCTAACATGTAAAATTAAGTCATGTTCAATTTTCATTGATGAAAAAGAGAACTAATTGGTACTATTATTAATGTGAAGTTTGTATATAAAGTATATCCAACCTATATCTTGTATCAATGCTATAGAATTAGCTGATAATTTTATGCTCGAGATCGTGTCAAACAATTACATGAACACACTTTGTATAATTCCTAATTTTGAAAAAAATATAATACTAATAATGTTTACATAGCAATGTCAAATAGACCATATATAATGAATGGTTTTCCCATACTTACTGGTGTTTGATGACAATCATCTACTGCCTCAGTTCTCCATACTTCGCATCCCTAAATTTTATTTATTTTATTGTCACATTACCATTATCACGTGTTTTTAAGAGTTATTCAAACATATTATACATGGCCATTATAAAGTTAAATGCCATTAACATTGTAAATATAACTTGTATATTTTGAGCATATCATTTGTAGTTAATTGCAAGATAAAAAGATAACTTGATATTATAAAGAAATTTGATAAATAAGTGTTAAAACATTCACAATTTTGGAGCTTCACAATCGCATGGTTCGGGGTAGAATAATATACCTACTGAATTTATTTAATAGTATATTAACATTGCCGACCTATCGGACAATTAAATATGTTGTTGGCGAAAGAATCATAGTCGCACGTCAAACAATAAGAATACAAAAACTTATATAGAAGTTATCGACAGCAAGCAAACATTTCATTTGCCTAATTGTCGGAAGTTCCTTTTACATATATGTAGCACCGATGCGATTGTGAAGCCAATATACGACGAGTTTCACTGTTGACCTTTGGTTCCGCTAATATCCAGCTAGATCTAAAATGATTGATCATTTCCTGAATTGTCCAGTTCCCTCTTCCATAATACTTTTGGTATTCTCCGTAAAAAATAGTTCTAATTAAAATTCGTACCTGGAAACAATCAATTTCACATATAAAAAATGGGGGAATAAGCAAAATTAACTATACTGTAAAACTAATACATCAGAAATAAATTAGCAATGCATGAGTGTGTATGTCTACATTACTATAGCGATATCTAAGTTTTCAATTGATTAAAAAGAATTTCCTATTGTCCAAGGCATACACACAGCATACATACAGCCCCCGCCAATATTTTGGGTAAGTTTAATTTTCAACAGTCTGTGATTTTCCGTGAAAATAATACGTAACCTAAATCAGGAAATTTTAAATCGCACATGCATAAAATTCAAATGAATTTTGAAATCAAAACCAAACTTCTGCTGCATACCTAGGCCTACATGTATATACTGTATATGAGTTGAGTTCTATTCTATTCTATAAAAATGATTTTATGGAGCATTGTAATATCCTTTGAATGTCAATATTATCTGCAGGACTGGATTGGTACTGTCTCCCAGAGCGATTAGTCGACATCTTAGTAACTAATACGATAATCATAAATTGTTTGCTACATATATATTCAGAGTATAATAATGTAGTTTTTTAAACATAAAATATTTACCTCAGATACCAACGACCTTTTTTCTTCCTTTGGAACTTTGTGTAGCTAAAATTGTCAAATTTTTTAAATTATAACTGTATATATTTCTCGTTGAAAATCCAAAATAAAAGTTTTAAGTGTTTTTTTTTTACTTATTTGAGTTTATGTTTCATCTCAAAGTGTAAACCTCCATGTAAAGAGATATTGTACGTTTAAAAAAGTTAAATATTCTCAAATACCTAACCAGAGCAACAAACCAACTGCAGTGAAAAACCAAACAGTATACACTTTAAAGCTGAAAAACACTGTAAACAGCATTGCTCGCCATGTCTATCCTAGCCGCTATATCTACGATCCCTATATATAAGCAGATTTCGTAACATCCAAGGTATTTCGCTGTATAAGTTTCACTTGTGTGTAGGACGTACATATACATATGACATCGTCGTGTTACTTGGTCGCGGTGAAAGTATTAAATTAAACACACTTATTCCAAGCCAGGAGTTAGAAACATCAAATATACAGGACAATGTATATTAATTTCTAAAACATTAAACGGCCATAAAACAAGGAAAATTAGCGCATTATCTATGAAAATGTCAAAAATACTTTAAGCCGACCATAAATTTTAGGCGTACAATCGGGAGTAACAAAACCAAAAGCTTTATATACCTGCGTGATGCTACCTATTTATGATTACTGTATACAGTGCTATTTTCGCCTCATGCTTTTTTTTGTTCGCCCTTCATCAGTTTTACATTTTTTCTTTTTTTTCTTTTTTTTTAATAGTTTTGAATTGGAGCCGTCTTTCACACAACCGCTGACTACAAGGGCGAAAGGAGCGAAAAAAATGGGGACGAATATTTTCCCCAGCAGACAGTATTGCAGATTAAGAGTTATGGATTTACAAAGAAATAATTGTAACGAGTAATTTTCATGGGTTAAAATTTTAGATCCAATTAAGTACTTTTAAAATTTTTATCATTGAAATATATCATTATTTTAAGCATTTATAAATTATTTTCTTTTGCAGAAAGTTAAGGCACCAATTTTGCAAACATATCTTCTTTGCGATTTTAGGTGAAAAATAAAATAACGGATTCTGACTTACATAAGCGGTGTAAATATTAAAAGACATTACATTTAAGTAATTATATTACATATCAATAAAACTGCATTGTAAATGTCATTCTGTGTTGCACTTATTGGTGACCCCTGGTTCGAAAGCCACGTGGTACATATATACAATTCTCCTGATTAAAGACACAACCTTCTAGGATCAAAATTTAAAAAAAAAATGGCACAACCTTCTTAGAATCAAAATTAAAAAAAAAATGAATACATTCTATTTATCTAGAAAATATTTAAAAAGTGCAACTTTAACGGAAGGAGATCAGGCAAAGTGTGTTACGCATTTGATAATTCATTCCAAAAATTTAATGAATACGGAACACTTGTTTAATTATTAAAATCCCTATATATTTGTATTAAAGCTAAAAATGATTTATCAACTGTATGCCCTTGTGCAAAGCGGATTAAGACAAGCATATTGTTGCAAAACATGTTCAACTTTAACTTTAAACACTTTAAAATATACTATATTCATCTTAAAATTAAATAGTTGAGTGTAACAAGCAAAATAAATTGGATTTAAATGCTATACTATCACTTTTTGGTTTAAAAAGATATGCCTTTTTATACCTTTAAAATGCATTAAACTTTGCCAAGTGTCCTCACATTGAAAAATGCATCCCAGTCAGTTGTTAATATTTATATGTAATGGTGTTGGATTTAAATTTCTGCAAAGTTGCACACAATGGTAACGTTAACTTTCAATATAATTTTATATTTTCGTGCAGATTCTTATTGCAAATTATTTTATTTTCTATCTTAATTTAAAAACAAACTATACTATGATTTTCTTGAAATACAACATGGAATACCTTAACAGTATTGTAATATGATACTCGCATTTGATGTCTTCTCACAAGTGAGAATATCTAAGCTGAACATGACTCGTAAAATATAAAAGACAAAATACATAGTACTACAGGTACGTTCGCAATGATTTGCAATGACGTGAAACAAATTCAAAAGATTTAAATACCCGATTGCTGGTATCAGAGATACTTAAACTATATTGGCGAGTCATGTCTAAAGACAGTTTATTAAATTAAAACGTTAACACCAATTCTCGAGAATCGCTCATCATATAATCTGGACTGTTTGGTACATGTATGTTAGTGACATTTTTCTAACATTTTTACGGTCATTGGTTTTTTCCTATTTTTCTCTCTCCAAACATTGGTATAATTAACAAGTTTCTTGGAATTTATTGATATGCCCTGTTTCTTTAAGAGATTAATTCATTTAAGATTAAAGTACACATATGAACAAAAAGTCACAATTAAACAAACATTTAAATACCCGGTCGCTCATATTGAAGAAAGAAATACTACAAAACAGAAGTTTTTATGGATGTTTTATTTTATGCGAATTCTGATAAAAAAATAACCATATTAATATACATTTTCTTTCTAGCTCTAGACGATAAATCTATCTATATGATTGTTTAACTTAATAAGCTTTACAATTCTACAAAACAGCAATTCTGATTTTTAAGTTTTTAACTTGTAGGTAATTACGATCAACTGGTATTATATATTCTGTTAAAAATATTCTGTTCAAGATTCATTTTTTGTTTTCATTTACAATGTTTTATTTACATTTAACATTTTAATGCTTTCAACATTTGCATTAAGTTAATATGCAAAGTTAAAGTAGCAATACATTTTTTTCCTTAAAGGGGCATGGTCACGATTTTGGTCAAAAATTATTTTTTCGATTTTAATGTTTACAATGCTATTGAAAGGCATTTCCAATAGGTATCCAAATTTTGCGTGTCAGTCGTTGAGATATAAGCGAGTTATAGAGCTTACAATTCGTTACTATGTAAACAAACTTTTGTTTACGTTTTGAATGTTGAAGTGAAAATTCCAGTTTTAGACCTTAAATGTTGAGTTAAACGTTAGGAACTGTTTATTTGTATTTAAGACGAATTAGTAGATAGACAAATCAGGTTGTAAAAGATTAGTAGTCATTGACGAAAAAATGCCATTTATTAATGACGAATCAAACTTACTACAAATAAACTACATCACAAACAGTGTGATCCCAAACCGAAACAATACTTAACCTTATTAAAATGACCTATTGAACAGTACTGTCGTTGGTTATTGGTTATTGAATACAAACACCTGAACAGATTTGAAGATCACCAGGTGAAATATAAATCACATAATTATGTAAATACTCACCAACGGTGGGACATCGACCAGATTCACTTGAATCCTTTCATCCTCTAGTAAATTGAAAGTTTTTTGCTCTAATTGGTTTTTTTTCTTGCGTTTTGTAAATTGGCATTTCTAGTATCAACGTCTTTATCATTTTGAAGGAGCGATACATTTCTAGCATGGTACTTTATGTGCTGAATAACAAATGGACATCGCGATAGTAAACGACTTTCCCGCCACATAACCGATACAAATTTTACACAGTAAAACTGTAATGACTGTGATAATCAAAAATATTTAAAAAAAAAAACAAGTATTAAAGAAAGTAAATCTACTTTTTTTAGCCACGTTAACTTGATTTGTGGAATGCCTGTTTTACTTGGTGTTTTATATTCTTGAAACAATGGCTGATTTGATTGGCACTGGGTTGTTATAGTTACATGGATAAAGTATAGACTTAACAATGGATATATCGATTCATATTTTTAGAGGGAGGAGCAAACCGAATTTCAAAATATTGTACAATGTATGTACATTTAAATTATCGAGTTGTCAATCAACAGCTAAATTCTAATTTATTTGGCGTCTTTCGCTCCGCAGATTTAACTACCGTAAATAATTGAATCTTTCATTTTAGTTCTTGGAAAACGTTTAGTAAGAATTTGCTACAGATTCACTTGATAATACCTTGAACATTATCGTACCATAATGAGGGTTTTGATCGATTCATAACTACGAGGTGTCAATTAAATGAATGAAAATCCTCATTAAAATTTCAGGTAACATGTTACTTGAAAAATGTATATGTTGACCAATCAAAATCTCGGCTACTATACATGTACAACTTTAAGTCTTCATCATTACTTAATTTAAGCATCATGTAATAGTAGTCTTTTATTTAAATGATAGATATCAGTAATAATATTTTCTTTATATTTACTAATTGACAGAGATAAATAGCCAAAAGTAGACGATATCTGCATTGAACTTATCTTTCTTAACCTTGAGATTGACAGAACTGATTACGGACTGCTTACATATTTTTTCTGCCCCCCCCCAAAAAAAAATAACAGGTTTTGATATTTTTTCTGGCCCCCCCCCAACAAAAAATAACAGGTTTTGATATTTGGAAAAGATTGTGATATTAGAAGTCATTTTAAAATAATTATTTCCTCAGTAGGTTATCAAATACAATTAAAATCATAAATGATCTAAAATCTTTCTAGATAGATATTTGTAGCTCTACGTGAAAATCCTGTTATGTATGCCGCAGATCTACAAATGCTACTATATGTACTCGTATACAAAAATCTATGAAAATTATGGCGTACAAAGAAGAATTTGTTTGTATTAATTGACATACTTTACTTTCATATTATATAAAGCTCTTGCTGTGGTCTTCAACTCCACATATAGATATATTGATGATGTTTTATCCATTAACAACTGCTACTTTCACTCTTATGTTAACTCAATAAATTCCAGTGAGCTTGAAATAAAAGATATCACATATTCCGAAACATCTGTTTCATATTTTGATATTTTACTAGAAAAAGACGTTAATGGTACCCTAACAACAAAACTATAGGATAAACGTGATGATTTTAATTTTCCCATCGTCAATTTTCCTTACTTATGTAGCAATATACCATCATCATCACCTGCTTATGGGTTTGTATTTCAGCTTATTCGGTATGCAAGATCATGCTATAAATACGAACATTTTTTTTTAAACGAAACAAGCTACTTACAAACAAGTTGTTGGAACAAGAATATCAAGAACCTCGATTAAAATCATCTTTAAGCAAATTCTATGGTCGATACAACGAACTTGTCAGCAAGTACAATGTTTCATTAGGACACATGATGACTGACGTTTTTCGTTCTATTTAGATTATTATTTATACACCGGACTGACTACGGTTTCTTCCGTTTTTCATGATCTTGACCGACGGGTGTGACCGGTCGGCAGGGTAACCTTTCTCCTCCTAGGCACCTGAGCCCACCTCTAATGTGGTGGAGGCCCGTGTTTTCTTAGGTTTTGTATTTTGACCATCACAAGCAAATCAAGTCATCAACGTTTTGTATTTTCCCTATCATGACATTTTCCAGGTTTTGACATTTGCCTCGATCGTTCCATGCCCGATTGTGACAAGAAGCACATGGCGGATGCGACTGGTCAACAAGGGATGCTTACTCCTCCTAGGCACCTGAACCCACCTCTATCTTTTTAGAGTTCCGTGTTGCTCTGCTTTAAATTCCTACTTCGCTTTGATTTTTTAGATGGTTGACAGTTTATTATCATTTTTCATTCAAATGAATGGCACACATATTAACTACAGATACCAGCACATAGCATGCATTGCCAATGAATGTTTTTAAACACCCTGAACTATCTCCGTACAATGAAGAAATGTAGTTTGTTTAAATGTCTAAATAATGACTCTCAATGAATTTATTGATTGACAGGTTTCATTTTTTATGTTGTCGAGAATGTTTAAGAGAAAGTCTGAGGCAGGTAAAAGGATGAAAACAGTAACAAATTGTTGGATGAACGTTTTGGTTTTGAGCATTGTCAAAATATAAATTTGGAAATTATGTTAATCAGTTCCAAACAAGCGTAGTTTTCTAATGCGCCGTACCCCCCCCCTTTTTTTTTTTGGTTCTGAGGAATTGTAGCTTTAGGGCATGTCTAGACAAATTGTAACTTAAAGCGACGTATCAGCATTTAAAAAACATTCTAATAATATTTAAAAAGTAAAAAAATGACGAAGCTTTCTTTTCCATATCAAAATATAATACAAAAAACAACTGGATGAGTGGAAATAAAATTTAAAAAAAAAAAAAAATAAAAAAAAAACAAACAACAAATAAACAAAACAAATTGAAAAAGACACGTCCTTTTTTATTTTATTTTTATTACCCTTTGAGAGATCTCTGACCGTATTTTTTGAAAATAAACTTAGATACAATTTACTCATGTCAGCTTATCTTAAAGTTTGGTATATATTTAGTTTAGAAATTGGCACATATGATAATACAGACGGGTTTGCAGACAGACGAACAATGATATATTAAAAAGATCATATTTGATTGGAGACTTAATAAAGTTCAATTCAACAAACGATTATTGTTTAATGCTTTTATATCGAATAAAAACAAATCACTCTAAAGTTCAAGTTTGGTGACGATAGGAGAAGTAATAACTTAGATACAGGACCTGCAACAAAAACTTTAACCAGGTCCGGACGCCGACGCCAGCAGTATAGCATAAGCTCTCCCCGACTCGTCTCTGTGAGCTAAAAATCATTGCACACCTCAATAAAAAAAATATTAGCTTTTTTAATGAAATCATGATCATTTTTTATTTGGTTATCTTGTAATTAAAATTATATATATATATATATATATATATATATATATATATATATATATATATATATATATATATATATATATATATATTATCTTTCTATCTGCATCTATCTATCTATCTATCTATCTATCTATCTATCTATCTATCTATCTATCTATCTATCTGTGTTCGCCTGTTCATCCATCTTTTTATCTACATTTCTCTTTATTTCTCTTTCCTTTTTTTAACTTTTGTAAAACTTGTAAAATGTCTGGTAAATCCGATTAGTCATCAAAGTTCTAGGAATTCATTAACATATTTCTTATTGATGTTATATAGTTCAGGTATTTAAATATCTAAAATCCAATGAAGTCTATATGTCAATATCATTGACAGAAGTAAATTAATAATTGGCCGGACGCAGGTGCACGTAACTGTCTTTTAAAATATTTTCGACTGGAAGTCTCATATACAATATCAACTTTAAAGTGTGTCACTCTAGTATACATTACTAATTAAATTAATCAAGCAGCGGTTTACAGGTAATTGCGTTCTATATATTCACAAAAAGAAAACATTTTAACAAACTTGCTGTTTTTTAAGATGTTTTCTGAGATGCTATGTGATGGATTATATTGTTTTATCACTTCAAATTGAGTCGTATGGCTTGAATTTATTCAGATTAATGATAGCATGTAACTATTTTGAATGCACTTACCAACGGTGGAACATCGACCATATTGACTTGATTTCTTTGGTCCTCTGTTAATTTGAATGTTTTTTGCTCCAATTGGTATTTAGTCTTTGCCTTTTCTAAATTCCGTCGTCTTGTTTCAATGTCCTTATCGTTTTGCAGAAGCGATACACTTCGAGATTGGTACTCCATGCACTGAACGGCTAAACGACCCCGCAACAGTAAATGTTTTCCTCGCCACATTCTTGATATCTATTACAAACGTATGTAATCAAGTTAGGTTATAATGATTTCAGTGCTGATCAAAAACAAAGAAAGACACTAAGATTTTTTTATACACACGACGAGTCGCTAATCGTTGTGTTTTATATCCCCAAGACTGTTCCGGACTTGGCTAGTATCGGGTTAAGTAATACATGTATGGGCGGAGCACCCGTAGTGTAAAAAGGATCTATGCTGCATTTTATTCAAAGTCGAGTTGTCAGTCATCTTGTTACTGATATACACTGGTGTACATATTAAACGTTTGATTATTTAAAAGTTACCCCGTGTGAGTTCTTAGAAAACGGGATGGTTATTCGAATTAAATTGGAAAGAATTTAAAAATGTTTAAAGGTTTAGGTTAATAAAAAGCCCATTTGGTGTCAATGGTATTTTCGTTCTGGTTTCAGGTATTATATTACTAAAAAAATTGTGTACGTTGACAAGTTTCGGTTTCTATACAAGTCTGATACTTCATATATCACTATAAAAATATGTATGTATTTGCTTCCAATTTTAGTTAACAAGTTAACAAGACCAATTTTTAGATGCTAGCCATTGTTTTAATATTTCCTAATTCGTGTAAATTAAAAAAAATGACATTTCAATGTACTAGCATGACTTAACATCATTTTAAAACAGTAGATATTAATTCATTGGATTATGATGGATCTTATGGAGCGTGTCGATTGCTTACTTTAATCAGCATTTGTATTTTGAAATACTGTCTGGTTTGAATCTCTCGTCCTCATGTACATATTGATTTTGCGGGTATTCTACCTGGATATATCACAATTGGAAATTTTAAAATATTGTAAAAGACAAAGATCTCGAATATTTGGTTTGTTTTTCTTCAAACTTGAAGGAAGATTCTCATTAACGCTAACTGGTTTTAAAAGAGTTGATTATACAGGTGATGTAAGATACAGATCGCGCTTTTACAAGGTTATTGAATATCTATGGCAGAACCTGATATTTATTCATAATTCTACACCTTTTAGGTAACATTCAGGTAGCATTAATTTTTCAGCATGAAACAGTCTCATTATTATGTAATAGAGCTAAGAAGGAATAGCTAAAACATGGCATTGTTTGCCAAACAATGTTGAGTTTGTTAAAATAAAGTTTCATTTACTAATCATTGGTTAAATGCATGCCAGGTATACGATTAGCTATGAACGCTATTCCCGTATATTTGTTTTATATTCAGTGTCTTATTTTCAATTAATTATTAAATCAAACAGATTATTCATTTCTTATATTATGAGTAAACACAATACTGTGTTACCCATTATTCTTTTATTACATTTTTCTTCAGATACAGATAACTTGAATGATATCCTTTCAAGTAGAATAGGAGAATTATCTTACACTTTGGAAGTTATCTTAAGTAAGCTATTTCACATCGGATTGCTGAGTCAAGTAATTGAATTAATATATTATTTACAAATCATTAATATAAAGATTATCAGTAAGTGCGCAAGTTCAATTGTCCATTGTCTTCCACAACCAACCAAACGTTGAAACAGAGTATAAAGTGTATAAAATATATACTGAGCTCCAAAACGGATCTGTAATCAAACAATTCGTACATTGCAAAATATAATGACGTGATGCTGGTAATGTTATTTAAACTATTTGATTTCAAATGATAAAAACAGAAAACATACATATTGTGTCGTCATATTTTGGTCCACAACAAATAAAACACATTTTGTTACATATTCACTCATATCGTGGTTGTAGTAAACTGCAGATGGGGCCAATGGAAAAAAAAAACAAGACAAAGAATTTATACCTTGGCATTTGACAAAAAAACTTTGATTCATTGTCACTGCACACTCCGTACCTTCAAGCATTTTTCTTTGAAACGTCTGAGCTAGATAAGGCTAAGGAGGGTAAATCTATAGTGCAAAAAGAATTTCAAAGAGATTTAAAAGGTATCTCACCTAGAAACATCGTTTAAGGTAACTGAAAACTCTTTCGTCACGAGCACTCTATATGGAGCATAAGCTAGATAGGTTAAAGGAATGGAATGTATATTCCTGAAAAGAAATTTTAATTTCACAGAGATCTGATATGACCTTCACCTTTGTCCTAGAAACTTTTTATCAAGTTCACTGCAAGCCTTAATAACTCAAAGACACTTTGTCGGTGTAGTTTAAGGCAGACAAGATCAGTGGAAGAGTATTTTAAAAAGAGGTCTAATATGACATTAACATTTGACCTAGAAACGTGGTTTATTGCCACTGCATATTCTTTACCGCAAGGCACTCTCTAAAGGAGAGATAGTATTTTCCGGTCAAGTTATGTGGGACAGACAGACGGACGGACAGACAGACAGACTGATAACTATAGTGCGTCAGCAGAGCGGGGTCCTAATAACTACCTTGAAATACAAAGATTGACTCTCTTCATGTGGTAGCTTGCTTAACTAAAAAAAAATGCATTGAAATGAATGAAATTTAAATGATTAAGAAACGAGCTACATATAACTGACATGAGAATCATCGTCTGATCGATATCAATAGCTAAAAAAGTTGCAAGATTAAATAGTTATACCTGTCACGTCTTCTTTTTCACATTCATGATTATATATATATACAGTACCAAAACGTTATTTTGTAATCAATTACATTTTCATACAAAATAAAATGCCTCTCTCTCCTTTAAAACAAGCTGCTATGGATTTCTTTTAAACCCCAAAGAGCCTTAAACTTCACCTCTATAGGTTCATTATGTGAGCAAATTTCTTTGCTGGGAGGCCATTCCATATATTTTTCTTTATCAAGACCCGACCTTTAAATTCGCAAGATGCTTTTTTTTAAATAGTTAATTGATAAACAGTCTGCGAGCAAAACTGAATCGAACCAGTTAAATTAATGTCAAAATTAAAAGACATATGTCCGTGTGTAAAATCGTACCAAATCACTAACGGTCAAAATTTATTCCTGCCAATATGACTTTTGTTAAAAATATTTAAAAATAATTTTTGTTTTTTGCCTATTTAAATACTAATAAAACATTATGTTGATATTGTTCAATCATACCTATTAATTCCATTGCCATGCCCCTTTTTGATTGATACTATATATAATATATATTAAATATTATATATATTATATTATGTTATGGTTGCCCAACACACCCATACATGTAGATTATTTGACGAATATATAAAGTATCAGTTTTTATATATAATTATTTGAAAGCCCCTAAAATATTTGACATGAGTTTTTGGCGTGTAATTTTTACATCGGGGTTGGTTCTAACTTGAAAATTATTAACATTTCTAAAATGAAGCGGTTGTGGGTTTTTTTTCAAAAATATCTGCTACGTTCATCTTCATTATCATTTCAGCTACATGTACAACAAAAATATTCTATTGGTAAAATCAATAAAGCTTTTTGTGAGCAGTCAAAACCTAATAAATGTATAGTATGCATTGTATAGCTGTAATACATTCTTCGAAATATCAAAAACATGAATAACTCGCGTCCAAATATATATTATAAGGCAAGTTAATTTACATTGCAATTAAATTTCACTCACCATTGGGGGTAAATTAACAATATTCACAAATCGCTGTTGGACAGCCGTTAGACCAAATGTGTGTTGCCTTAGTTGGTATTTACTCCTTGCTTCCTGTAAATTACGTTGTCTAGTGTCCACTTGTTCATCGTTCTGTGGCAGTGATACAGGGGTACTTTCTGCATGTACATTATTTTTAAATATATTTCCCATTTTGACGAACGGTCTTTTAAGTAATAGGATAATGTGTTTAATTTAAGTCGTTTTATAAGTGCAAAATTCAAAAAAAATGAACAGCCAAGGAGAAGCGATATAAAGTTACCTTTAATTTAGGTGCCTTCCCCATACATAGATACATACTGATATGCTAATGGCACCAATCCTTATACTGAGCTTTGAAAATGTCAATTGATAATATCTTATTGAACAAAAAATTTTACAAAAACACCAAAGAATTAATTTACGTGACATGAAATCCATTTTATAGCGCATTGAATAGCTTAACAAATAAACAATGCTTTCCATTATGATCAAAAGTCTTAAGATAGATGAAATTAAATAAATTGATAAAAAAATTTGGAATCTAATTTTGTTTGCAGTTATTATAGCAACGAGAGTAAACAAGGAAGTGATTGTGACATCCCAAGCTCTGGGAGGTTTCCAAAGATTTGTATTATAACTACTTCCGCGGCGTATCTTTTACGCATAGTAAATCAACAAAAAAGGTTTTAAATCGCATGATAATAGTCCAAAATATTACACGTTTTAACTACAATTTCAAATGCACCTGCACATAGATTAGCAATTTTAATATCCATTTTGAAATATTTCAATAAATCGTAAAATAGTAAGTGCAGACCAACTGTTTTCTATAGATCTGAAAATGGTATCAGCAATACATATATTAGTTTTTTATTTATTATTATTTTTTTTTGGGGGGGGGGGGGGTAAGCGAGATCTATCATGTTCCCTTACTGGTACTCATTGAAAATGCATCGCCTATATACTTTTTTTACTTACCCTTAAACATGTTCTAAAAGACAGCATTGTATTGAAGTTTGAATTATTACATAAACATTTTAAACGAAAAATTACTTAATGTAAACTCTATTCAAACATTTTTTAGATTAACAGACATTTTCGTTGAATATTCTCTCTTTTGTATCCTAAAAATCAACGTATCATTCGGATTTTCATTTTGTTTTATATAGAGATGGGTTTGCTGTTTAAAATGAGTTTTAAAATTTCACACCCAAAAATGGTAAATAATAATGTTGTACACAATCGATAAAAAAAATTCGTTACAGTGTTTAAAAAAATCATTGTTTGACCGTAGGATAGGGCGTGCAGACAACAAATGACTCGCGTTATTGCATTATATCACTCTTTTTGTGATGATCGCTGCTTTCATGGTAATTATAGCTATAATAATATAAAGTGAGTAAATTTGATAAATTGCCGTTATTGTCAATGAGTACGTAACAGTATACATGTATATAAAGAACAGGTAATTCTTTCATATTCTGAAGTTGCTGCAACAGTTAAGCCATTTCTTTGATTCAGTATTTCCAATTCATCTAGATCTAAAAGATGCAATAGTTTACAAAAAATTAATCTCAGTATAAATAAATTAATAGTTATCTCAAACGTATAATAAAAAACATCAGTAACTTGTTCTACCGAAGACAGTTTTCATTAAAGGTACTTGACTGAATTCTGTCACTAAGTGAATTGAATACTCGTTTGCTTTCGGTTCTAGAAACAAGTATATTACAATTGAGTTGCCCATGCACAAATGTATACTAGGTGGATACCTTAATTTGAACTTGTAGATTGTAATTTGTGATTTTTCAGCGGCGGTAGGAACATAATCGGATTGGAAAAAACTTTAACCATATGAGTAACTTGGTTAACTTCTGCAGCGTTAGTACGTCAGAGAAGTTACTACAAGTTTGTTTTGTAATATCTTTACTCTGAATTCTTGAGGTCACGGAGTCTAAGATCAAGCTACTAGAGACCTAGATACATAGGAAGTGGTGTTCAGGGAGTTGTTTCCCCTGACAAACCTAAATTGACAAAAAATATCCTCAGCATGCCTGCCTACTTTATTTTGTAGAGGACTTGATTTTGATTTCAAGGTCAAAAGTCAAGGGTTTACATACCATTGCTATTAAACGATGTCATTTGCTTAATATCATGAGAAATCGTTGCTTGACTGATACAAAACGTGGAACACAGGTACTCCATAAAGAGTGCATGACTCTTTCGCGATATGAAGTTACAATGTCAAGAGTCAATGATCAAACTACTTTCAACACAAGAAGAAATGGTCCGCTCAAAATCTGGAAAGTCTTTTAATTGAATGCCAACAAACTAGGTTCAAGGAAACATTCTAAAAACTGGACGACCCGTTTTTTATATCAAAGTCATATGTCAAAGATTCAATTCATATGACATAGTAACTTCTAAATGTATTTATCGAAAATGATTCAATCTAATGAAATTAAAAACGACAAATCATAATGGAGCGAGAACTTTTTTGACATTTTTTTTGTTCGTTACAATGTAGTCATATTTCAGTATTTAAGTGTAAATTTGTTGAATTAACATTTGTTTTTTAATTATTTTTTCAAAAATGTGTTGGATGATCTATTGGTTGTCTAGTTTTCCACGTCGACTTCAAAGTGCTTCTCGTCATAGAATAAAAACCAACTTTTTCTGCAGTTTTGAGAGAAGATTTGATATAAAAAGAGATATTAAGGTAAATATAAGTTTGTTTGAACAATGACCACTTAGATTCAGAACGATGCAAAAATCGGTTTCAAATTTAACACAGATATTTCAAGAGAAAAGTTTTTAGTAATGTTGGTCTTAAGTGACAGTTTATTTAAATAATTATGCAAGAAAGCCCGTTAAGAAAAGTTTTGCTTTACTTATTACAATTTATTGTGGTTATATTAGAAAGGCTTCATGTGAAGCTCTAAATAATTTACTTTACATTATGTACTAAACAAAAACTACCTACCGAGATGTGTGGATACAACAATTTTTAAGATCATAACATAGATGAAGCATGGGGATGTAATATATCACATTTTCAATTATGCTATCTTTAATTTATACATTAATATAGTTTTTTTTTCCTTCTTCATCTTATCAGTATATCAACAATCAGACCAATTTGCTAGATCATAAATTTTCTGAGTTTTATAAACATAAACTCAGATGTGTTTGAATTAGATAGTATGATAATTCTATTATATAATATTTATCTTGATGTCATAAACATAGTTTGCTTCTTGGGAAGGAGTAAGATCCAAATGAATAATGTTAAGAGCGATATAGCCCATGTGCATTTTCTTGTTGTTGTTGTTTGGTTTGTTTTGTATTTTTCTTCTCCATTAGTGCCTTTTGTGGGGTCTCTTAAGACCATGCCACTCAATTTTAGCCTTTGTTAACCCAACCTTTACGATTAATTGTCATTTATGCAAAGTTTCCAGTTAACTTAATATTTTCATTATAAACAATTTGTATTTTATTTAATTGAATAAATGACCATAATCACAATCATTTGTTTAAATGACTTTGCAAATAAACTTGGACATATTGGATTTTTTGCTATATATCCATGGAACAGCAAAGCACAACAAGAGGCAAAATTAGTAAATGAGGTTTGTTGGTTCATTAATATAGAATAGAAAAATTATTTATGCAAAAAATGTATCTATCACAGATAGCATGATCTACTGATGTTTTATTACATAATTCATTCTAAAATATGAGGTTATATGATTGTTCCCTGTTTAACATGAAACTGTTTGGTATTTTTCTTATGCTGTTATTTGTTTTATTTTCGGAAACTAGAAACACTAGCATATGTATTGAGCATCACATTTTAAAAGCATTTATCCTATCTTAAATACGCGTCTCACAATATATTATTGTAGTGGATTTAAAAATTGTGGGAGATATATGAGCAATATATATTGAATAGCGAACGACTAACCTTCAGGAAATTGTCCTCTTTTGTTGCATTGGTTAATTTGTTTTTGGATTTTAAATTTATAAGGTGAAGTAGATTTTAAAAGTAGATTTGTGAACTTATCGGATCTAGTTCTATTGAGAAAAGTTAAAGAAATACTACGTCCATGAAAGAGCAATTTAAGTAAATGGGTTTTTTTTGTGAAGCGATGAAGTGTTTTAAATGACGAGTTTATTAATTACACGCTATTTCATTTGTTTAACATTTCTTTTACCAATGATTTGTATGAGTTTTGTTCATAAATGACATGTGGTTGGTAATTGAAAAAAATATTATTGGAAAATGATATATTAAGTCATTTTAGACACGCGACAATATTGTTATATTCAATAAGGGATTATTACACTCACAAAAAGTGTGAAATTAAAAATAAACTTTTTAAAATAATTCAATCAATGATATGTAATTTTTTTAAAAATCCCCATTACAAACCACTATCATACCCAAGCAAACCATGAATGTCAAAAGAGAATTTGATACGAATTATAGATTGAGCTATTTATCAAGCATTAATTTGACAATTACGTCAGAAATAGGCCACGTTCCTCTATAGTCTGTTCCATGATATTTATGCCGCACATTTTCTTTAATTATTCTATATTTATAAATACCTCTGGGTTCAAACGATGTTTATCCAGTAGTATGAAAAAATTGATTGTTCCCTTTGAACACCCCCTCTAGCTTGTCAGGTTTCAATACACGGCTAAAAATAAAAAAGTCTACGGGGGTTTGCATGGCCAAAGGGATGAAAGTACCCGGATGATAACGTTGAAAAATTGTGCGAGGCATTCCGAATGACTTTCGAATCCAAAAAATACGTAAACATTTCCCATTATAAATCTCCTTAAGAAATCTGTTTTTGTTCCTGTGAATTTTTCCGAGTGAAAAATGATAATGTGTCGATGAAGATATCTAGGATATTTTCCCTTTCAGCGATTTAAATTGCTCTTTTTTCACAGTATGTGTATTTTTATTAAAAATCGTCCAAATGTGCAGCATGAATATCTTGGGACAGACTATAAACAAGTTTAAGATTACCATTTTAAAGAATTAGATTAAACGTGGGAAACGTCTATATAGGAAATTAAAAACAGTATGTCGATCAACAAGATAAGAATGCCTGTCTAGAAGACAGAATAATTTATGAAATATCAACTTTAAAAAGTTCAAGTATGGAAAAATTACCCTTTCTTGACCCGTGTCCTCCCGTAGAGTTACTAAAGAATATCCTCCTGGTATCAGGGTGTGAGGAAAACTTTGACGTCATTTAATGAGTTTGATTAATTAACAAATTTATTAATGAGATTAATTAAAATTAAATGAAGTATCAATTAATTTAATTAGTAATTATTAATGACAAAATCCCTGGAATACTATGATCCAGACGCAGTCGAGCCTAACACAACTCCAATGCAATAACTCTAGAGTAACCTTTCAAGGTGTGATGCAACTTATGTCGTCTTAAAAGGAGTTTGATAAATTAATTAACAATCTGATTTATTATGAATTATTAATTACAATTTTCAATAAATTTATTTAGAAATTATTGATTACATAATCTCAGCAATATTCTGATTAAGATGCACTCACTCGCAGCATAGTAACAGAAGCTTCTTTGAATCTTGGAAAGTTTGATAATTTATTCTCCCCTTACAACAATTAACACTCTGAGTTAAATTTTAAACGCAGTCAGGCTAGTAAACAAGAGACTATTTAGTATTTATCAGCTATTTTTTTATTTCCCCTGTTACGATAATGAAGCATGGGTCGAAGAGCCATCCCACGTCCATTTTACAATGACCTTCACCCATTCTATAATGTACAATATAAATATTTACACTATGAGAGTCGTCTACCATCCATCATATTACACTTAGCGATCATCATTAATGTACGCTCCTTCTGATAAGATGAAACCCGATGTTAGATCTTTCCAGGGTAGTGCACTCCCCTATATAATAAATTAGAAACATCAGACGCATTGACCCAAGAATTAATTTTTTTCGATAATAAAAATCTTGATAAGTCTTTCAGTTGCACCGGGAAATCTTTTTTAGCAAAATCAAACTCATCACTATGGTGGCATATTTCTGCCCCCTATATGCAGGTTAAATTATGTCAAGATGCAAGATAATTATGTCTACATGCAAGATTTTTTTGTTGATATGCAAGTTACAAATCTTTTTTTAGAATCTGATTTTTATATGGGTAAATCACTTAAAAATGCCGGTATGTGACATCAAAGATGCAAGATGTAACATAATCTTGACAACATGCGACTTATTTATGTTGATATGCGACATAATTATGTAGACATGCAACATATTTATGTCGACATGTGACTAATTTATGTCAACATGCAAGTTATCTATGTTAACATGCAAGTTATCTCGCATGTTGTTACAAATAATTAAGGACCAGCCCTGTAGATCCCTAACTAGGCCGGTCCCTAAATATTCAATAATTTGTATCTCAGAAATGAACAACAATTTTAGATGGGTGTAAGAACAAAAAAAATTAAGAATTCAAGAGACTAAAGTGAGGATGCGGTTCTGAAATTTAATTGACATTTCACCGTATTGTTTCAAAAAATTGGACGGAAGACCTACTCGTTACTCGTAACGAAGTCTTATTTAGTTATACCTCCTTTAGCTTTGCAACCAGAAATATTTTTTATTATCTCGATTTATTCATCCGAAACATGGTTTATCTGTGAAGCATCACATTCCTTTCATTCCCTAACAATTTGCTTCATCGAATTCTTAAAACGGAAATATTTAGGATTGTTAAACGAAACCGAAAGAAGGTTTATTAAATAACGCTTGCAATGCAATATATTAAGGAGTTTTGGAACAAGTTACATATGGTATGATACCATTACCGCCTGTACGTGTCAAACTTTGATTAATACAACTAAGCACTCTTTCTAGTTTCGCCCACTATTCTAGTTTATTCTTTTGTTGTATACATTAAGACTTTATCTGCACAAATTTCTTATTTTCATCTAATAAAACGAAGAGGCTAAGAACACCCTCTCCCCCAATCTGCCACTTCACATTGAGAAATATGTTATATAACGTGCATGAGACACAAACTGAAAAAATCGTTATTTATATTAAAAATTGTATATGTCTACATGTATATTTTGTCAACTTTTTAATAAAAACAAATTGTTTAGAACATAGTTGATTGTTCAGTCAATGAAATTAATCCCCAGTTTTAATCGTTTAAAACAAAATTGTGTAAAACTTTTCTTCCATGTCAAGGATATCAATGAGTCATTAAGTTTATTGAAGTTCAAAGTACTAGTGAATAATTTTACTTGTTTTACTTCAAATACAAGAACATGAAATAATTAGTAATTTTAATTCAGATGTTCAGATGCTTATAAATACTAATAGTCATATAAAAAGTTTATCTAGTTAGTAAAAAGTTTATCTAGTTAGTAAAAATCGAGGATTGACAGGTTTTAGAAGACAAACACGTATAAGAAGATAATTGTAGATGACAGGCTTATCGGTAAAAACTTTAATATTATACGAGGGTTGTTAAAAAAATCGCGGAAACTGATTTACGGTAAAAATATTGTGCACTTTGAAGGATGACGTATGTTTAATTACTAGAAAATGACTATCAATTGAAAATAAGTATGCAAAATAATCAGATGATTTTAATTTCTTTTTTCAAAATATAGAGCGATTTTTACTTTGCATGAATAAGATTTACGGACCACCATTTAATATTTCCACGACGTCAGGTGACATCAAACAACTGAAAGGCAAACCTGTCACTCTTTTCCTAAATAAACATCTTTCTGTTCCGCACACTTTTCATGGCTTTTAACCCATTGTAAAAGTGTATCTTCATACCAAGATTTAATGTCAAGTTTTTGTATAATGTCTTTTGTGGCATATCGCAGATCATTTAGGTCCTAAAAATCCCTGTCCACGCAGTTTCGACTTTAAATTAGTAAATAAAACAAAATCCATGGGTGGAAGATCCGGGCTTTATGGGGGCTCGTTCTTCATCAAAAATATCAGTCGTTCCATCTTTAAACCTCTGATGCTATTTGTAATCCATTGTCCAAGACACAAGTGGGCCATCTCAAGCAGCATCTTAGAACACTCTGGTCTCCATCGGATATTTTCCTGCTTGCACACAAAATTTAATGACGGCCCGGCGCTTCATGATGTACATTGACGTTAACGTTTTTGATTCAATTTTTCAAGCGTTGGTCGTCCATATTCGGCGATTAAACAGTCAGAATTTTTTTCAATTTAATTGAAACTTTCACAAAACGACGTTTAAAAGTTATTGTAATATCAATAATAATGAAAATTATCTAAATAATATTTTACATTGTACCAAGCAAAAAAATATAAAGTTTTCTCTGGATTCCATTTATACTAGAACAATATATCAAAATAGTTAATACTCAATTGCTTTGTTAGCTAAGTACGAGATGAAATAGGTATGAAATGATGATGAAACAGGAACCTGTTATTCACTAAAAAGATATTTATGCGAGCAACTTACCAAACCACATCATCAACTTGGGTCATATTTTTGAATGTATCAAGGTGCATTAAATAATACTTTACAATTCAATTTATTTGTCAATTAGTTCGGCAATTAAAAGAATGACAACCCCGGTTTAAGACATTAAAATTCTAGTTCAAATATCACTCGTTGTTTGGATTTAAAAGGATTGATTATTGGTTCGATGTAATCTCATGATGAGTGTAATTTCTGTTAAATCAATCTGATTTGTTTTTAAATTTAGTAACTGTAAAAAAGATGTTTTTAACTACTTTAAAGTATATATAAGTTTACAATCTTTATCTTTCAAATAGCGATACTTTTAATTTTATCAATTTTAGAAGTGTATTGATATGCAATATTGCTTTATAACAGTTAATAAGATATTTGAGCGAAACATTATTTCAAAATCAGTTCAGTGCTTAGAATAATATCGGAAGCAAACAAGGAAAAAATACATTGTATTCGAGCAATTGGCAGAAATATCAATATATTTGTCACAAAATGAGAGCATTTGTTGTTCTTTTGAATGAATTGTTGCGTTCAAATCAAGATCACAACCAACTTGGTGTTTTAAAGAGGTGGGTGGTCAACAAACTTACCGATCAAATCAAACTGAAATATTTAATATCATGTTTAAGCCTTCTACTGTGTGCGGGCACAGGGCGAAAAACAATCTTTAAGCAAGTCCTTAAAGGTGACTTAAAGGTGGCGTAAAGGTGGCTTAAAGGATATACAATCTTTAAGCCACCTTTAAGTCACCTTTAAGCTGAGCTTATAGGTCCTTAATGTCCAAACTTCTTTAAGTCACCTTTAAGCCATCTTTAAGCCACCTTTAAGCATCTTTAAGTGGCATTTACGCTCCCTTTAAGTTGTCTTTACACCATCTTTAAGTTCCCTTTAAGTCAGGTTTGATCAAGCTGAACAGATTCATCTTGAAAACATATATTAAATGCACAAGCTCTTTTATAGGGATGGGAGGGGGTGATCCGAGTGATGATATAATTTCCAAGGAAGGGGGGGGGGGGTGTTCCAGGCGGTTTTAATTGTCGCTCCATTAAACACAGATCGCTATCATCAACACCGCTCCAATGGACACAGATTGCCGTTATAAAATTCTTAATAATTTTTTTTTGGGTTTCAAAATTGTAGGGGTGAGCGCAGTCTCTGAATCTAAAAATGCGCATGAAATTATATTAAAGTATGTTTGTTTCCTATTATAAATTAATCGGTGAAATCTCTCTCTCTCTCTCTCTCTCTCTCTCTCTCTCTCTCTCTCTCTCTCTCTCTCTCTCAGTTCATCCGGTTATTAAACAAAATAAAAAAATGAACCAATAATACATGATTTAATTTAATCGGTTTAAGATATGTATTTTTTTTTCAATTTTAATTATTTCTAGGTCTAATTCTAGATATGCTAGATACATGTTAAAGATGAAAAGACTCTCAACTGCCTTGGTTATATCGGGCGGGATATTACCGCTTTGTTTGTCTAGACATAGTTTTGTTTGTTTGTGTATATCTAATTAGAGTCTATTGTTTGTCCAAGTTAAGAAAACCCCTGGAACTAACACAGAATATACAAGATATACACAACAGGTGTGTCGTGTGCCCAGGTGCACGTCAGGGTTTCTAAAGGCGTTGAAATCTTAGTATGTACGTGTATACGATAAGTCTAGTGAATGAAAGTTTATTTACATTTGTAATTCATTTTCAAAGTATTATTTCCTAACTGTGGGTTTTAAAAATGTTACGTCTACAAATTAAAGATACATGTATGTAGGAGTAAAATCTAGAGGCTAATTAATTACTGTACCGGTGATCATAAATGGGGGTTAATTATTTAAATATATGTATAAGGATAAATATGTCACATACCCGGCCTGGTACTTCATGCAATTGTATGTACAAGTATATGCATACATCATTTGCAATTGCCACATGCAGTAAATACGTCGCCGGTAATTGGTAATATTGTTTGTTATAGAATTGATAGTTTAAAAATCATGTTTACAATTAAACATTTAAACATATATCATTTCATTTGTTATTCTAGATCTGTTGTAAATGTATAATAATCAATATTATTAAAATTATACATACTGGAACGGCGCCGTACATGAATACCGGGAAATTGCGTAGAACTAATACCCTAGCTAATAATTTCAATGCATTTAATAAAAGAAATAGTTTCATCTTCTTCCTTGCATTTCATTTAGCTATGAATTAGATGAACATAGCCTATATCTACTTGGTTTAAATTTATTAACTAAGTACTAGTAAGCCTAACGGTTTCCATTTAGGTATAATATATTTTTTTCACTTAAGACCAAGTTTCGTATTTCATTCTAAATACAAGCATGCATGTAATTTATAAATTAGATATAATTGATTGTTACAAACTGAATGGAAGTCAAAACTTTTCAAGTAAAAAATACAAACTCAATACATTGATTCAATAGCCACTAATTTATAGGATATAAAAACCACCTAAAATGTATAAGTTGCCGTGGCGCAGAGGGAGTGAGGTGATGCTGGTAAAAGAAGGGTCCCGGGTTCAATCCTCGTCTTGAGCGTTTTGAAATTTTTTTTTTTCATTTTATTTTCTAAATCAATAACCGTTTTTAATACCTTTTCTATCATAAAGTTAATACATTTTGTTAGTAAATTAAGCACAATATTAAATTAAAAGATTTTTTAATGGCTTAAAGGTGGCTTAAAGGTAGCTTAAAGGTGGCTTAAAGAAGTTTGGACATTAAGGACCTATAAGTTGTCCTTAAAGGTAGCTTAAAGGTGGCTTAAAGATAGTCTTTAAGCTGCCTTTAAGCCATCTTTACGCTTTCTTTAAGCCACATTTAAGCAACACATATAGCTTAAAAGTGGCTTAAAGATCGTCTTTAAGCTATCTTTAAGCACCTTTAAGTTATCTTTAAGGAGAACCTAAAGATGGTCATTCATCCTGTGGGGGTTTTTTTGGAAAATTTACAAGATGAAACTTTGCCATTTAGTCACATGAAATCACGAAAAGATGATAAAATGGCTTACTTCCGCCATTCAGTCACCTTGCAATATCTTTGAGTTACATGTAACATCAATTGAACAGTGTGCATTTTCTAGTTTCGCTTACTAAACCGTATTGAGCATTGTTACATGTATCTAAATTCAAGCATTTGATTATCAAAAATCATATACTAAACAGTATCTATTTTAAAATAAACCTGTAGAAGCTAGTTCGACATACCAAATCTTACCAAGCCACCCATCCACTTTAAAAAACAATGTTTTAATCATCATTTATTATGTATCCTTTATCTGCTAAATTTACTAGTATATGTGTCGGTTAAACATGTAGATATCTATTGTCGGCAACCAATGATCCATCAACCTTATCAATTGCAAAGAACACACGTCTGTGCCACACAATATATCAGCACTCCAGGTGTCTCAACTTTTACAGGGATGAAATACATGTAGGTCACTTTAAACGAAATAAATTTCCACGAAATCAAAAATAAAATCCGTATTATTGTTTCAGTTTTAACATTTCAGGAACGCATTATGTTGAAATAATAGAAAACAAGTTACTTACCTTTCGGTAACTGTTCACCTATCTGTAAACTTAGTTTTCATTACAGTGACAATAAAAGACATTCTAACAGAAAGTTGATCAAGGTATTGAACTTGTATGAATTAAAAGTAACATTTCTCAAACGTGATGTAGACATACATTGTAACTTTTTTTTACCAAAAAACCCCCCCTATATCTTTTGAAGTAATTGTTGCATGTTTCCACTCTTGTTCAATCAAATAATAACATGTACACCAAGTAATGCACAGATCTATTTGAATGGGACTGGTTGGTAAGTTAAATATTATCAGATTAATTTTTAAATAATATTTACTATTTAAAGAACTAATGAAATAAAAAAAAACTTTTTATCCAAAAGAGTTTCGAGTAGTTATACGTATACTTGGAAATATATATATATATATATATATATACATATACATATACATATATATATATATAACACACTTCATTAAGATTTTTAAGAGAGCTAGATGATCGAGGCTATTTTTAGACTAAATTCATCTCCATTAAAAGCAAATCTTGAGGTCTTTAAAATAAAGGTATTGGAAAAACATAAAAAAAAAATTCTTTCTAAATGACTGTATGTAGTCCAGGTCGGTAGAGAAATTATAACTGACACAGTCATACAGGGTGTATCTATATTTTTAATACTCTCAACTAATAAATATACGAAAAACCTACAATAAATTTATAAATATTACTAACATTGACAGTTACACTTTATTATAAATATAACAGAATATATGCATAAGAATAATTATAGTTACCAAGCACTGTCAGGTGTTCAGCTACATCGAGTATATATTATATACACAAGTCTGTTCCCTTCAAGGGTGTAGCGCCGAGTGTGCGGGCAACTATGGTTTAGCGGGAAAGTTAGTATGTTGTTAAAAATAGAAAAAATCTATAGGTAAACTGGTCGAAGAGGTATTTGGTCCGTCACGTCACACTATGCAAACGTGGACACTAACACATGGACAGTACATGGTACGATAAACAAGAACATACATACACACAATTAATAAAAAACACTGAAACAATAACATTTATTACTTACACTGGTTACATGTATATGACTAAAAATATAATATTTTATAATTTAAGGTAGATTTAAATTATAAGGCTTAGATTGTTGACCATCGAGACAATAAAACCGATGAACAGAGTTTCACATGTTCCATTCTGCGCACAAACTAAATAAAGAGATGTAAAAAAAAAAAAAAAGTTCGCAACATACTGTTTATCAAAGAATTTTAAGATTTCTTAAGATCAATTCTATGTAAGAATCAAAGATTTATATAAGGGTCTGGCAACGCATAGTCACTAATTTTCCTTATATTGCATTATTATTATAATATTATAATATTATGGACACACCTAGGTGTAAAACGCAAAAAAACACTAAACGTTGGTTACTGGGGATAACCGTTGCCATGGTTACCGAGGCTAAAAATGCAAAAATAGCAAATCTTACCTACTTTCAAGCCATATTAGAAGGTTTTGCCCACAAATGTAAACTATCAAAGACATAAAACAGCCTTTGTTCTGTTTTCAATTCTTTAATCATATCAGAAAATTGATGGAGAAACTAATACTTTTTAAATGTTACCATGGAAACCGTTACACATTTTTGAAGTCAGTTTTTTTGCGGTTTATTAATTTGCCATAATGGGAAACTGTCAAATTTTGACATCTTTATCATTGTCCATGCAATATATATTTTATTATGAAAATTGACATCCGTTACTATGGCATCAAGGCCAGAAAATACGAAAAACTGAGATATTGAAGATGATTTTGATATGCTTTAATTCCTGATTTTAGAATTTGTTTGCAATTGTTTTAGTTGGAACTTGTAAAAATAGATCAATCTAAATTTTTATTATATACCACAAAAAGCCTTGTTATGCAACAGAGAAGTGTTGTTGCTCTTGGAAATTTAGTTGCGTAAAAATCACACAGAAATTCTTACTTTTTGAAAACTCCATGGCAACGGCATTTATTCTTAGAAAATGTCAGATTTTTTCAAGTGTCATTAAAGTTTAGGACATACTTTACCTTTTCTCAACAATTAAAGGGGCATTGTCACGATTCTGGTCAAAAATTATTTTTCCGATTTTATTGTTTGCAATGCTTCAGTAAGGCATTTTGAATAGGCAACCAAAATTTGAGTGCCATTCGTTGAGTTATAAGCGAGTTACAGAGCTTACAATTCTTTGCTATGTAAACAAAGCATCTGTTTACATTTTGAGCGTTGAAGTGGAAATTCCAAATTTAGACCTAAAATGAATGTGTTAAACGTTAGAAACTGTTTATTAATGCTTGAAATGAATAAGGAGATAGACAAACCATCTTGAAAAAAAACATTCTGGTATATTGAACCTATGCAAACAAAAACAGGGCACGAGCCTTGTTTACATGACAGAGAATTGTAAGCTCTGTATCTTACTTATAACTTAACGATTGATTCTCAAATTTCATTTGATCATTAGAAATGCATTGTTAAAGCATTGTTAAAGCATTGTAAATAATAAAAACAGAAAATAAAATTTGACTAAAATCGTGACCATGCCCCTTTAATTTTATGTATTTATTCATTATATATGAATTATATCCAAAAATCTAAAAAAATATTTTGTTAAAAACCATTCTGATTGCACACACAAGTTCTCTGAAGTTGACATTAAAAAATGCTTGAATTTCTGATAAACAACATCTATGTAGTTTTTGGAAATCAAGTCTTCCAACAATCTGTTGGAATTCCCATGGGTACTAATTGTGCCCCATTGTTAGCAGACCTATTTTTTAATTCTTATGAAGCAGAATTTATTTAGAAACTTGTACGTAAAAAACATAAATCACTCGCTGTGGCCTTCAACTCAACATTTAGGTATATCGACGACGTATTATCAATTAACAATTGTTATTTCCATACTTACGTCGACTCGATATATCCCAGCTTGAAATAAAAGATACCACAGAGTCATCGTCATCTGTTTCATATTTGGATATTTTACTGGAAATGGACATTGATGGTAACCTAACAACAAAACTTTATGATAAACGCGATGACTTCAATTTTTCTATTGTCAACTTTCCTTACTTATGTAGCAATATACCTGCATCACCTGCTTATGGTGTTTTTGTCTCTCAGTTAATTCGATACGCAAGGGCATGCTCTTCGTATGAACAGTTTCTAAGACGAGGCAAGCTACTGACAAACAAGTTGATAAAACAGGACTATCAACAGTCTCGTTTAAAGCATCTTTTCGTAAGTTCTATGGTCGATACAACGACCTTGTCAGCAAATACAATCATCCACTGAGTCGCATGCTGACTGACGTTTTTCATACTAATTGTTAGACCATAATTAATTATCTAACTGTCTACGGACTTTTGCGGTTTTTATTTTCCCGATTACGACAAAGAGCACACGGCGGGTGTGACCGGTCAGCAGAGGATGCTCACTCCTCCACCTGATCCTACCTCTAAATTTGAGGTCCGTGTTGCTCTGCTTTGAATTTGTATTTCGTTTTATGGATTTTTGAGATGGTTGTTATTGTCATTTTTTTTATCCATTCAAAGATGCCTAAAAATGTTCTAATTTTCTTTATTTTTAAGCTTGTTTCCATAGCAACGGTTCTCAATTTTCATATTTAAATTCATAATTGCACAATCATAACAGTGTTTACCAAAAAATCCAAGATTTGCTCTTTTTGTTCAAATTAAATGAAGAAAACAAATTCTAAAATTTCTGTTTAGTAACCATGGAAACGCTCTAAAAATATGCGTTTCACCATGAATGTTTTTCTTTCTTTAGAAAAATGACAGCTATCTTAATAATATATTCTACCCTGAAAACCCCAAGTTGTGCACATTACTCACAATATGTTCTCAAATAAACATTTAAATGTCATTTTTACATATTTACCCTCGGTTACCATGGCAACGGGACCACATAGCAACATAGCAACAAATAAATGGTGTAAGGCTTTTTAACTCACCAAAGTCTATCAAATTGTCAAGTATAAAGAAAATCGGTGACTATGCGTTTCCACCGAGTTTTGATTCTTACATAGAATTGATTGGTTCGGAATGTTTTCTTTATCATTGCTAAGTATGTAATAAATCCAGAGAGGCTCGAATAAAAGTTCACGAGACTTTTCCGAGATTTGTTCAGTTCCTGTGAAATTTTGAGCGGAAGTATAAGTGTTCGGATAATATTCTCAAAATACGTAAGTACTGGTCGTTTTTTCATATCATATCCTACTTTGATTTATGTGAAAACATGAAAATCTATTAAGATATATGTCTTATTTAATCATCTAGCAGTTATTTAAAGTAAACAATGATATTCTGAAAAGAGTTATCGTTCGTGTTCAACCATTCTACACATGGTTGAAAATGTAAACATTGGGTTGCTTGATAAAATTATAGCCATGATTTATGCTTTTGGTGTTCAACACCATGCTTTTTAAAAAAGAATGGGTGTCTGTTTTGTATAAAAAACTTAGTATATGGAGCCATTTTCAAGTAAAATTCTGCATAAAATAGTATAGTCTGTTTCACTTCTGATGCTATTACTAGGTCATGCGCGGATCTGAAATTAATCCTATGAGGGATCGCTACTAAGCGTGTTAATTGTTGCAACAGCAGAAAAACCCTAGATTTTCTATTGTGACATTTATTTATAGAACTCATTTTATCCACCGATTAATAAAGATAAAGTTTAAAATCAATAAATTTTTACTGCGAAACTGAAAGGGTCAAACAAAATCACGTGGTCTAAATCTAAATGACAATAACTTTCGCAGGGGTGATATATGGTTACGAAATTCATCTCTCAGCGTGTAACCAATGGAATAGTTTCGCGGGAAAATTGTGGGTACGTGATTTTGTTAGCGTGTATAATCAGTTTTTCACTGGACGCCGGTCGGTTTACAGTCTTTGGAAATGTTTAAAGCGTTTTAACCATCTCCACCCCTCCACCTTCCTACAAAATGTATTTTGTATGTGTTTTGCTTTATTTGAGTTGTCTAGCGGTTTTAGACCACCAGGATTGTTTTTTTACAAATTATGTAATCAATTACGTCATCATTTTATGAGTTATTGAATAATCATTATTTTGGTTGTGAAATAATTTTGTGCAGAAAGGATCAAATATACATAATTTGATATTAATATTATAAAAGGGGATTTTTATGTAATCATCTATTGTCATCTGGTCTTATTTGTAATTTTATTTGAGATAAAAATAAAGTCACAATACTGGCAGAGTGCAACATAGATCTTTTGTTTCTTGTCTTACTTTATACAGATGGAGGACTCAGGTGGTTAATATTGATGATGGTGATTTTATAATCGTTAATTTGGAACATTTTCAGTTATTGATAAATATATTTTAATGATTGTAAATATTTAAGGTAATCTGACATTGCAGTAGAAACATAACTTTTTTTCAAAATATGATGTATTTTTATACGGTTCTTTATTGACATACTTTTATCATATATATATATATATATATATATATATATATATATATATATATATATATATATATATATATATATATATATATATTAATTTATATATACAGTTTTGTTAAAATATGACTATTAAGGTAATCAAAATATTAAAATATAAATTATAAAAGAAAAAAATTGCAAAAACTTTTTTGTTTCATTTGAGGCGCTTTTTTACGTAGATGTTCATCTGTTACATTATTCAAACAAGAATTCGCTGTTCCTTTTTTATGTCATATTTCGTGTGAAGTTTTGTTCTTGTCAATTAACAAAGGGCAACAAAAGTTACAGACGTAAGTCTTTAAAATTATACAATATAGAAATATTTCTTCTAGATAGCTGACAGTAGATATTGTTTCTGGTCAAAACAAACGGCTGTGAATGTTACATCATGCCCAAAAACAAAGCAAGAGATAAAGGAAAGAGAGCAATTGAAAAACTGTTTATCGTTGGCATTCCTTCAAAACTGTACAGACGCCATTAACTTCAAGTACCACTGTGTCATAAATGAGTTCGAGAACGCCTTAATTGAAGTCTGTGCACCGGAATATCATATACACGGTAGATTGATTTTTTTTAAAGAATAACCTATAAAATGGGTACTTACTTAAAATATCAGTAGGTAGATAAACCTAAAGTAGTACACATTTTAATCATTGGAACACTATACACTTAAGGTTAATACACGCCTTAAAAAGGGGCGCTTTGGGTCGACATTGATGCATTTTGGTTTCTTGGATTATTAGGGTAGATAGAAATAACCTTCTATTGAACAGTAAATAGATGAAAGAAAGATGGATTCAATATCAATTAACATGTCTTATGAAAAGAAAAGGAATCGGAGTATGTTATTTAATGAAAAGTTAATAGAACTAATCTATTGATTCGAAATTATTGAACACTAACCCTTCAGAAAAACAGGTATAAGCTTTCTCCAACTGGCAATTATGTAGAAGTTACCGTCATTAAATTTCACTCATGCACCAAGTAAACTTGACGATAACATTAATAATAGAGTTCTTTGGTCATTGATTGAATGTGGATATCCAATGACAACCTCACACTGCATAGCTATCTTTTATGTTAAATGTATAAATATTGTTTTTGCAAAAATAATATATATATATATATATATATATATATATATATATATATATATATATATATATATATATATCCGCCATTTTACTTATGTTACAGGATTTTGCACAGAGTATAATGTATATGGAGCTGTAGTTCAACCACATTACCACTTGAAATGCGACACTGTCGATCCACCTTGTGCAAACCGCTACATATCTACAGATGCGTATCTTTGTAAGTAAAAACATGCATGATAAAATGTTGATGGTAAAATTGTAGAAATACACAAGTAAAATTTACAGTGAAATAGGTTTTTATTTTTTTACTTACATTTGAATCAGCAGTCACTTGCTCTTGATCTAAAACAAATTTGAATTAAATGAAGAAATGTCTTTTTCCTTAAAGAAATTAGTATACAGTAAAACACGCTTATAACGAAGTCCCAGGGACGGGCAAATTTACTTCGTTATAAGCGTAATTCGTTATATCCTTCAAGTTTACAACATGTATACTAGCGGAAAAAAGAAACTGTGCATTATTTAATAAATGAAAAAAAAATTTAAAAATTACAATGAACAAATTTTATTTTTTATAATACTGTTAACACATGTATTCGTAACAACATCTCATTACACATTAATGTCAACGTCGAATAACGTCAATTTCAGGACACTCGAAAGTCACTGATATTTGAATTTGAATTAACAAAATTAATAACGCGTGTGACCACCATTTGCGTTCACGCATGCTTGACAGCGATGCCTCATTAATGCCACTAAAGTGTTCAGAAATGCTTGAGGGATGTTGTTCTAAATGTTGGTTAAAGCCTGGCCTAAATCAGCCAATGTCACTGGCTGATTTGGTAAACGGCGTAAACGTCTTTCCATTTCATCCCAGAAATGCTCGATCGGCGACAAATCGGGGGAGACAGCTGGCCAAGGCAAGACATCGACATTCTGTTGAACAAACAAGTCCCTGACTACACGTGCAACGTGTGGCCTTGCGTTGTCTTGCTGCAGAGTGGTGTGATTTTGATGTATCTGTATGAAGGGTATCACATGACGCTGAATAATTTCATCTCGATAGCGTACGCCGGTGAGATTTTCAATGACAATTTGTAGAGGGGTCCTTCCACGTTCTGATATTCCACCCCAAACCATAACGCTACCTCCACCAAATTGTCCTGCGTCCTGTTAACGCTCCCCAACGCGACGATAACCCTACAGCGGCCGTCATTGCTATCCAAATGAAATCTGGATTCATCAGTGAACAGAATATTGGCGCAGTCCTGTATTCTGAATCGCAGATGTTGTGTGCACCACGCTAGTCTGGCGATACGATGACGTTGAAGCAGTACTGGGCGCACCGTTGGACGTCTTGGTCTGATGTTTTGCTCGCACAGACGATTACGCACAGTTCTTGGCCTAATTGGTCGAAGCCCTGGAATGCTACGGGCAGTCAAACTTGCTGTCTGGAAACGCTTTCTCAGATGCACAAGTCTTATGTGGTTGTCCTGTTGACGTGACGTCAGACGAGGTCGCCCAAAGCGCGGTCGATCCTTGGTGTTGCCAGATTGTTGAAAACGTCTCCATAATGACTGGATGATGTTCCGATGAACTCCAAAGTGTCTTGCTACAGTATTTTGTGCCATTCCAGCTTGCAGCATCCCAACAGCACGATTACGTTGGTTTTCGTTGAGTCGTGGCATGAATTAGGGGTAAAACTATGTTGAAACTTAAGTGATTTCCTTAACAAAAAAGTTTAAACAAATCCTTTACAGTTCTTATTCCAAACAGTATTGGCCCGTAAAACTCGTGCGTACAAATTCTTCAATAAACAACAGGTGCTCACTAACCATGAAAAAGTCCGTGCACCCGGACGGTTACCATCCGATATTGTCAAAAACAATACCATTATCGATTGTTTAAATTTTATAAATACAAACAATTGATATAGAAAAATTATACTAAATTTTTATAATGCACAGTTTCTTTTTTTCCGCTAGTATATTAAAGTCACGGGGAATAGAATTCACTTCGCTTTAAGCGTCAATTCATTATAAGTGTGTTCGCTATAAGCGTGTTTTGTTTTACTGTATTCGTTGTAAACCTGATATGTTTATTTAAATGTGTTATGAATTCAAATAGATGAAGGCTGCTATAATGTTGTGACGAAAAATAGTCATTGGAGGGAATCACACTTCAAGTCAAATATGACCGTCAACAAACCTAGCAATATATCTTCAATAACAGGGTAAGAAGCACCTACTCAGACAATAGCATTAACGAGAGTGTTAAAGCGAATTCGTAAGTTGTAAATGATACAATTACTGATATTAGACTACAGAGGGAAAAACGAAACTCAAATAAGTATAAAAATAAAAATTTTCTTCTTCCTTTTTAATTTTTTAAAATTTTTTGAATGAACTTGAAAAATCTTTGAAATAACATCTAAACACGAAGATGTAAATCTTTTATCATGACTTAATCTTAAACATTACAGAGGATCCAGAGAACGTCATCAACACGACGGAGAAGATTTTATGATTGCTGTTTTTTGGATGAGTTTGACTATACCTGTAATTGCATTTGTTGGCGTTATGATACTAATAATATTTAAACAAAGATCGCTACAAAGGACATCTTGTGAAAGAGGTAGTATCTCCGTACACCATGACTAATCCACAAATCGAATGTATTTACGAACACGGTCCTCTTTCTGGTGTAGACTAAACCTAGAGCCAACAAAATAATGAACAATTCTATACAGTCGAATACTGCAACAACCTGAGTCTTCTGTCATTCAGCAGTTATCCCACGTATTGCCTCCTGCCTCTTAAGCTGAATTTACAAAGACCGTTTCTAATTTATTATTTTTTTCTCATTCTTCTGTTGCAGAATGTCTTAGAGTTTCTAGTTCTGCAAATTAGCGAAATTGTTGATCCTACCATAGTGAAATGACAAAAGACCATATGCACGTGGACGGTCGTTGGCACGTTTTTCATTCCTTACGCTTTTATGGTGCTCTCGTTTTTTATTATCGCATATTTCAATACCTCTGTACTTCCATCAACCATGTTAAATTATGATTTCATGTCATTAATTTTTTTCACCTGGCATGCGATTTTGTCAGAATAAAAATCAAAACTAGATAAAATAAACTGTCAGTAGAAAGCCTTTAAGAAAATATACTAATAAATTCATGCAAAAGAAGGAAAGATTTGATGACATTTTGGCTAGTAATAAAGAACCCCTTTTTACATATGCATATTAATTATATAAGTCAAATAGGCGGAGTCAAATGCAATTTGGATTTTAAAAAAATTGATTTTAAAAGATTTAATTCAGTAACATGAACAAAAGCCCGAGATGGATTCGAACTCGTCGTCCTTGGTTTACAAGCCCGATACTTTAACCACTAAATTATGATGATATACAACCATTTTAACAAACTATCTTAAATCGCCTTCTTGTGACGTAGTATCTTAAAAAGTATCAGTCTTGCTGTTGTGAAGTACCTTTAGTGAAAGTCCGTTGAAGTCTTATTTACATTATTATATCTATTTATTTTTATCTATCAACCCATCGTCTATTTGTTTGTTTGCTTGTTTGTTGTTGTTTTCTTTTTTTAAATATATGTTTCAGGTATATGTATAACTACAGGAAGTCTTATTAGATGAGCAGTTTCGTTGTTTTATTTAATTGGTTTTTTAAATAGAAAACATAATTAAATAATTAATCTTAAAATATTTTCAATTATCAACCAGTCCTATTAAAAAAGACGTGTGTATTCCTTAGTGTGAACTTATTTGATTTGATTAACCAAGAGTGGAAACATGGAACTTTTATTTCAAAGTTGTCGATATTTTGAGAGAGTTTAGCCATTATCACGTTTGATAAATGTGACATTAATAGCATACAAGTGGTGTTAAGGTACTTTCTGTAAGAAAGAATTTAATTTTTACTGGTATGTAAACCAGGTGAACGAATAAAATGAGATAGTTACCGAAAGGTTAGTAACTTCCTTTCTTTTAATTCCACATAATGCAGTCCTGAAATGTTAAAACTGAAACTAGAATATTGGCCTTTTTTTATTTCGTGGAAATTTATTTCGTTTAGTTTGACCAACATGTACATGTATTTCATCCGTTTAAAAGCTTAAAGAGACACGGTGACGTGACGCACAAGCCCATGATTTACCAAACATAGGACGTTTACACAATTTCCACATATTTTATATATCATATGAAAATATGAACTTTTGGAAAATTACGGTGTTCAAAAGTAATTTAATTAAATTAAACAGTGAAAAATAGAATTAAGCGTTGGGCCATAAATGTTGAAGTTTCCTTCCGTTTCATAGCCCCGCAAGCGCAGAGGAATGTAAAAACTGTAGTGTGGCATATATCACGAGCCTCTCTGTGAAGCCTGATGTCTTAAAGTGCTATACATATTGATTAAAATGCACACTCTATGAATGTATATTTCTTAATACAGACATCAAATAACTTCAAATTTAAAATCTTTCTCAGTGTGTTAATCCTAATGTAACATTTTAAGACAGCGATCGCAATCTCCTGATACTTAAATCGATGTCCAAATCAACTCGGTTTGTTTACATGTGTAATTTCCGGATGAATTTTAACGACTTGTGAACTGATAGGTGATGACTTATAATGCGTGAAATCCTCCGTATGATGAAATTTCGTATATTTCTTCTTATTTCCGCTGTCTTAATCAAAAAGTTTATTTAAACTTCTTTGTAAATGGGAAATGGACAATACGAAGAATGAAAAATCTTTTTACATCATCTCGAGTATTCGGGGAACCAAAGGTAAAAAACAAAAATATCACTGCCTCTGCTTCTTTTCTCAAAGTTACTGTTTTAGTACTTTCATTAATGTATGGATACGATTTTGAGAATGTTGTCGCATTTGCATTGCATTATATTGAACCCTTCAAATTGCACGAACAGAGAATACTGTATATTCCTAATTAAACGCGAGGAATTAATATTCGCATAAATTCGCGATAAGCCCAATTCGCGGATTTTAAATATCGCTTTTACTTCTTGGACAGATATGCACTAAATGAAACTATGATAAAAATTCGCCGAATGCAATTTTTTATTATCGCGATTTGATGCCAAATTTTGAATCGCAGAATGAAGTATTCGCGTAAAACAATGAATCTACAGTATAGGAAAATGACGTTTTCACTTTAGACTTATATCTTTGTACATAATGTAATGTTTTCATTTCGTAAAGATAACAAACCGTGTCTTTGCTGAATTTTGTGATTTATTAGTAATGAAGATAAAAAGCAAAATACAAGCAGGCAACTAATCTAAAAGGGGAATCTTAAACTACTTATAAAATCCTAGTTTTACATAGTTGCTGTCTCCTTTGACTACATGTATGAATAACTGTAAAAGACCTAGGAGTACAAAGTAAGAAAATGAATGGGAAAAAAATTAGGTTACAATTTTAACATTATCTTTGATAATTATAAAATCAATGCACAATATAATGACTATGATAGCAAACTCAACAATGCTTTTCAATTATTTGTAGAAAAAAAATCAAACACTGTTGGTTGAATTCTCTACAATCATAGTACATTTGAGGTTATTCTAAAGTTTAATCTTTTGAATGTTTCTGGGTATTTGATACAGTCAAAACGTTGATGTTTTTATATATTTTTTAACATTTTAGGGTTTCGTTGGACTTGATAACTAAGGCTCCATTCACTTATTTTGCAAATTAAAAAGATTTAAATCAGACCTATCGTTTACATTTTTTTAAATAAGATTTGTATTATCTTAAAATTATAATGTTGTTTTTTTTTTAACTAAAAGCTAATCGACAATCCTATATATAATTCTATCTCATACTATAAAATATTATTGACACGTTCTATAATACTATACGTGTACATTATTTGTAATGCATTATTTGTAATATTTTTCGTTATTTCAATCTGTATAGTTACATAGCTGTGCTGTAATTTTAATAAAGTCGCATTTTATGTCATTCGTTTTCTTCTCAGTTGATTGCCTTGAGTTATGTTCATTGTATGCATGCATACATACATACATACATGCATGCATGCATACAATGTACATACATGCAAACAATGAACATACATGCATACATACATGCATATGTGCATGCATACATGCATGCATACGTGCATGCATACATTCATGCATGCATACAATGTACATACATACATACAATGAACATAACTCCAGGCAATCAACTGAGAAGAAAACATATGACATACAATGCGACTTTATTAATTTTACAGCACAACTTTGTATACACATTGAAATAACGAAAAAAAAAACAATCAAAACGTCTGTTACAGGGCATTATGATTTATCAAGTTATCTAAATCATTAATTTTGATTGGGCACGTAAGCTTGGTGTAGACTACGGAATATGGTTAAGCATAACAGTGATCATCAATGATATATTTCCAAAATATATTCTACTTCATCATGAAAAAGCTAATGTGGGGTTATGATTCGAGTTCTGAGCATTGCAGTATGGCACGCTTTTTGCCAGTGATGTGCTATTCAATATTAACGTTAAGTTATTCCCCCCGAAAATCAATTATCACATTACGTTATTCTCAGAAAAGTAACAAGACATCTTAATAAAAACATTTTGACATAATAAAGTTAACCTTGAGGCGAAATGTTTATCCAGGAAGAGTTGTCCCCATATGGTCCCCTTTGAACTTAAAGCTTTAATGCTTTGAAAAGGGCTTACAACAAAATTATTTGGGTTAATTAAAATTGCACGCATTGAAGAATACCGGATCTTTCTTTTAAAGCATAATATTATGTGTAATGAAAAAGTACAATATATTTCATTTAGTTACATGATTTATAATGTCAACTTCGATAAAAAAAACAGACATCTTGATAATCTTTTAGTTTTTTCCAAGTCATTGCTTCCATCACTTTTCGATGAAATACACATTTTAATGAAAATACATATACCTGTGAAAAAACACAGTTTAAATCGATAAAAAGGAAAGATCCAAGATATCTTCATTGAAAATCATCATTCTTCACTTATAAAAGTTCAGAGGAACGAAAACAAATTTCTTACGGAGATTTATAATCGGAAATGTTTACATCTTTTCTCCATTCGGAACTCATTCGGAATACCTCGCACAATATTTCAACGTTATCATCCGGGCTATTTCATTGCTGATGCAATGCAAAATTCCCGTATACTTTCTATTGTGGGATGTGTATGAAAACCTTAAGCAGTAGAGTGGGCGTTTCAAAACAGATAATCTGGACATTTTTCATATTAGTGGATGGACGTAGTTTGAGCACAAATATATTTATGATTATCGAAATATCAAGAGAAAAGTGGTGGAAGCAAAAACTCGGCACAGAGTATAGTTCATATTTACAAAATTTATAATCTATCTCTATGTCTGTATTTAAATGAATGATTTGATCAAATTGGTCAAATACTAATTGAGTTGAGAACGTTTTTTGGAAGTAGCCATTTATACGGATATTCATGAAGATGTTCATTGTTACCTTGGGCGATATTGGCGTTTCTATCATTTATTTGGTCCTGGATTTCAGCTAAATTTTGTTTAAACCTTTAAATAAAAACCAGATATGATATATCATTAGTAAAAATTATTCATAATTGATACTTGATATTTTAAAAGAAAGGTTTCTTTAAACACATTTATTTGAATACTTACTGGTTAACGAGATTTTTTCCTGCGTCATCCATTGCACTCAGATATTTACTGTCATAATTTCCAAGACTATTAGTGAGTGATAGTGTCAAAACCTTCATAATTTTTATCGTTGAAAACGTTTCCCTTCTGGTAGGCATACAGTCATCCAGATTCTATGATGTCAAGTATAAATGATGACATTTGAACATTGTATATCAAAACACTCATATTATCAAATGCGACTTTCTACTAACTTATGGCATATTCAATGAATAGATGAAAGACAGATATCGTATATATCTCACATATACTAGAACCATTTGGGGGAAGCATTGATTTAAATTTATGCGTTGCAGACACCTGTTTAGGCATCTCGAATTAAATTTTCAAAAGCAAGAAATCTTGGGTTTTAATTGGTGCTAGTCATTATACTTGCTCAGAACAAACACATTCTTTCTGAACAAGTATCACTTTGCCCAACAGTTATACTGGGTTTGGTTTTTTTTTTATCAAAAGCGATAATAGCAGATGGTAGCTGTAGTAGTGACGGGAAAAGAGTACAAACACCCTTTTATTTAAAATCCTGATTAGAGTAAAATTCGGATACAAATAGTGGTAATTATTGAAGTAATATATTTTGTTAACTGCAAAAACTTTAACTTCGTTTTACTAGCTATATAGGAGAGCTGTATCAATTACTGTAGATTATAATACAAATTAATAGTTATTTATCATGCTGACCGATGTTTTACACAGGATGAAGCTCTGCCATTCAGTCCACAGAATATTAACAGAAAGGTCTGGGAAGGTTCAGTCACCTTTCATCTACCTTTCAGTCAAATTTCAGATGGCTGAATGGGAGAGCTTTTTCCTGTGGCATTTCATTACACGTGAAAGTGAAAACGTAGATCCATTTCTTAGAGAAATGAATTATTTGATATCACATGGTGTTTAAAAAAATGATGAGACTAAATTTGATGAAGTATTCTATTACCATCACTTGCTCGGGCTGACCATGCAACACTGCTGCAAAATTTGGTGGAAATGCATATTGCTCATATTGCGGAAAATTTGTAGCGGAATGCTCTACGCTACAGATGTAAATAAAATGCGTTAAAACGTCGACGAGGTTTTCAATGTTGCTAAATTGTGGAAGGCCCTGCAAATTATAGATAAAAAACAAGATTAACTGATTTTTCTAGAACAATGTGAAAAATGTCATGATATCTTTTTAACATTTGATAAATAAATGTCCTTGTTTATATCTACTTCCTGGTAACCATTTCAAAAACATACAATAACATTCCCTTGAACAATGAAAACAGTGAACGCTCACATACATGTACAATGAGCCCTTACGTTACCTGACAATGCCAATCAAACCGAGTGCAATGCAAACATACAACAGGCTTTTAATTGAATAAAAAGGGCATAGTTCCCGGACAAAAATATCAATCATTTTGAAAATAGCCAAAACTATAAAATGTTAAGCTTAGAAATGACAAAATTCACAAAAAATTAAACAAAGTCGGAATTTTTGCAAATATACATATCAGCACACCGATACCTCATTACAATTAAGTTTATTAAAATTATTTGCAGATGTTTCAAATGCACTGCAATGAAAACCCGTGCACATAGAATATTCAATAATCATGACCAAATTCTACATTGTATTATTGAATTCTCAAAAAAAAAATATGTACATCGACACTTTTTGTCAAATAATATGTTTCATTATTTAAGTGGCTTAGGTTCTTAAGTTTAAGATAGGCAAAATCCATAGAAAGTAATGGAATCAGAATTTCTTTTACATATGCTTATATATCTTCACATTTTGTCATTAATAACTACAAAAGTTCGAAAGGTTGTGAAAAATTATGTTTTTGAATCGTTGGTCATGAATCATTGAGTCAGTCTGTCAGTTTTATTTGTTTTTCATTCATTCATTTATAAGCTGTTTAAATGTATCTGCACCGAGAAGAAAATGAACAAAAGAAATAAAACATTACTAGCAGGCTGACTGAGAAACGAATCAAAAATAGAATTCCTTACAACCTGTTGAATGCGGTATAATAATTATAATTGTATATTGTTTAGATATCGATGCAGCCAAAACGTATTTGTTAAATCGGTAAATTAACTATTCGAACGTCCATATAGGAAAACAAAAAGAAAGAAAGAAAACTCATCGGAGTCTCAAAATTGTAATTTCATTTTTAAAACGATTAACTTATAGGAGAATGGAATGGAATATAAACATACTATTATTCCACATCCGTTTGGTTCATTCATTGCTCTTCCTAAAACTAGTTGTGCTCGAAACTGTTGAATTTCTTCATCACCGACCACTGTTGCATCGTCTTCAAAAACAAATAGATAAATAATTGAAAAGTAATGAATGTAAACACAAGTTATAATCTTCTTCTAATTATCGTGCTATTTATAAAGAACCGGTAAGCAAGAACATCTTTCATAACAAAACATTAAACACTTAAGCGGGTTTTCATGACTTATTTCCCCAACACACAACAGCTAAAATCTGACAAATATATTAAAAATAAGGACTTACTGTTGTAATAATGTGTCACGTATTTATTGACAAACGTCCGTATAGCTCTATCCAAAAGCAAAGCATCATCTCTGAAGAAATATCCTGGTATTTCCTGTCAAATTATGAATGAATAGGCAATATATATATATATATATATATATATATATATATATATAGAGAGAGAGAGAGAGAGAGAGAGAGAGAGAGAGAGAGAGAGAGAGATTTACCATAACTTCTCTGTCTTGAAAACTCATCTGAATAGGGTTATACTTCCAATTCCTATTGCTAAAATCAATTACATTAAAAAAAAGAAATGTGAGTGTCGTCAGTATTTGTAGCTAATCATCCCATAATTCGAAAGAGAAAACAAAATCAAATAGAATGGTAAAGACACATATACATTATGGAAACTGTATTATGATATGACAAAATTTTGTTAATCTTATATCACGAAATGTTGTATTATGTTTTATATGTATCTTTAAGTGTAAAAGTAAATAAAATTATATTCGAATATTGAGAACATATTATGGCTGTTGATCTATTATTGGTCAGTCGATGAGAAAGCCATAAAAAGTATAAATTAGGTGTTTCCCTAGTTACTGTGTTGGAATTTATAAATAATAGTCATCAAGAACGACGCAAACTGAAAAATAAATCGCACCATGAAATTTCAACCCATTTCAATTCAAATCTGAACATTTAATGCATTATGTTAAGTATTCTGAAGATAATTTATTTTACAGAGTGTGAGGTGACGATAGTCGCTGCACGCTGGCGACGTCATTTCTGAATTTTTTGCGTTCATATGTTAAAGCATCAGAATGTTGTCCTTCACAAAAAAATGGCTATGATGCTCTATTTAAATTTTTGATCAACGTTTTCATTGAATATATTATTACCCTTTTTTGTTCGATACAGTAGTATATTGGAATTTTTTATCTATAACTCTTCAAAAGGTATTAAGGAAACCTTATAAAATGGCTAATGACATAAGAACCTAGTTTAAATTTTCCTTCAGAGCGTATCTCTCTCTCTCTCTCTCTCTCTCTCTCTCTCTCTCTCTCTCTCTCTCTCTCCTTTAGGTTGATATATCAATTCCACAACATTTTCTGGTGACTTCGATATATCGAAGCAAAAAATTGCATCGTATCACTATTTGCATGTCCTACCTTTTTATTCACTGATCACAAAAAGCACCGCGTAGTTAACCAAAATTGACGGTAACGTTTTCTAATTTTTTTTAAACCGGTAAAAAAAAGTCTATGTTGTGTCTGTTTTAAAATATTGTATTGTTTGGAGCTTTTTCAATATTGAGTTATGTTATTTACTCTAAAATAAAAAAAAACTTAAAAAAGACGAAAATTCATTACGGGGTGATGTCATGTATATATCGTATAATAAACATTCAATTTTTTCTTAATTATTCATCGAAATTAAATCAATTTCTTAATGCGAATTTGGATTTTGGCAAATTTTGATGTACAATTTTATATAATACAGCGCCCATGAGAAGCGCGGTGCATCGTATGGCATTACTTTTGTACCAACCTTTGTAAGTCCACAATTTTAACAATTTGCGAAATGTCAATCAACGAATTTATAAGTCATTTATTTTTATTTTATATGAACTCGATATACAAAGTGTATATTTATTCTAAAAATGATTATTTTGCGACAAAATTGTTGGAAATGTTGTCATTTAACATATTTGTTGTTAAAGTGCAACTTTGTATTATTATTTACATATATTATGAAAACATGTTCCTTTTCAAAAATTGACAAAATACAAATTCTCAAATTTAGAGCTGATTTTAGAATCATCATTATCTTTAAAAAGTCCTCGGCCAAGTATTAAGTTTATTCTAACTTTCTAGCGTTATTTAATGTTTCAGTTCTATATAATACTTTTAAGGTGTTTGATCCTATTCAAGCTATGATTTAATTAATTTTAAGAATGTTCAAAATGTTTATTTATGAATGCCTACAATTCAGTATAAAACAGAGCTTACTGTTTGCATAGATATTGTTAAATGTTATATAATGACAATCGTTTTAGCGTGATTTGAAATATTAAGTATTTTTAATACAGTGATTTGTCCATTGATATGTAAAATGAACATGTTTTTGGGGGAAAAAAACATTGTTTATCGTTTCTTTAAAATCCATAAGTAGAGAACATATACATTTGTATTTAAGTAAAATAATATTTTCTTGATTTTTCAGCTAACTTGAATGGCATTGGCCTGATGCAAGTGATGCTTTTTGTGATCATTTTGAATTTAATGGCATCATTTAAAATTTTGATCACTTGTTTGATCTTACTACCCGCCAATTTCGTTCAGTTTGATCTGTACTGTATTTTTCAATTTTCTCGAAGACTGACCTTTAAAATTTTACATAATCATATAATCATCAATTATCATTTACCTGTCACTTTCTATCAAGATTTTACATTGATGCAAATATGTATCAGTTATTAGAACTTACTGTCTGGATATAAGTTTCAACATCGATATACGTCCAATGTACATGTCCTTCTCGACGTAACCTCCTTTTTGAAGTAAACTTTCCCTTGCAGTTCTACCAATGCGTGCAATTAACATTATTAGATATACGTTTACTCAGACAGCGCAAAAAATCCACAAATAGGAATGAAAAACCACAAATTATAAAATGTTTATCTTTTATTGTACATTTACAAAAACTATGCCAGTGGCTAATTTAAAAATAAATGGCTTCCGACTAGCTGTCAAAATATCACTTTAAAATGTTGCACCATTGCAATTTTTTTCTCTTAATTACAAAATCAAACTTTATTTAGAGAGTTACAAAAGTTAATAAAGAATAGCATTACTTAAAATATATCATTAATGACGAATTAAATACCAAGTTTGCGATTGAATTTAATTCTTATACAGTATTCTCAATCGATTTTCTAAATCCTAACAATTTTGAGAAAATATTACAAAAAATGGCTTATATGAACTCTAGATCATTAGTTATAGAAACTAATTATTTTTTTCTGTATTCTGTCGGTGTTAAAATTAAAAAACTTGTTTGAGACATGCTGGGATTAATTTTGTGTGTATTTGAGAGTTTTCTTTTCGTTTCAGAGTACGTTTCTGTACGAGATTAAACAAACATAAAATTAGTAGTAAAATAATGAAAGGTTCCGAGTTTTTCATATTTAAGTGTAAATCTATATATGTCGAATTATGTATGGTCTATATCTTTCTCAAATAATTCAAACATATATAATTATCAAAATCAATATTTATTTCAATTATTGATACATAATAGCTTGTTTGCCAAGAACCGATTTACTTAAACTATTGATCTCTGTATATATTTGTTTGTAAACATTGTCCCTAGAGTAAAAGTAAATCTTCATATCAAAATAAACATAATAATATATGCCTATATTTAAAGTTGAATATGAAGAAAAGCAGTTCTAAGGAATTAAATAAAGATCTGTATCCTCTTACTTGTTTATGGCATGCATACACTGGAAATGTGGTAACAACAACTTGTAGATAGGATGTCTGTCTGAGAGAGTTCTATGCATGCAGACACTCACTCCATCCATCAGCATGTGCGTGAAGCCTGTTATATATGAGATAAATAGCTAGAATCTTTAACCAATTTGTCAAAATCTTATCAAATAGGAAATCTTTCAGCGCAAGATTTTACCTAAGTGTGTAATGGATTCATGATATTGAGCTTCTAACATATTGAACGTCATTCTCATTTGAACCCATTTTCGAAGACCAATAACATCTTCATTAAAGGAAACTTCTGTCTTTGGTTTGTAAACCTAATGTATTTTAACATTAAAAAAAGAAAAACAATATAAGTAAACGTTTTTGTAACTGAAAAAAAAGTTTACATACTAATCTTTAATATAATCTTGAAATGATATGTACCGCATCACCGGTATGTAAGTTTATCACCACAGCGACAGGCATCAGCTTGGCGCCTTGCATCAGCTTGGTTTGATTTATCACGAACAGAGCCGCTGGTGCAAGCAACTAAATTTGGAAATAAATATTTTTTGCGTTACATATAATAGTAAGCTAACTACATTCTTCAAATGAAACTATATTAAAATATTTATTCGTTTTTCTTTTCTTTTTCGTCAAATACTCACAAAATCTTAAACCACCTCCATACCCTCAAAGCAGAAATAAAAAACCCAAAAAGTATCATAACTGTTCTTTTATGAAATTGTCTTTTTTAGTTTGTGTTACATCAAAACAGGTGTGGTTGTCATTGACGTTATGTGAAACTTTTATATCTTCTCAGCAAGTTTGGTCTAGATCATCTTCTGTTTCCTTAACGCCAGTCATGAAACATAACTGTATACAATAAAGTATCGTCTTTTATTTCAAAAGCATGTAAATTTCCTTTTTATAAAAAATCCATATGGTGGTTATTAAATCATGCAACGAAATTGAGATGAATGCTCGGAATAAATTGGTTATTACATATAACTAGCCTGCAACTCTTTAACATTTTTGGTACATTAATTTATCTTTTCTTTTCCCCCTAAATTCCAATTGTTGGAGTATTTAAATATTATAACTATTCAGAAAAGTAAACAACTTACTACTTACACAAGAGAGAGAGAGAGAGAGAGAGAGAGAGAGAGAGAGAGAGAGAGAGAGAAATACAATTTGCTGCAAATAAAAGTGATACATGTAAAAGCTAGAGAATACAATGTTATCAATTTTTTACTTTCTAATTAAATGGGCTTTTCTGAGAAAATACTCTTAAGAATTTGTTAAGAGACCTGAAAAGAATTATTCCTTGAAATCACAAAGAATTTAAGGAGAATACATCTTTTATCCTGATCTCATATACAGCATAACATGTCCTTACCATATCGTCACCAAGAGAAACTTCTGATAAGTCCACGACATATAATTTATTATGCTCGGCATAGAACTGTAGAGTATGTTCTGTCAGATATGGATGGTTATTTTCAATTTCATCAGTAAAAGGGACAAACCTTTAAAGAGAAATATTTTTATACCAAATCATACATATGTCGAACAAAATGAATTTGAACTTAATGAGTATTTCAAAATGGATTGGGTTTTTTTTTATGAAACAAAAAAATGTTTACATATACAACAAGAAAGTCTAGATTTACACGAAAAGCTAATAAACACGTGCATAAAAGTTTAACATACATGTACGCGAAGGTGAAGATATTTCTAATTATTTGTTTCTTTTTTTAATAAACAAATTAAAAGTCCTTAAAACCACTTATGAAAATGTAAGGCCGATGAGACGAATTGTCCTTTGGTGTCTAATTCCCAATACCCATTTATCTTTTTTAAAAGTCCTTTATGAAATAGATTTAACATTGAAAAGTTGATATCTGTATAAGATACGGCTACAGTGTAGAACATTAATAATAAAACAAACCATATTTATCATAACTTACTTATAGTTTTAGTTATAATAATTTCATTTAATTTTGCGCCAATGCATTGAATATCGGATTTCAATAAGTCCAATTTTTTTCTTGACAATCCTTGTTTACCCTTATTTTTTCATCATGTATTACTTAACCGTCCTTTGTTTTCGTCTGAAAACCTTGATCATCCCTTGACTTTACAGTCTATGATATCCCCTGAGTTTACCCTTGCATAATATGACAATGGCCTGGCTTCACTTTGTACACATACTCCCTTACATTACCAGATGTTATCACACATATTCTTACTATACCCCAGGTTTCACGGCCTACTCTCTGGTTTCCCATAAGTTCATACTTGCATACTCTGACCATAACCGTGTTTTCACTATCAACCCCCATATCTTCTATGTTGTTCACTTTTATATAATTTGCCCATGCTCCTAATTTCGCTTCCTACTCGCTGACCCGGCCTTTATGTTTAACCGTACATGATCTGATCAAACCCAAACTTTTCTGATGTTTAGCAATGACAACTTCTGAGGTCTTCTGACTAGACTGGGAACATTCCAAATACGTGGAATATACAAGCGCAGATAATTCAAACAATACTTTTTTTCAAACAATTCAAACAATACTTTATTTTTAAAATAAAAACAACATTTCTTAGAATCTTTAGTTAAATATACTTTGAATTGCTTGTAACTGTTTGCAGATATCTTTAAAATGATTGCACCGTTAATATAAACAAAATGCACTGGACCAAAATATATCTGTTCGATAAAACGAATTTTACTTTGTTCATTTTACCAAACGAATTCTGTTTAAAGCAAGCCAAACATATAGTTTTGTTTTACCTTTAAGGAGGTTGGATCCTGCGATCAAAATTCTTAATTTTTGTTCTTAAGTATTTTTTTTTTTAAATCTACACACAGCTCAACCAAATTCAAAACAAAAATTGGGGGTCTAAATGCTTCTCTCGGCGCTATGGTGCATTTAACATGACCTTTTTCTGCACTGAAAGTGCACCTTACAGATAAATCACATTTCCCTCTATTATTTTTATAGGAATTAACCATGAGATTAAATAGAAATTAAGTTTATCTAAAAATAAATACAATTTGAATAACAATACATAAAAACAGTACAATTATAATAATTTCTTAAAGTAATAAAGAAAGTGTTTTCTTTGAATGTAAAATTATAGTCTGTCCCAAGTTAATGATTTCATCACCATTTGATGATTTTCAATAAAATACACATACCTGCGAAAGAAATAGAGTTGAGATCGATAAAAGGGGAACTATCCAAGATATATTCATTGACACATTATTATTTTTCGCTCATAAAAGTTCACAGGAACGAAAACAAAGAAATTGGGCGCACAAGATTATATGTTTGCAGGAATCATCGACACGAATCAATACTGATTTAAATGTCTATAACCTCGAAAGGCTATGTACAGATTTGAACAAAAATTAATTACTCAAACTATATCATGTTGAGAGTTGAAGTACATGTCTTTTTCGGCTATTAAAAAAAACTCACAAGCTTTCTAAAAATGGCAATGAGAGGGTAAACCGATAACTAGTTATATTGGAAATGTTAATGCATACATACATGTATTTTAATTCATTTATATCGTATATCTTAATAAACTAGTAATAAGAACAGAAAATAGTGTTCATACGGTATTCTATAATTCAACATAATGTTATATCAACATACATTTAAAAACAAAAAAGTTCAAAGAAATAATAAAATGAAAAGGAGTCACAGGTAGGATTTGAACCCAAACACCGCATGTATGTATTCACTAATCCAGGACGAAACCATTGAGCCATGCGTGACTTCACAATATACGGTATAAAGAAGTGTTTGAAACAACATTGTCATATCCATGGACTTTGTTTTTTATCCTCCCAAAAATATTTTGAAAAAGTACATAATTAATAATCTCTGGTTCTCTACATCTTTTTTTTAAAAAGCGACATCTTTAATGTTAAAATATGTCATCTTTGCACGTTTCAAATTTGTGGAGAGAAGACCCAGAGACAATAAAATCATTTAAAAACAGCTGTAAATAAGTATGATTTTGCATGAATTGCATCGTGTTGCTATATTTAGACCCATATTATGATAAACCCTTTTGCATTACAAACATTTTTCTACCCATTCCACGTCCAGCAGATACCAAATAACGGTTATAATTCGGAAAATGTGCAAAATTAATTGATGAAATTTCCACTCTCCTTGTGCGCCCAAATTCCTGCCGAATCTACATCATAAGCGCTCACTTTCTTTCTTACGGAGATTTATAATGGGAACTGTATACATCTTTTCACCATTCGGAACTCACTCGGTATGCCTCGCACAATTATTCAACGTTATCATCCAGGCTTATTAATGGCTGATGCAATGCAAAACCCCAAAACTATATTTTGAGATGTGTATTGAAACCTGAAGCGGTAGAGGGGGCGTTTCAACACAGATAATCTGGACATTTTATTATATTAGTGGATGAACGTAGTCTGAGCACAAAGGTATTTATGATTATCGAAATATCAAGCGAAAGTGGTGGAAGCAAAAACTCGGGACAGAGTATAGCAAAAAACTTTCTTTTTTGACAATGCGTTTAAAATTTAAAATCAGACAGGTTTCTTAAATATAAACTTTTCTCACAAATAGTTGTACCGTTACTTCTCAGATTAGTATTCCTAAGAAGTCATACAAAGTACGTGTTTATAATAAATATACGAAATACTTGACAAAATTGATATTTTCACCCAAAATAGTTGTAGCATTTAATGGAACCAAAAATATCCCTTTATACAATCATGCAATAAAATCATGTAAACTTCATTCTAAAGACAAATATTGAACAAAACATTATTTCTAGAAATGTTACTTAAGATTGAAACGCACACTCAGATTTATTGCTTATTAGTATGATATACAATTATGATATTACCAAATCCTTTCAAAAAATTTAAACTTGCCGTGGAGGTACTGCGTTGACTCTTCGTATGAGATTGCGTGTTACTCCATTCAGTCTCTGCCAGGTAAACCAGTAATCTGCTTGCATTCGTTGCAACTGAAACAATAGTCGTAAAAGGAGTTAATATCTCAACAATAAAATGCTTTCTTTGGTTATTCATGCGAGTTATGAAGGTGGCGACAATGCAGAAAAATACATATCCCGCGTTAGCGAGTTATGTAAATTGTTTCTGCAATGATCGCTCCCTTCATAACCCGCATGAATCATCAAAGAAAGCATTTTTTTTTATTTATATTAACATATTTCTTTTAACAAACTAATAAATTGATCGTAAAAAGTTAACTAAAGTATTGTTAATGTACATCAGTACGTTAATTAAAAGAAACAGCCAAATCGTCATCTATAGGAATTTGAGTCTGACATCAGCATGATTATTTTGTGCAGTCCGTGACTTCTTTTTAGGTTGCAGAAGGTCTCGACCAATATAGAAACGGGTCGTGTAGATTTCAGTCCTGTCAGTTTCTACAGAGCTAGGAATGAACAATTTCCGTAAGAAATAGAGGAATTCATACTTGGCGAATGTAAATATACTAAATGAAGTAATACATATAATCACGGAGGAGAAATATATTGAAAATTTAATTATTTGTTGAACACCTTTTAATACGTAATGCTAAGTTCCTGTATAGAATTAAAATTTTAACTTTTAAAATGTATGTAGGGATGGCCAATTTTTTAAATTTTGTTGTGTTCGGATATTTTTCCATTCAACAGTGATAATACATGTATTTATTTTTCTAAAGAAAATTAAGGAATTACTGCATAACCAAATGTTGCTTACAATAATGTTTTGACTTCTTCTAAGTATTTTCTTTCTTCTTTAGTAAAAAAAACAAATCCGACCGTGTTTATATAGCCCATGACCAAGCCGATTCCTTATCTAACCAGTTGAGATCAATTTAGTTAGAGTATACAACGAGTATAAATCTATACTTTCCTTTATTGATTTTGCTTACAAACGCTTTATCTAACTCTGTTCACTTTATAAAATGACAACATTTGTATACCAAAAATAATTATCAAGCATGCATGGTTATAACGGTATCAAAGGAGAAGTATCATAGGATCAAGACGTGTGTTAACTCTTATGGGAGAAGTCTAAGTCTACTTCTTAGACTTAGGTTCAGTTAACGAAGTTATCCATACTTTTAATAATTCTACATATTATTCATAATATAGACGACACTGGGATTAACGTTGTCCTAAGATATAGCGTACACCAGTTCTTGTAAATATATAAATCAAACCTAGCAAGTTGCTAACCAGTATTAAGGTAGTACAAAACAGATAAGGTAAATTTTACCTATAATTCAATTTTTCTGAGAATTGAATATTTCGTTTATAAAATCAATTCAGTCAAATCACGAAAAAGGTTCCCCCATAGTTCTTTGCACATTGCCAATTATATTTTCATTATCAAATTTTAATCAAATTCTCATTTTCAAGAAATCAATAACAACAGAATAATTATGATAGATAAAAAAGCAAGGTCAAGATTTTACCCAAACTCGTAAACTTTAAAAAAATCACCTACATAATCTAAAAGACTGCGCTCTCTATATTATTGCTTATAATTTGACATTTAAATTTGAATAAGCCGTAAAAATTATAAAATTTTATCTTAGTAAGATTTAAATATGAAGTCTCGCATTTTCATATCATTCATAATTAAAAAACGCCTTTAAATCCAAATCAACTTGAAGAGTTTATACAATATTTGTTAGAAGAGGTATCATTCACATTTTAATGAAAGAAAAATTTGAAGTAATCGATTAAAAAATCGAGTAATAATCGATAACTCGTTATTAACCTATGTAATTGAATATTAATCGATTACATTTTTAGGTAATCGTGTCCATGCCTGAGTGTAATGCAAAAGCAGTGTGGGGGAGGGTAGCAAAATATCATATTGTGTATTCAAGCATATTGGTAGGTAAGATATTTATATTTCATTTCAGAGTTGTATTTGAACGTGGTTAGGATACTTTGTAAGTTATTTGATAGAAAATTGAATAAACTAAATGAATGCAAAATTGCACTTTCTTGATATTGATCATTGTTAGCCCTCCTCCTCAGACATCTAACTGTGTATGGAAAAGGGGAAAGGTGAAGAAAAATATCATAATAGAGTGTAGCGCTAGAATAACACAGTGCCCACTTCTGGTATTATTAGATTTTTTCAGTGTAACACACAAAACACACAACAATCAATGATTGTGAGGTTTTTTGGCTGTTCTCTTTATTGTCTTTATATGCAGAACTTGATAATGTTTGAATCTTAGAAGTCATGTTATAAGAAATATACAGAGGTAAGAATTCATTTTTATTTAAACAACGCTCGAGTCTTATATTTGTTGACAAACGATTTAAAGTATGGAATTACCACTTCTTTGACAAAATGACTCGTGCCAAATAAAGTAAACTGATTCATTGTGTTCATAAATGATATTATCAACAGAAGAAAGCAATATTTGATTGAAACTTATACAAAAAAAACACATATGTAAACAATAACAAGGCTCGAGCTCTGTTAAAAAACAAAGAGGTTCAAACTCTGCATATTGCTTGTAACTCAATATTTGACTTTCAAATGTTGACAAAGCATTAAATATACCCATATTAATCATTTTAAACCAAAAACAAAAAATAAATAAAATTAAAAATTTTGAGCTCAAATCGTGTCTAAATCCCTTCAAATCATGTCTATGGGAGAAATGGATAAACTTTGTTTTGAGTTCTATCAACTAATGGCTTCAGAACGTAGAGATAAATTAAATTTAAAAACATAAGTTATAAACTATCTGTTTACCGTTTATATCAAATCAGTTAAAAAATCAAGAATTTTAAAGTTTTAAGTAACAAATTCCTTAAGGAAAGAAGAAAGATGCTATTCTACAACTACAAGGCTCCGTAATACTTTTTGGCATTTTCGGGAAGATTTTGAGCATGTTCTGTCTCTCTCTCTATCTCTCTCTATATCTATCTCTGTCTCTCTCTCTGTCTCTCTCTCTCTCTCTCTCTCTGTCTGTCTGTCTGTCTCTCTCTCTCTCTCTCTCTCTCTCTCTCTCTCTCTCTCTCTCTCTCTCTCTCTCTCGAAAATTCCAATTTATCTATAATTTTGATTATATATGGAAAAATAGCAACATACTCTTTACTTGAAAAAATTGAACAATTTAATTTTTTTTAAAGAAATGTTATATATAGTGCTAAAAATGATCTTCTTTGACATTATCGGATATAAGGAAGACTTGTTCTTTTTCAAAAACATTTGGACAAATTTTGATTCCCTAATAGACTAAGTATACATAGTTAGTCATTATTACAAGGAAAAAATGTCCGAAAATGTATCGCATCTCTGAAACTTTTGATAAAATTGCTTCCACTCTTTGTTCTGCAAAGAGCTTTATTCCAGTTTATAGCTAGTATTTCCAGTGAAACTGTCTCTTACAGCTACACATGTGTTTCAATACATGTTTGAAAGGTTGAAATTATGCGTATAATATTTATGTTTTCAACTGTCTTTGTCTGTGATAACATTACGAATCAATTTTGAACCCTAAAACCCAAAAACTTCATAAAACATGAGTGACACAAAATGGGCGTGTCTTAAAGCATAACCAACAAACGGTATTGGCTGCGCCGCAAAGTAATACAGAGCATGTGCTACATGAAAATAGTATAGTGGTTTTAAAATAATGTTGTTTTAAAGTGTACAAATTGGAAATAATATAAATATAAGAAATAAGGAATCATTCTTTGAACATTATGAGGTGATAATTTCGGTCGGAGCGTGGTCAAATCTATCATTAAGCCACTCGGGCTTTATTGGATTTGACCACGCCCCGACCGAAATTATCACCTCATAATATTCAAAGAATGATTCCTTATTCCTTAATAAAGCGCGGACAAATTGTTCTAGCCACTTAATTGTTCAACTCTGATTCGGCTATATAAGATCCTTTTTGAGGTAACCTTGAGATAAAACACCCAATATATGTAAACATATCGTTTCAAGTGCTTGCGATACCTAAGCAACATTTTAAAGCTAAACGTACCGGCATCTGATGTGGATCGTCTATCGCTGTTTCTCTCCATACCTTACAACCCTAAAGATTGGCCAAAATAAGAAAAACCAAATCAATGATTGGATAATTATAAATTTAATAAAAATTTTAGAGTGTTAACTATTAATCTTAAATGAAGTTATTTGATAAACATATTACATTTAAAAATTGTGATTACTTGTGGTTCTTGAAGAATCCAGGGATGTGGTTGTCCAAAATAGTGGATCATTTGAGCTATTGTCCATTTGCGCCCAAATATAATACCAAGCAGTCGTTGATACAAGGAATATACAGAAAATTTCAAAAACTGAAGTCCAAACCAAAACTGTAAACAAACAATTGATGAACATTATTTATTAAAGCATTACATGTATATGTAAATGCCGACCCCTACCCACCCCACCCCTTCCATTTTATTTTACTTAGAAGGATCGGAATAGAAAATGTGTTTGTACGCCTATCACATATTCAGTCCTATATGTACATACTGACTAAATAAACGTAAATAAAGATACAAATAAATTTACATCTTACATCTTTCATTTTCATTATTATTTTTAGTTTTAACTCCCTAAAAAATATACTATGATCGTTTTTATGCGCTATGTACATTGACGTACATAAACACAAATCGTCTGTCAACTACAGTTCTAAAGGCATTTAGGTATAGTGCAAAAATTTACCAAAGTTGAATAAAATGGTTAATATGAAATACTAATACCATATTTGAATATGTTAGAAGTGTATAAACGCTCACCAAGTAATACAAAGACATTTGTTCTTCTTTCGGTATCTCGCGCAACTACAAAATAAAATGGATGTATATTTAATATATAATTGTATATCTGACTATGTTCGGTTGTTTGATCGACATATAATTACACAAGTAGAAAAAAATATACATGAAACTTTCTGCCCTTACTACGCAATGTGTTTTCTGTCATGAATCTTTCAAAGTAAGATTGCATATTCTGCCTAAAAAGCATTCTTTAACCAGTATTTCCACCAATGCTACATGACTGTATAAATGGACAATTCTGTTTCTTGCAACATCCACTAACTACAGTACAGTCTTTCTCTCATTCACATACATGTAAGAAACATCAAAAGTGTTCCACTCGTAGTAATTAAACTGTTTTCTGAAATGAAAATGTCGGTTGGTGTCAGAAGTACTTAAGTGTCAAACATATTGACCATCAGATCTATCTTAAAATTTTTAGTTTTTAATAATTAGTTCATAACTAAAAATAATAATTAATAAGTATTTTCCTATATATTTATACAGTGTTCTTCTTTTAAATTATATCAATTCAGTTTTTAAATGACAACAATTATCTAGAGGCTTCTAGGGACCTAGACACGATTTGAGATCAATTTTTTTATTTTTAATGTATAAAATAGTTGTGTATTTTGAATGATTGACCTGCATTTGAATGTTAGACGTAAATTTACAAGAGAGACACAGGGGTAAGTATTCATTGTTATGTAAACAAAGCTCGAGTCTTTTATTTGTTTACAAATATTGTAAAGTTAAGACTATGCAATTTCTTTGACAAAATGACTCGTGGCAAACACGATAAAGTAATTCAATGTTTCTATAAATAAAATTTAAATCAGAAAAAAGCAACATTTGGTTGAACCTTATTCCGATACAAGACATATATAAACAAAACTCGAGCTTTGTTTACAAAACAAAGAATTTTCAAACTCTGTATCTTGCTTGTAACTCAGTATTTGAGTTTCACATTTTAATGAAGCGTTAACGATATCCATATTTATCATTCTAGACATTAAAGATAGAAAAACATTAAATATGTTGAGCTCAATTCGTGTGCAGGGCTCTTTAAGTAAAATTTACAGTGTGGGCTTCTTACAGTACAGCATAGGAGATACAGAATAGAGTTTAGGCGAAACTGGTCAAATCCTAAAAATCTCTCAAACAATAGGACACAAATATTTTTAAAATTCTAATTAAATTACTTGTGAAATGACCTTTCTGAATACCTCACTAATTCGTATATGTATATTGGCATTACTTTTTAACCAATCAGGTTGAAATATCAAACGCTGAATGTGACGGATGTGCATAGTGTACTATGGTGGTATAGATCTGTCACCACTTGTCAGATAATTATGTCGACTTGTCAGATCTTTATATCGACTTCTCAGATCTTTATGTTGATTTGTCAACAAATAATCATATTGACTAGAAACTCAATATTTTGTTGTCAAAGCCTGTTAGTGCCACTAACTGCCATTTACTTGTCATCATAATATCTGACAAGTCAACATAAAGATCTGACAAGTTAACATAATTATCGGACAAGTCGACATAAAGATCTGACAAGTTAACATAATGAGCTCACAGAAAAAAATAAAATGGTCACTTGTTTGAAGAAAAATATCATTCATTTTATAAGTCGACTTGTCAGATAATGATGTTGACTTGCAGATAATTATGTCAACTTGTCAAATAATGATGTCGACTTAAAAGATGACTATGTCGACGTGTCAGATCGTTCTGTCGACTTGTCAAAAAACATTACATGAACGTCAATTTGGTGGCTACGGAAGCGTATCGGGGCCTACACTTGTTGTGTTATAACTTATAAATTGTCCTTTTTTTATTGTATTGCCAACGTATAAAGTATTGTGACCTCTTAGTTACCTCTTATTTACGGAAGCGTATCGGGGCCTACACTTATTGTGTTTCAACTTATAAACTATCCTTCCTTATTTATTGAATTGTCAACATATAAAGTATTGTGACCTGTTATTTATGCAAATGTATTGAATTGTATCTTGCAATTTTTATATAATTAAAATTACCTTTAGATAAAGAATTTTATCATGGAGTTTAATGGCTATCTGTGTATTATATTGAGATAGAAATGTAGACAAGAACAATAGATGCAAGCTTTATAGTCATATATATAGTAATATATTTTCATTTCTAAAGAACATATTGCGAAAATATTGTTATCGAATGAATTTCGCGGAAGCGGAAATTCTGATGCATATGGTTCGTTTACGTCACCTTACTCTGAATTTAGTTCTAGAAACACATAAAGACTGCATTTGACTGTTTGATATAAATCAAAAACAAAGAACACTTTATATTTTATATTGATTGCAATTCATATTAATGTTTGATATCGTATTTAGAGAGCTGCTACATAATCTATATTTAAGCAGATCGTTACGATCTATGTTTGGGTTACTCTGCATTAAACATGTGATAAGAGTTTTGAGACCGATGATATAACATTTAAACTACATGACCCCGTTAACTTACACCAGTTATATTACCCCCCCCCCCCCACACACACACACACTTAAAATGTTTTATTTACCAAAGCGTCGAAAAAAATAATTTAAATGATATGATTGTGCATGAACTGATCACATGGGTGTTGCATTTTCTCATTTTCATGATTTGACGCGAATCTTTTCACCACTCACATCAAATCATGATTATGAGAAAATGCTACGCTTATGCAGTTAGTTTATGCATAATATCATTTGATAGGATGGTAGGTTATCATCCAATAATATTGCTTCAATATCGTGTAATATCAATTTTAATAGACAGATGGTTGAAACAAGCCTTGTCGATGGGAGCCCGTTGTAACAACGTAATTATTGAATTAATATCATAATTTTAAGGCTGAACACCGCTCGTAAATAGGCACTGTCCGCCATATTTCTCTTTCATCACTGATGTCCTTACAACCCTTATATAAGAGGCAGACCTCTATACAGTTCAAAGTACTTCGCTGTAGAGGTCTCACCTGTGTGGACGTACATCTTGCCTCGCCGTGTTACTCGGTCGCGATGAAATTATCAAATTCTACGCACTTTTTTCAAGATAAGAGAATACTAACATCAAATAAATTGGTCAATTCATTATTTACAAACAGAATATGCACATAGTTTAAGAAATAAATGCATAAAATCCAAAGACGACGAAAGGAATACTACATGTCGGCCACGAGTTTCAGGTGTGCAATCGGGTGTAACGAAATCAAAGGGTTTATATACCAGGTACCCGTGTGACGGTGCCTATTTACGAGCGGTGTTCAGCTTTAATGTAAGCCTACTCAATACTTTTACACATAATTCTTTGTGGATTTTAATTCAAAGAAAATAGGATTAACGAAATTCGTGAATATTGAGCATACACGAATTCCAATGATTCCACAAATGTCAGTCTACATGTGTTTCCTAGAGCTAGATTAAGAGTGAGGTGAAGTACTATCAAACCCCCCACCCACCCCATTTCATTCATTCAAAAGACATTGGAATATGTGTATGCTCAATTTTCGTGGATTTCGTTAATGCTTATTTTCGTCATCCATGAATTTAAATCCACAGCGAATAATGAGTAATAGTATATATATATATATATATATATATATATATATATATATATATATATATATATATATATATATATATACCATACAAGTAATTCCACGAAACGTTGTTACCATTAACCTATTAAAAAATAGCAATATACGAATATTGGCTCCTTGAAATTCAATCCACAATAAAGAAATTTTAACTCAAGCATCCAAATAACTGCATAATTTGTAATGGTAGTTAGGGGTGGTAGACATGAGCAAGCCCAAATATATGATCAAAAATATGATCATGATTCAATCATCACGTTGTTACAACGGTCTCCAATCGATGAAGCTTGCTTCACCCATCTGTCTTCAAATTGATAGTACACGATCTCGAAGCAATTGTATGGGATGATCACCCACCCTCTCAACTACAATGTAATCTAACTACGATACCAAATGCTATAATGCCTGAACTAACATTTTCTCAATACTTTGATTTGATGTGAGTGTTTTCTATATTCGCGTGGTGAAAAGACTCGCATTAAATCATGATCATGAGAAAATGCAACGCACATGCTACAATTCATTGTATATTATATAAAAGCAAATACAATTATTGTATATTTTATTTGTCGACGCTTTGGTAAATAAAACTTTTTTTGTAAGGGGGGGGGGGGGTAATTTATTACGTGTAAGTAAAGGGGTACAGGTAGTTTAAATGTTCAACTATCTGTCTCAAAACTCATATCACATGTTTAGTGAAGAGTAACCCAAACATTGAAGTTCATAACGAACTGCTTAAATATAGATTATGCAGCAGTCCTCTAACTACGACATTTAATACAAATATTAATTGCAAGCCAATTAAAGTATTTCCTGTTCTTTGTTTCTGATTCATACCAAACAGCCAATGTCAGTCTTAATGTGTCGTCTACAGCTATGTTCAGAATTCAGTAACCTCACCTTCAGCTAGAACTCCCGCGCCCGCGAAGTTCATTCCATAATATTTTCTAAATATGTTCCCTAAAAATGAAAGCATATTGATATCGACATTTTGATATCACTTTAAAACTTTTTTTTAAAAGTTGATAACGCATTTAGCAATAAAACTGGTAAAATTCAATATGGTGATTTAAATCATATAAAAATCACAAAATACAATTCAATTAATTTGGAAAAATAAGAGGTCACAATACTTTATATGTTGACAATTCAATAAAAAAATTATAGTTTATAAGTTGAAACTGCAAAATTGTAGGCCCCAATACTCTTCCGTAGTTGAGGCTTTCTATATCAATACAAGCACGTAAAACCTGTCACCCATTCTCTATGCGTTAACTTGGATTCATTGTAGCTTACTCAATTTAATAGATAAGTGAAATCTAGATAAGCTTCTTTAATTGATTTTATTAACAAAAAAAAATATATTTTTATCGATTGAATTCTTAATGATTTGACACAATTCACTCACCATGGGGGGTAAATTAACAACATCAACCAATCTCTGATGGCTATCCGTTAAACCGAAGGTCATTTGCTCCAGTTGGTATTTACCATTTGCTGCCATTAATCCCTGTACTCTGATGCCTGCTTGATCCGGGTCGTTTTGTGGAAGATATACAGGTGCATTATGTACACCATTAAAATTGCCCATGTTGACAAATGCGTCAAAACATTCAACGGTGTGCCAAGCTGTGACTTTGTCCTCTTTATATAAGAGTGGTGCCAAATTTTTAATTTGCATATTTCTAAGAAAACCCAACTCCTAAATCAATTTAACAATCTCGTTTACGCCAATTTTACCACCATATTAGGAAACCTTGACACTTATAGAAAAATTCCTTTAACTGGCCGAGACCTCTAGATTTTATGAAGTCGGCATTAATTTGCAAACTAAATTAGCCATATGTTTACTTTTATCGACATACCGATTAGTTGAATGAGTTGTAAGGCATTTTGGGCTACTACAAGTTTCTGTGTATAAAAAGCGTATTAAAAATATATACCATTTTGAATTTTCCTTTTGAAACTCATTTTGAATTATTATTTTGATCCGGTTTAAAATATTAAGCGGTATTAAATATTATATGACACCGCGGCTTACTTTTGGGCGAGAAAAGAATATTGAAATATTTGAAAGTACAACCTAAGACAAATGAACGTTTGACGAGCAAGTCATAAGTGTCACACACGGTTTTATTTGGAGACAGGTTGTCACTCGCAACGTACGATGCCCGTTGGAACTGTACTTGCGTCTTAATTATCAATGTCGTGCAACAGACATACATTCGTCTTCTGTAATTGCTGCTTTCGTGAACAGACTACCGAAATTGGACGACACAAATGAAGAATGTTTTTAAACCTTAATTTATCTTTCGTATCTGATACCAGGAAAGATTAAAATTTGTTCTGAAATCTAAGGGAAAGTCTGTGCCAAAATCTCATTTCAGCGAAATAATTACCAATTGATAATTTTATATTATAATAATAATCGTGTAGATTTCAGCCCTGTCAGTTTCTATATGGCTGTGAATTACAATAAATTTTCGTAAGAATTGGAGGGAATCATACTTAAACGAGGTAAATATATCTCTATCACTGCATATTGTCAAAATACTATAATTTCTTTTATTGTATGTACACACGGATGTACAATTTTGAGCATGAATTTTCAAGTGACCCCGTCTATTAGTTTACTGTCAGCCGAAGTCTCAAACACACGTAGAACACATAAATCGCAAATTAACAATCTATCACCTTAATACTACCGAACTTCATGCGCGAGCTATCTTACATAAAAAATAGGTTCTTCATTGGCTTCCAGTCTACTTGCGGTATGACTGCTGTTCATCTCTATAAAAATTTTGTACATAGAAAAATAATAACAAGTCTGAATATGCCTTCTCGTTCATTGACTCTTTAGATAACTAAACTGAATTTTAAATTTTGTACACTGCATTGTTAGCAAAATTTATATATAGATTATACATGTTGGGTGACCAAAACATCAAACAATATACTAGTATACAATCTTATCGATTGAAGAACCAAGTTAAATGTTAATGTTCATGTTGTCCGGCTTATTTTATTTATTTTTAACTATTAATTTTACATAAAATCGGGTCAGATATGAGCCGGTCAAAAAATCAAAATGGCGACCGTGACGAACTTTGTTATTGTTATAGTACTTGGAATAATCTTATAGTAAAAAGAAATATTCCTAACGTCAGGTGCCTGTGTTCGTTATAACGGATATCGACTTGTGGATTTTCCCTTGGATCACAAAACTAAATAAATCTAATAATTTAAATTATCTGCCTAGATATAGTTGTTTTGATTTTCCCGCTTAGTTTTAGTTTTTTTAATTTTTTTCTTTGGGGTTTTTATTTTACATAAAATACCGTTGTGTCAATTTTCTAAAATTATAAAGGACAGTCCCGGACGGGATTTATAGTCTGTCCTCAGATATTTATGCAACACATTTGGACGATTTTTAATAAAAATATATATAATTGTGAAAGAAGTGCAATCGAAATCCATGAAAGGGAAAATTTCCAATATATCTTCATTGACACATTATCATTTTTCACTCGAAAAAAATCACATGAACGAAAACAGATTTCTTACACATTATCATTTTTCACTCAAAAATATTCACAGGAACGAAAACAGATTTCTTACGGAGATTTTTAATGGGGAACGGTTACATATTTTTTCCATTCGGAAGTCACTCGGAGTACCTCGCGATATTTTTCAACGTTATCATCCGAGCTTGCTGCAAAACAAAATCCCTGTAGACATGACATTTTTTAACCGTGTTTTAAAACCTATTAAGCTAAAAGGGCGTTTCAACTGAGAAATCTTGGAAATTTTTCATACTTTTGATTAAACATCGTTTGAATCCTCAGGTATTCATAAATATCGAGTAATAAGGCAAACTGTGAATCGAGGATATCATATCTAAAGTTTAGTAAAGATTTTAGACAAAGTTGCAGACCATTGCAAAAAGCCGAATTTCAAGATAACTTGAAACACCTAATTCAAACTCATAATTTTTTAAGCATATTCAAGGATAACGTGGACAATTAGAAATTCAAACTTTCAAGACCCCGTCTTTCAGTATTCTCAGTACTTTGATTTAACGTTCGACAGTTTTGGGTTTTTGGTTTAATGTACATGTATTTGGTTTTGTTGAATACATGAACGGGTGTCTGTAAATGGCTTGCTCGTAAATGGGTTGATCATTTGCCTTGTTGAAAACGTTTGGGTACGTGTACATGTACCTCTCCTTCAGGGGTGGATGAAGGTAAGTATTTATCGGTAGGTAGTGAAAATAAATTTAGGAAAATAGTGAATCTAGACTTATGCTGAGTTTAGTCTCTCGGGCCGATACAAGATGTGATATGGAAAAAAGGTGGAGATTATTCTCTATTAATATAATATACTTATAAAAAATATACATATAGGTAAGTACAATGTATACATTGCATCTTCCATCTATAAAGAACAATAGAACACAACACAAAAATATAAAACAACAGAGCTAGATATAAAGAGTTGCTTGTTGAATCTACATGTATGATACATGTTAGGATATAGACAGTACATGCTTTTTCATATACCGGTACACTTAATATGATCTTGCATGTAACTATAATTAGTTAATCATACTAGAATGAAAGGAAACTACACATATAATACACTTCAAAAAGTTTGATACATGTACTGGTACAGGTTTTTGTATATAAAACATCCGAAAAGAATACTTAAATCTATTGAGTATTTTCTCTCCTATTTCTTTAAAAGAAATTTAATTTTGTTTAAACAGCTCCTGACAAAACCGAATCATTTTCTTATCAGTAACAATTTATGGTGATATTCAACATGTGTACAGATTAATCCATACACTGTGACATATCAGTACATGGACTGGCAGACAGACAGACAGTCGGACGGACGGACGGACAGTCAGACAGACAGACAGATGGATGATATTCCCCTATACTTTGTAATGTCTTTGTTTGCAGGGTTATAAAATGCTTTATTTGGTTGTTCATATAGTATAAGCAGGTAGCAATTATTGCAGAAAAAAACTGGTTTCTGTATTTATGCTTGCTACCTTCATAGTTTGCATGAACTACTAAAGAAATAATTTTATCGTTTTAATCAATATTTTTATCACATTTGCACTGTTGGCACATTACATTACAAGTGTTAATATCTTTAAAAAGTTCCTCAATATCTGGAATACTGGGTGGATCTGCCATCAATCTGCTGCTGTTATCTTGCATTGGTTGTTGAATTCAAGTGAATAGTGAACATCAAGCAGTTGGAGAGAATAGTATTATCATTATAGGCATTGACATGTAACAGTATAATCAAAATCCATTGTTGTTACAGAATCTGTACACTGTACACATTCGATAACAACAATTAACACAGTGTGATATGAAAGTAAAAACTTATTTAATTTAGCACATAAACTTATCTTGCACAATTTGATAGAAAGGATAGACAAACTCTAAGAAGCGTATGTTATTTTACATGGTAATAATCTGAACAAAACATATTGATGGCGTTTAATATTTAATGTATTAATTTCTATATCCAAAATATGTGCTCATAATGAGTAATAAAAGTTTAAACTTGCACTGTATATTACAGTACATGTATTTTGAATTATAATTCCAATTGAAATAAACCTGATAGCTGTCTTTTGTTGCATTGATTTTTTGGTGGAGCAGGAGCAAGGGGTTTCAGCATTATTCTGTAAATTATAATACCAACTGAGAGTGAATGAACAAAATTACTAATAAATTTTTGATTGGCAAAAAAGTTGTCAGTAAAGACTTAAGTTTATAATAATATTAAAGTTAGTGATGACTTACTGGCAAGGAGAGGTAATCATGTCTCCATGTAGACTGCTGGAGATACCAGCAACTGATGTTGGGATTGTCAGGTTAATAAGAAGAACCTAATGAAATGAACAACATTATAAGTTACAACATGAAAAAGATTATTTCCAATGATTTCGTTCATATCATAATAAAACCATATATTTTTCTTCTCTATACCAGTATTTCGAAATACATTAAACGTTATGCTTCGTTCTTGACATAAAAATCAAATAATTACATAATTTTGTTTTGAACACTGTCAGTTCTTGAGACATATTACTATATATATATATATATATATATATATATATATATATATATATATATATATATATATATATATATATATGAAAAGTCCAAATATGGTAGATCGATTTCATTTTTTTTCAATAACTATTGGAGTATAAAGATATCGAACTTTAATATTTCTAAGTAAATGAGACAAATCTAAATTTTAACTGACAAAACGAAATAATTTTATGACATCATTTTTAGGAACCGAGAAAGAGTGATCAAAACAGAATATACACACATCATAAGTAATTATTGGGGTCACGCTCTGCGGGCGCCATATAGTGATAAGTTTGTCTGTCCGTCTGTCCGTCCGTCCGAGATCGCTTGTACGGAACATATCTTCTCTGCCCTTAGCCCAATCTGGCTCTTACTTCACTCATAGAGTGCCTTTGGGTAAAGGGTGTGCAGTGATCTTGAACCATGTTTCTAGGTCTAAGGTTAATGTCATAGCAGAATTTTATATATAAAAAAATCCTTGTCCAGGGCATGTCTTCTCTCTCACCTTGGTCCAATCTGGCTCATACTTTACTCCCAAAGTGTCTATGGTTAAAGGGTGTGCAGTGTCCTTGAATGAAGTTCGTACGGCAAGGGTCAAGGTCATATCGGACAACCAACATTTCTTTTTTCAGAGCATATATACTTTCTACTGAGCCCTATTTGGCTCATACTTCACATAAACAGAGCTTATGAGTTAAGGGTGTGTAGTGACCTTGAACCAATTTTCAAGGTAAAATGTGAAGGTCATAGCAGAATGTTTTGAGAAATTCTTATTCGGAACATATATTCTCTCCCTTTGCTCAGGTCTGGCTCATACATCACCCGCATGGTGCCTTTGACGAAAGGGTGTGCAGTGACTTTGAATGATGTTTGTAGGTCAAAGGTCAAGGTTATTTCAAACAAAAATCAGTTTTATGAGCATATATATACTCTCCACTTAGCCCTATTTCGCTAACACTTTACCTAAACAGAGCTTTTTGGTTAAAGACATGCAGTGACCTTGAACAAATTCAATGTGAAGGTCAAAGTAGATCTCTTAAAATTAAGTTTTAGACCGTAGATTATTTGCCATTTGCTTAATCTTGCTTAAATTGAACAAAAATGCCTGTATGTCAGGTGTAATGAGATTGAACGAGAAGTTCTATGCCAGCTGAAAAATATCCAAGTTATAGGTCAAGGTCAAGGCAAAATTCTCTGAAATTCTTTTCATCCTATTGTCCATTATTTAAGCTGGGCCCTTTGAGATGGTCACCATCTCAATGTTGTGTAGTTAAACACCTTTTATTCAAAGACACCATTTCATTTCCCCTCACACTGTTATTTCACAGGGTTTATAGCATCGTTTTTAATAGTGAAAGGGTCAGACAGAAAGTGGAGGAGTAAATTGGTTTATACATGTATTGGTCTATATATCAAAAACACATGGAAAATCAGCGGCTATTGTCTTAAATGATAAAATGCTTTCTTTGTTGAATCATGTGGGATATAAAGGTGGTGACATTGCAGAAAAAATACAGAATTTTTTTTCTGCAAGGATCGCTACCTTCATAACCCGCATGAATCACCAAAAATGCATTTTATTGTTTATATTTACATCTTTCTTTTATCAAATTAATAAATTGATTGCAAAAAGTAAGTTGAATTAACTAAATTAATGGGATATCAATGTACATCAGTACGTAAGCTAAAAGAAACAGCCAAATCGTCTTCTATGGGAATTTGCGTCTGGCATTATCATGATTATTTCGTGCAGTCCGTGATTTTTCCTAGGTAGCTATAGATTTCAATTCTGCAATTTCTCTAGAGCTATAAATTAACTAAGGGTTCGGTAAGAAATAGGGAATCATACTCGGTAGATGTAAATATAATCCTGCCGGACGTCATAACTGGTGATGTTAATTTAGTTAACAACGAATACCTAATATCACTTATTATGAAAGGACAAACATTTAGGTAGCCTAGATCCTTCACATGACGTCGTAATTTTATACATATCATGAATTCTGTTGAAGATTACGCCAAGCGATGGGCAAAATCTGAAAAACAAGACATTGATACCTTGTCAGAGTGGGTTAAAAGCATCAGATGTATATTGAAATCTCGTATTAAACGACTGAGAGGTCAAATGAAAACCATCTATCCTTCTGTTTTCAATAAAGCAGAAGTGAGAAAAGAACTAGAGGAAATACTTCAAAATCATAAATCGGTTATGGATATCTTTAATATCCCCAATAAACAAAATGAATTTGATTTACCCTATGTGTACTGGATTACAAAGCTTCACAAAAGTCCTTACAAACAGAGATATATAGCAGGTTCCAGTAAATGTTCTACCAAACCACTCTCTTTACTCCTTACTAAAATTCTTACAGTAGTGAAGGAGAAACTTAAAGAGTACTCTACAACAATATACTCCAGAAGTGGTGTGAATCAGATGTGGATATTAAAAAACTCTAAAGAATTATTAGAAACTTTGAGGTCACAAAATCTTACCAAAATCAGTAGCATCAAAACATACGATTTTTCAACGCTTTATACAACCATTCCCCGCGACAAATTAAAATCTAGGCTTTTTAATATCATCGACAGTTGTTTCTTCAATACAAATGGAAGTCGTAAAAATGCTTACCTTGTAATTGGAAATCTAAATAATTATTTTGTTAAAAACCATTCTGATTGCACACACGTGTACTCCGAAGTTGACATTAAAAAGATGCTTGAGTTTCTGATAGACAACATATATGTATTTTTTGGAAACCAAATCTTCCAACAATATGTTGGAATTCTCATAGGTACCAATTGTGCCCCATTGTTAGCAGACCTATTTTTGTATTCTTTTGAAGCAGAATTTATTCAAAAACTTGTACGTGAAAAAAATAAATTAATCGCTGTGGCCTTCAACTCAACATTCAGGTATATCGACGACGTATTATCAATTAACAATTGTTATTTCCATACTTACGTTGACTCGATATATCCGAGTGAACTTGAAATAAAAGACACCACATATTTTGCGTCATCTGTTTCATATTTGGATATTTTACTGGAAATGGACATTGATGGTAACCTAACAACAAAACTTTATGATAAACGCGATGACTTCAATTTTTCTATAGTCAACTTTCCTTTAGCAATATACCTGCATCACCTGCTTATGGTGTTTTTGTCTCTCAGTTAATTCGATACGCAAGGGCATGCTCTTCGTATGAACAGTTTCTAAGGCGAGGCAAGCTACTTACAAACAAGCTGATAAAACAGGACTATCAACAGTCTCGTTTGAAGTCATCTTTTCGTAAGTTCTATGGTCGATACAACGACCTTGTCAGCAAATACAATCTTTCACTGGGTCGCGTGCAGACTGACGTTTTTCATACTAATTGTTAGACCATAATTAATCACCTAATTGTCTACGGACTTTTCCGGGTTTTTTTTCGATTACGACCAAGAGCACGCGGCGGGTGTGACCGGTCAGCAGAGGATGCTCACTCCTCCATGGCACCTGATCCTGCCTCTGAGGTATTCCAGAGCTCTGTTCTGGACTTTTGATTAAATACTGAATTGTCCACAGATTTTTGTCCGTTTTTTCCCGATCATGATATTTTCCCCCAAATTACGACATTTTTCCCGATAATGACATTTTTACCGATATGACATTAGGCGCACGACGGGTATGACCGGTCAGCAGAGGATGCTTACTCCTCCATGGCACCTGATCCTACCTCTATCTTTTTGGAGGTCCGTGTTGCTCTGCTTTGAATTTGTATTTCGTTTTCTGGATTTTTGAGATGGTTGACGGTTTGTTATTGTCATTTTATCATTGAATGTTTAAAAAAGCCATTAAACGGTCAAATCGGAACAATTAGTAGATGTTCTCAGTAATGCTGACTGAATGACAGACCTGTCATAAATTCTTTAAATCACTTAACTCAAATCCTTTAAGAAAAGTACTGAAATTTAAGGTCAAAGCTCAGACTCGATGCTGTGTGTTGACTCGAGGAAAGTTGGTTGTGGTGGGGCCAGGGCAATGAACGGCATAGTTTCATCCTGTAGTTTTTTTAAAGTAGTGTAAGGTTAAAAAATCATGTAACGTTTATATCTTCAGCTGGTTTCGATCGATAAAATTTTTCACTACCCTTCTTCTTTAAAATACTTGGTTGGTTGTGATATTTTTAAACCGAATGCAATAATCCACTCAAAATAAGATATAATGCATCAATTTTGGGACTTACTATCTGCGAAGAGAGCGATAACACTGTATTACTTATATATGCACTTCCAATTTTATTTTTAGCACTGTCCTGACTGTGAACTATATTTCTCTAGATTGTCGTAGACTCTGTTTGGGGAATAAAGACGATGAATGTTAAATATCTGAAGTCAATGTGACTCAAGTAATATAAATGACAAATGAAAGTTATTTTAATCATTAAGATAGTGAAAATAACATCCGATTGATAAAACAAAACTCACAGGCATCATGCGTATATACCAGACAAGTCACCAATGCTCTTAAATGTATAACAAACCAGCGAGTGAACGAACGTTCGAGTTTTGTTCATGAAATCGTGATATCACAGGGGTTTGTCATCCTTGGAATAGCTTAATATAATAAACAAATTTATTTGCTGTGTATTATTTAGTGTATCTTAATACATTCACGACAATTGACCCATTAGTTGTACACGTTCGTGTCTAGAATGTATAAGATATTGAATTTCATTAGATAAATCTACCTGTAGCTAGGCAATTGAGTATTAATATTTTTAGTAATGATTTCCTCAGAATACTTTATGATTTAAAATGTAATTCTGCACTTTAAATTTAAGAAAAAAAAAATTAAATATTTATTCTCATAAAGGTTTAATCAATATCTATATCATGAACAATTTTATTTATTATGTAAGAAATGCTATTAAGAAGATCTGATTTATGCAAAATTAATTAAAACGTCCCTTTAGAATCGATATCTTTAAAAAATACTTCTTAGAAAAACTGCTTATGCTAGATTTTTTATAATTGACGTTAAACAATTGCAATTATACATGTTTATGACTCATAGCATTTCTAATCCATACAGTGAGTAATATCGAATAGCTGAGTTAAGATAATTTCTGCTTTATACATTCAAAACAATTGATTAACCTGATACAGGTTGGCTGTAAATTAATTTGCGAGCACAAATCTATTTGCCGAAACAATAAATATACACTGTTTCCTGTTAAGCTTTTATTACAAACCATGTATTACAAACATGTACGAGGGTTGTTTGAAAAGTTCGCGGACAAGTTTGTTTGTGAGCGGACTATTCACATGATACAATCGAAACTTTTCAGATTTAATTTTGACGTATTTTCTAAGGAATATGTAAAGATGTGTTTGTTTTATATGCACCATAAAAAATATACAGCTTAATATTACTGTGGAATCATTAGAATTAGTGGTGGCTCAAATTTCGTGGTATTCGTGGGTAGCCCTCGCCCACGAATTTACATCCTCAACGAAAACTAATTATAAAAGGTTTGGTTTACCTACTGACACTGAAAACTGACTCATCCACGAAATTACATCCCCACGAACAAGCAAAAATCTCACAATCCACGAAAGTTGGCCCCCACGAAATTAAATGATTCCACAGTATTATTATTTTGATAAGATATGCTTCACGGAGCATGTCAGTTTTAATTTTTTATATTTTGTACGCATTTTCCTTATTAGGAAAATGTACCATTTAAACGCGTAAAATTAAATGATATTTCATATGACATCACAATAACTTATGAAGGCCATTTTGTAAAGTTTCAATTAAATTGAAGAATTCCTTACCGTTTTATCGCCGTTTGGACGAACAACGCTTGAAAAATGAGTCAAAAACGTTGACCTTAATGGATATCTTGGAGCACCGGTCCTTCATTTAATTTTGTGTGCACGTAGGAAAATATCTTATGGAGACCAAAAGGTTCTTAGATGCTGCTATTTTTATAGGACAAAGGATTACAATTAGAATCACGGAGGTTTTAAGATGGAAGAACTGATCTGCTTAACTCTTGCAGCACCCCAACGCCCTATACAGCCAGGATCTTGCACCTAAATAGGCTATAGATTTCGCTTTTATTCCTTATCTAAAGTCGAAACTGCGTGGACAGAGATTTTTAATTTGGACCTAAATGATCTACAATATGCAACAAAATACATTATACAAAAACTTAACAAATAATGGTTTGAACGTGCATTTTATAAATCGGTTAAATGATTTGAAAAGTGTGTGTGGAACTAAAAGGTGTTTACTTTGAAAAAGAGTAGCATGTTTGACTTTTCAGTTGTTTGACGTCACATGACGTCGTGGAAAGATGAAATGGTGCTCCGTAAATCTAATTCATGCAAAGCAAAAATCGATGTATTTTTTTAAAAAATCCTACAAAGTACACAGTAATTTTGCCGTAAATCACTTTGTCCGCGAACATTTTTAACAACCCCCGTATACAATCAGATTAAGCAAGCTACATGTACTAGTAATCAATTGAGTTTTTGTTCTAAAGAAATTAATTCCTCTTAATGGTTTATGCTAACAGTGTAATTTAGCCCTGTAAATCTATGTAACAGTGTAGAAAAAGGGTTTTTTTCTGAAATAAGTTTTATTATTTAATACATATATTTTGGATAATATTATTCATTATTATAGAAAAAAAAGTTGTAAAGGGCATCTGAATGTAACAAAATGTCTTTATTGATTTCATGTGACTTAGATTACTAAGTATCAAAAAATGAGTACAAATGAAGACAGCTGATTACTTAAGTAAACAGAGTTAAATATTCACATGCATTTCGAAATTCAATGAAAAGCTGACAATCCTCATGTATTTTTAGTTAGGATTAAAAAAAAAGGTGTGTGACTTAAATATCTAAGTATCTAAAAAATTAATAAAAATGAAGACAGGTGATTACATTAAGTAAACAGAGTTAAATATTCATCGGTATTTCGAAATGACACGTTTATTTCCTTGACACGAATAGCGATTTATAACTTAATCAATATGTTGGTTTAAATGATTAAAAGGAAATTGCCAACGTATCACGCTGTTTTTTTATCATACAAGAGTCAAAAAAATGTTCATCATTATCACTCAATAGAGAGTTAAATGTGTAAACATCACATAGTTAATAAAAATATTTTTTGAAAGACATTGAATTTTGCAATGTCTGTCTCGTAGCATCGTTTTTTAAGTGGAGTAGCCAGACAAAAAAGGAGGCCTGAGGCAAATTGCCAGCAGGGTTTTATTTATAAATAAATATTTGAAAAATTAGCAGATAATGTCTGAATATAAATAATAAATAATCGCTATTGTGAACTAAACCAGAAAGGGTACACAGTTTGTATGAAACAATATTTTTCTTGTGGATTTCTGAACTTATCCGGAAATTCAAATTTTGCATCGAACTTCACTTTCTACCGAGCTTTCCAAACACTAGAAAATATGCAAACGTATACACGAAAACATTCTTTCTAAGAAATAAAGCAAATTAATTACTTGAAAAAGTTAAGGACGAAAAATTTCCGTTAATGAATATTTATGTCTGCATTGTTGTATGATGTAATTGCTGAATTAGATGCAATATTTAAATACTTTGTCATTTAATACAATAAAACTGAAAGAACTGGTTGGTTTTGTTACTTTTATATATTGGTGGATCTCTGTGAGAAGACACCTTGTATGTGAAGAACACTCTTTATGACATGGGTAATTCACTTTCATATCAAAATGTATTGCTTCCACAAAACGATAAAGACATTGGAACAAGACAGAGGAAATTAGAGAAAGCAAGAAATGAATACCAACTGGAGCAAAAATATTTTAGTCTTACGGAGGACCAACAAAATCAAGTGAATCTTGTCAATGTGCCTCCAATGGTAAGTAGTTAAACAGTTTTCTATTCAGCAAGATTTTTAGATCTACTTTATTGCGATTTATTCAATGATAATTTTGAATTTTACTTTGCTTGATGTTACTGGATTTATATTAGCGTTGGGCATAAAAGCTCCAGATTTTAGAGAATTTATTGTTCTAAGATTTTTTTTGGACAATATTCTTAACAAAAAAGGGAATATCACTTTTCAATTTACACGAAACAATTGATTTTGTTGAAAGTCTCAAACACAAAGTCAAAAACCAATGATGAAATTGATGTAAATTCAAAAGAGCTGTATTGTAGGTACTTTCAATCATTATTAAATATAGCATAAAAAACGGTTTGGATGAAATGTAAATTGATATGTTCATAAAAGTTTAATTTTGCAGTTACGCAATGTTCCAATGAAAGAAAAGAGGTCTTGGATATCCAGGGTAAAATTTTGAGTTCTGTAAAATGAAAAAATGGATGATCCTTTTGTTAAGAAACAGATTTCTTTTCCTTATAAAACAAAGATTTTATGTTTACACAGGATGGATCTCTGTCATTCAGATTTATGAAAAATAAGAAGACAGAACATGGCACAATATATATATATATATATATATATATATATATATATATATATATATATATATATATATATATATATATAAAGCAGCGATTTATTGTTCATGCTAAACTTTTTTATAAAATGGCTAAATTATTCTGTTCTATTAAGAACCAATTAATTTTTTTTCAGATGTATATCATCGCCACATTATTTATATTCTACACTGTTTATCAGAATTTCGGTAAATATGGCAACTAGACAATTCAGAAAATGGTCAATTTTTCGATCAAGTATGGTGGTCAAGAAACCAAAGGTAAAGTAATATTGATAGCATAAAATTTCTTTTCAAACAAACGTTGCAGATTTTTTATGCTTATTTATGTCTGTTATTTAAATATAAAATTCATGACACGTTTTTACTTCCTATGTTTAGTTAAACATATCTCAAAACGCAAGAAATCGTAAAGATTCACAGGTACTGAACAATCTTCATTTTTAAAAATTTTGAAGAAACGTCCTTTTTATCTCAAGAACGACATTAAACCGTAAAAATTATATATATATATATATATATATATATATATATATATATATATATATATATATATATATATATATATTACTTTAAGAACATGAATAAATTTTTCACTATCCATAATTTACTAAGGTCGTCTTCAAAGTTATCTTTTTTTTAATATGGGACCCTATGGGAGTTTGTTTGAAATGTGCTAAATATTTTTTCACATTTTTTTAGGTATATCTGACATAGGAAATTCTATTTATTTTTTTTTTCAAATATATGAAACTATATTTGTAAAACGTTACCAAATAGTGAAATTTTATTTTTTTTAATGTGGCATATTATGGTATATATATTGGCTTAGAAAAATTATTTTTTAACAAAACAATGCTTTTCAAAATGCTGAATGTTTCTTTTATTTACCTGTCAATAAATTCTTATCAAACAAATCCTTGGCAACCTTGAAAAAATGAGCGGTTCATACTTTTTATTTGGTTGTATACCAAGTCTACAATACCGGCAAATAATGACGATATTTCAGTGTTTTACCCTATCAAGGTCATAAAATTACAATTTCTCAACTCAGAAAAGTTTTATATATTGTTAAATTGTATAAAAACACAATACAAAAGAAAATTATAAGTTTACATTTAAAGATGCGTGAAGTCATGCGCACTGGAATTGTACTCGGCCTCGTTAATCCATAATTTTACAAAAATGTGTAAACGTAATAAAATATGAATAAATAATATTGCTTGAAAATAAGAAAATAATAATATGAAAGCAAAGTCAAATCAATGCAGAATAAATAATGCAAAAATCAAATAAGTTTATGTTAAAATCTTAAATGGAATATTGTTCTCTTGCACGTCGTAAGTGTTTCCTTTCCTCGAGTACTTTGTAAAATGGAAAAAATTGAAAACGACCTCTTCCGCACACATCAAAATGTCCACTGCATGGAGTGTTACGAGCAGAATAATCCCGTATCTGCTGCATATATACTCGCATTTAGTCCCTGTTTCGGCAATGTAATTTTCTCCACATCCATCGCAAGTAATGCAATATATATAGATTATTACATGGCAATTTTTATATCGCATCCTATATTAGCCCGAGGTCGCTGTATATCAGCCCGAGAGCCGTCAGGCTCGAGGGCTGATATACAGCGACCGAGGGCTAATATAGGATGCGATATAAAAATTGCCATGTTATGATTTTTATATCATATACTTATAGAAAATATCAAAGAAACAATAAAAAACATTTTGTGATGAATGATAATTGTTAACAAATCGCTCTGTGTCTATATATTAAATCTCTAATATTTTCCCTGAATTTTATTGCGCCAGCTATTTGTATACCGAGTTGACGTCGATGTAATTATTTGACGTCATACTCGGAGATCGGAGTTGAACGACTCATAACGAACTCTACGTCATAATAGCCGATGATTAACGGAAAGGGGTGTGATATAACATCCGAAGATTGCCGGAGAGGGGTGTGATATAAATCTTATATCACACCCCTAGGGTTTATATCGCACGGGTAGGCGAATTTTCTGTTTATATCGCACCGGGCGGAAAAGGGTATATTTTCTATAAGTATACGATATATAATATAATTTTTGGATTTGCAACTCATATTAGAGTTGACGTTGAAAGTAATGCCGTCTTTAAATGTAATCCTTTGTACAGTTTTTATATTGGTGCAAGTCCCATATTGAGAATCCTCGTATTTTGACACTTCCTGCCATTATATACATTTTCCGTGACGCTGTCATTTTTATGACATTATAATAATGACGCGTACGTTAATGTTTTTTATAACTGATACATATTAGATACACTGAAGAGCCTACAGGGCGAAAACGCTACGGATTTAATCAGTTGAGTATTGTGTTATCGTCTACTATTAATTTCAATATCGTTACATATACCAGGGACCTGATTGTTTAGAGAGAGAGAGAGAGAGAGAGAGAGAGAGAGAGAGAGAGAGAGTGGGGTGGGTGGGCTGGTTATTGTGTCTTAAATGACTGTGTATGTGACAATTGTTTATATGACTAGCAGGAAAATAATATTTACATGTATTTTCCAATACCTAGATTTACAATTGACATATTAAGATAAAATGACTTAAAATCGTTCATCTTTTAGGGCTGTGAGGTTTGGAGAACAGAAGAAGTAGACAGTGACAGCAAACACCTGAGTTTGTTTGAAATGTGCTAAATATTTTTTCACATTTTTTTTAGGTATATCTGACATAGGAAATTCTAATTATTTATTTTTTCAAATATATGAAAACTATATTTGTAAAACGTTACCAAATAGTGAAATTTTATTTTTTTAATGTGGCATATTATGGTATATATATTGGCTTAGAAAAATTATTTTTTAACAAAACAATGCTTTTCAAAATGCTGAATGTTTCTTTTATTTACCTGTCAATAAATTCTTATCAAACAAATCCTTGGCAACCTTGAAAAAATGAGCGGTTCATACTTTTTATTTGGTTGTATACAAAGTCTACAATACCGGCAAATAATGACGATATTTCAGTGTTTTACCCTATCAAGGTCATAAAATTACAATTTCTCAACTCAGAAAAGTTTTATATATTGTTAAATTGTATAAAAACACAATACAAAAGAAAATTATAAGTTTACATTTAAAGATGCGTGAAGTCATGCGCACTGGAATTGTACTCGGCCTCGTTAATCCATAATTTTACAAAAAAGTGTAAACGTAATAAAATATGAATAAATAATATTGCTTGAAAATAAGAAAATAATAATATGAAAGCAAAGTCAAATCAATGCAGAATAAATAATGCAAAAATGAAATAAGTTTATGTTAAAATCTTAAATGGAATATTGTTCTCTTGCACGTCGCAAGTGTTTCCTTTCCTCGAATACTTTGTAAAATGGAAAAATTTGAAAACGACCTCTTCCGCACACATCAAAATGTCCACTGCGTGGAGTGTTACGAGCAGAATAATCCCGTATCTGCTGCTTATATACTCGCATTTCGTCCCTGTTTCGGCAATGTAATTTTTTCCACATCCATCTCAAGTAATGCAATATATAATACGCAACACAGTTAAGGCTGTCAATAAATTCCGTTCAGTCAAAAAGTACGGGAAATGTGCATTATGACATCACAGTATATTACAAACCTTGAAAGTACTTATTAATTCATTTATTAGCAAAATTAATTTATACTGATCTTTTAATTAAAAACAACAAATGATATAGCTTACAATTTCGATGACCGTTATTTCGCACACACTGAAAAATAAGCGAGAGTTCGTTCTCGCTGTACTACAAAATATGACGTCATAGGCATCAAAATGACGCATTAAGTTAAGTCATTGAAGGCTATCATGCAGTTTTTTAGCGAAGAAAAATAAATGTTATAGATTAACGGAATATTATAAATGAATATTTTGTTCAACATTATTATTAGTAGAATGCTACCTATATAGTCTTATTTTCAATTTTTTATAATTATGGATCGTTTAATGAGGCAACCTCGGTTTTGTATAAAATATCGTATATCTTAAAGCTGGGTACCTAAATAAATCATTCAATTGCAAGGGCATACACTTATCTGATCATGGCAAACTTTTACATGTGAATTTGAAATATGCTATGCAATTCAAAAACTTCTGCGATCCTTGTAAAATCTTACAAATTAATCATTTTTTAATGAAATTAACACTGTGGCCTTCAAAATTATTCAACATATGCATTATAAATTATAATTTCTAATAACAAATAATCTTATCTAAAAGGGTTCGCAACATTTTTCAAAATCTACGATATAACATCAAGTTATTTTATAATTTAGTTGTAAATTTTGACATGATTATGCCCTTGCAATATTGAAATTTTTAAATGACCTCAAAGCCACAAATACATCTGCTTGTACCATGCGACTGCCATATCACGTGATCACTATGAAAATAAAAATTGTACTGTTATATATATATATTTCAGAAATATATTGCATTTGAGCAACTTTAATTGATTTTAAAAAGGACATGCCAGCTGAACTAAAGTATACGTGTTTTCATCACAAAAATTCGCCGATATTTTTATTGGCCGCCTTAACTGTACTGCGTAATTTTTGGATTTGCAACTCATATTAGAGTTGACGTTGAAAGTAATACCGTTTTTAAATGTAATCCTTTGTCCAGTTTTTATATTGGTGCAAGTCCCATATTGAGAATCCTCGTATTTTGACACTTCCAGCCATTATATACATTTTCCGTGACGCTGTCATTTTTATGACGTTATAATAATGACGCGTACGTTAATGTTTTTTATAACTGTTACATTTTAAATACACTGAAGAGCCTACAGGGCGAAAACGCTACGGATTTAATCAGTCGAGTAGTGTGTTATCGTCTACTATTAATTTCAATATCGTTACATATACCAGGGACCTGATTGTTTAGAGAGAGAGACACAGAGAGAGAGAGAGAGAGAGAGAGAGAGAGAGAGAGAGAGAGAGAGAGAGAGAAAGAGAGAGAGAGACAGAAAGAGAGAGAGTGGGGTGGGTGGGCTGGTTATTGTGTCTTAAATGACTGTGTATGTGACAATTGTTTATATGACTAGCAGGAAAATAATATTTACATGTATTTTCCAATACCTAGATTTACATTTGACATATTAAGATAAAATGACTTAAACTCGTTCATCTTTTAGGGCTGTGAAGTTTGCAGAACAGAAAAAGTACAGTGACCAGCAAACACCTGTGAGTATAATGATAGCTCTATCTTGCATCATATTTCGTTGCATGTAGTCAATTAAAAAAAACGTTAATGATAACTAAGATTATTTACTTTATTAAATTACAGTAGAACTGCATTTAGATGATTTGATTTACGGGCATTTTGAAAAAGTGAGATTCGAGTTCAAAGACACCTAGCGTAAATTCGAATTTATTCAAACGCTTATAACTGGAATAACAGGAATGTCCAAAAGCGGTTTAATATTTTACCTAGAATTATAAAAGGATATTTTTACAGCTATATGATGATATAATTTGTATTACTGCCTTACAAACACCTCTGTAGATTCAAGATTGTTCAGATCATTTCTTTAAAACAAAACAATAAAGAAGCCCCTGTATGCATAGTAAACATACATAATCTACATATAAAGAATGCTTTAGTTTTGGAAATCATCATTATAGTCTTATTTTAAGTACACAAATGTTACAATGAGATATGCTTCTCTCAAATCTTACAGTAAGGGATAAAATATCACGAAGCATTTGAACCAATCTGTCATAACATATAACGGTTATCTCATTATAAGGCACAAAAATTCATATCCTGAATTGGATATATGCCTTAAAATGATAATATTTGGAGATGTAGTTCAAAAGCATTTAGTGGATCGAAGCTGTAATTTACATATCTTAAGAAATGTGTCTATTTGTTTGTTATAGGCTCGGTAAATAAACACATATCATAAAACAAGTGCAATAAGATAATTGCTTAATAAATTATGTACGTTTTGTTTATTTTTTTTGTTTCAACTATACATTATATGAAAAATCAATAATTCAATCGATACTTCTATTGTCTTTTATCTGTCTACCCTGTTGTAGTTACAAAGAGCTCAAGCTGACCATTGGTTTGCATGGCAGAGGTTGAACGGAGTAAATCGCAATCTCATCAAACGAGTTAATGAAACCCCTGAACAGTATGGTTTATAGCTTTGGTATTCATATATTTACTTTGAGAGTTTGATTAAAAAAAAGAAAAATCTTTATCACTAAGTAGGCTGACTCGCTTCTATTTCTATTAGTAAAATTAACAAACTTTCCTCTTTTAAATGCTGTACATCATTATAAATCCTTTAACGTATTTTTTTGGTAGATTTGTTCACTCTCTGGATGCTATCCAAAATAAACATCCGTATCTTGGCGGCCTGACTCTAAAAGAACATGCTGGTAACGGAACACTGTATGTTGTAGACCTAACAGAAGTTGCTATCGATGAACAAATGGTAAAACAAAAAAAAGATTGATGATAAATCTTTAGCGTTTAAGCTTTTGTTTACCCATATCAAAAGATATTCAATAAAATAGGAACTGCTCTTTTTTCATAGTTTATTTTTACTCAGCACTTTATTTTAGTTATGCAAAAATGCCTTTCCTCCTATGATATCAATACTAGCTTACATATTTTTGTTTATTTCTTTTCTAGCCAGTTGCACCGATGGCTTTATTCGTAGTAAGCAACGAAAAGCTTATGCCTGTTGCCATACATTTGAATGCTCGGAAGACAAATGGAAAGGTATTTTCAAAACACCAATCTTTTAAATGGCACTCTTTGATAAAAGACATTCGATGTCCGGCCTTTAACGAAGGAAAAAGTTGAATTTTAAAACAATTATCTTAGAAAAGAATATAAAAAAGTGGTAGTATGATCCTCGAGATGAATCGTTGAGATACATCTGTTCAAATCATTCACCAATCATTCCTTCGGGGTCCAAAGGGTTTGGTTTGATGGGAGTTTAATTTCTCATTAAATGAATCAGGAACATTTTTTTACTTATCTTTTGAAGAACATGAAAGCTTATTTCCCTTATCCTAATAAGGAATCAAAGTATTATATATGATTGTTAAGTAAGGACATAGCTGCAGTTCTGTAGCTCCCGGTCTGAAAAAATTCGGATGGACGACCTGGGAGCTACAGTTCCTCCCATAGTAAAAACCTACGATTTACGGCGCACAAAAAACGGCGCTTGTTTTGGACTGATTAACCTTATTTCCACACAAATTCTGTGAAAACAATTAGTACCATTAAATTTTTCAGGAAATTTACTACTGATATTGTCACTTTACTATGGGAGGAACTGTAGCTCCCAGGTCGTCCATCCGAATTTTTTCAGAACGGGAGCTACAGACCTGCAGCTAGTAAGGACATGCATGCCGTCACCGCTGTTAATCAGTTAGAGGCATTGGAGAAGCCAATTGTAAGAGTATATAGAAAGCTCAAGACTCATTAAAAGGGAAACATATATTCTGACGCGTTGAATCGTAACAAAAAGAAATCGTGGTGCTTTTTTCTGAAATTTGCTGAAACCGGTAAGTGCATGTGTCACATTTTTACAAAAAATTTAATAGGGGGAAATCATTCTATAGAAAATATTGATGGAATGATTGAAGCATGATATATATACAATGTATCATCTACAGAATTTTATTTTATCACTTGTTTTGCTCAATATACGGTGGATATCACTTATGTAATATTTTTTTATATAACACTGTGTAATCTTATCCAACGTGACGTTATGATTAAACATTACGTAGGGTAAGGTGGTTGATTGACGTAGAATGAGAAAGTAAAAAAAGATAATTCAGTTGAAAATTGAGTTGTAAATGTGAAGTGTTTAATGCTGTTTTATTTTTTTTTTCATGATTTTCTATAAATATATTCGAAAATAAAATATTTGTTTGTTACACTTCAAGGAACTTTTTTTCATGCGTAAAGTTGTTGACGTCTTGTAGTAAATGTGTTATGCAGCTCACAATTATAATTTTTACAGAAAAGATTGAGGTTTAACAAAATACGTGGTAAACATGTAATAAAAAAAATCTCATAATTTGCGATGTTATATGATTCTTATTCAACTCGTTGTGTGTTTTCTATCCCCATGCCAAGGCTCGGGGATAGAAAACACACAACTCGTTGGATAAAAATCATATATCATCGCAAATTATGAGATATCTCATATTTATATATATAATTTCACATACATTATAGAAATAAAAACTGAAGCTAACATAAACTTTGAAATCGTGAAATTTACAATAAAAGAATATTGTATAAGTTTGTTTAAGATTAAGTTATACAATAACCCAATGAAATCAGAGAGTGGTCACCTAAATCCAAGAGGTGGGAGTAACAAATAAACTATTTCATCTGATGAACACTGAGGCTATACAAATCTTTTTAAAAAAACATCATATACGTATCATCCAAACCCTATCTTTGGGTTTCAGACAAATGCTATTATTTCCCGACTGTCCATCTTAAATACAAAATATTAATCACAAAAAAGTTTAAAAGATAAATATTTGTAAAATTTATATAAATAGCAATCTACAATTAGCAATATTAAGTAATATACTGTACAATATGTTCAAATCAAGTCTTGCCACAACTCCACAGTGAAGAAGTATAGGCGAGAACCAATTTCATGACAATATACACATGTTAAAAATATGAAATTTATTAAGACTATTGTATGTGAAAAATAGACAGAGAGGCTATTGTGAAGAATTTTCCTATGCATTTGTATCATACTCCCTTTAAGTCAGAGAGATACTTCATGACGAGTATGCTTTAGTTTAGAAAGAAATACATAAAAGCAATTATAAAGCAAAAAAAAGGGTATACTCTGTTAGATTGAAGTTAAAAATGTCAGCTTGAGTAGACATTTAATATATTTCATTATGATTCTTTTGAAGCTCCAAAAGAACACAAAGATAATGCATTTATTGTGAGAAAACAAGTGTAAACATTATCAATGGGTACTTTCATATCTTTGGAAGGTTATGGAAAGCTGTTTATGTTTATTGATATTAAGAATTTTTATGCCAAATATTATCATTTCTATTTTTAACAGAGAGTAAGCAAGCGTGAAGATTTACTTTTACAATTACATTTTATTATAAAATATAATATTTATTAAATTTAGAAGTGTAACCCGTTTCTTATTTTCCCCATGAAATAAGTTAGCTTTATGCTATCATAATGGTCTGAAGTATGGTCTGAACGATGTTCCTCTGTAGGGCGATGTGGCCCCTAATCATCGTTGTATTGTAACTGAACTGATATTTTTTATCATCAAAGTTCATCAAAAATGCATCATTTTTTTTCTTTTAGAATAATCATTTTAATATGAAACACGTGCTTTATCATTTAAAAAATAGCATGTTTATTATATATAACCAGGTAGTTAAGCCATCTACGTTAGGTAAAGCTGAAGACGTTCGGGGATGGGTAAAGGCAAGAATGTGGTTCAATATGGTAGATGCTCAGTTTCACGAATCGATCACACATCTTGGTAATATGTCTTTTCAAACTTACTAGAAATTAATAAGTATTAATCCTTAAAAGAATATTCAAACCATTCACTATTAATAATATTTACTAGTATATAACGATCAATCCATAAGGCCATTTTGCATTAAAACACTAATGAGCGATTTACAATTTTCTTCAATATATATAATTGCTAATAATGAGATAATGTTTCATACGTTTAACACGCAATACTGTCATTTAATCTTAAAGTTCCATTCCACGTCTAAGTGTTTCTAAATACAAACTAAATGTCTTTTTTTTTTCAAACAACAAACCAAACAAAAACTAAACTGACTATTGCGAACTGTTGTTTTATAATATGGGTCACTTTTAATTACTTTAACTTCAGACCTGAGAAGACCATTTATGTGAATTGTTTTTATCAGGTTTCACGCACCTGCTGATGGACGGAGTAAGTGTTTGCATGCATAGAAATCTGTCTGATAGACATCCGATCTACTAGCTACTACTGCCACATTTCCAGTATATGCACGCCAACAACTTGTAAGTGCAATATGATTTATTGCAAAAATAATTTACTTATATGCTTCATATTAATTCAACAATCGAAGATTTTTAATCTGCTCAGATACAATCGACTTAGATCAACTATGCATAATTCGGATTCTTTTTTAAATCAATTTATTTGATATTCATCATTACATAAATGTGCAAACAATTTTAATTCACATTTTGAATTTTGTTTTTTTAATTCAATTTTTTTAATTTTACAATTTATCAATTATATAAAAGATATATTTTTTATGTTAACCGACGAAGTTAAATTCCAATGTAAATCAGTGTTCAAACAATAAGATTAAGGTGATGAATAATTTATATAATGTTCATATTTTCCCACATTTTAATTTTACTGTAATTTAACTAAAATGGCCTATTTTCAAGTTCGGTTAACGTCAATTGAGTCATTCTACAACATTATTCTACGTGCATGTTCTTAAAATATATTTTTTTAAAAGATGAACTGTAATCAAGACACATTGTTTCCACATAAAATATGTTATTGCTATTTTAAAATAATAACAATCAACAAAATAGTAAAATAATTTCAATGGATATGGAATATCCCTTGTAATTGACATTAAAACTATACAATGCACTGATCGCTATATTATTCTATAGTAAGTAATGCTTAGTAAATGAATAAAAAGAAGATAAAAAAAATTTTGCTTTTTCTTTCTTTTTTGATGGCTAAAGAAATGCTCATAATAAGTTACTTGGACCCGGTGGCTTAGTTGATCAAGTTATGTACTTTGGACATGCACAATTGGTGAAACTGTTATCCAACCAGTAAGTTGAGCGTAAATTATTACATTATAGAATAGTGATAGCATACAAATGCTAAAAAAATACAAAATATATGAATCAAGTTTATAAACAAATATCAAAGTAGTGAGTTTTTGAAATTTCGAAAAAAAAAAGTTATTTTTAAATTTTATCAAACAGTCTACATTGATTATTTAATTAATATCTCATTTTTTCAGCAACGAGAAATGGACATATCCTGATATGTGTCTGAAAACAAGCTTGAAAATGAGAAACGCAAACGTAGTTTAAAAAATAATCATTTTACACTGTCTAATCCATCTTTCCATTTATCTAAATATATCTGCAGTATATCTATATATCAATAATTTATTCACATTTTTATCTTTATTAGTCATGTAAGTTTTAATTATTTGACTTTTAAACTTAGGAAATACCTGGATATTTTTTCAAAGATGACGCTCTGCGTTTACATGGGTCAATACGACAATTTGTCGCCGAGTACACAACGCATTACTACAATAATAAGTTTTATCTATCTGTAATAACTTAAAATCGATGTATCAAAGATTCTTACAATAGAAAAATGTAACGGTATATATACAGGGAATGAATTTTGAAAAGTTGGAATTTTTATTCATGAAAAAATACACATGTTGTATGTCAACAAATATTGTTTGTTTTCAGATTCCGACCTGAATGTACGCAATGATAACGAGATTTAGGCATTTAGAGACGAACTGATATTGTCAAGATCAATGAAATCAACTAATCAAGGCGGAGGCTGTGGAATAAAAGTGATCTTAATATATTTTCCGTATAAATATCCGTTAATTTCCGTTGAATCCATAAAGTGTTTAGTATACATTTAATGTCCCCATGGCCACGAATGATAAGTGATTCATGATGACGTTTTTGCTACTATTATATACATGTAAGAATACATGTGTACTGGTTTTAACATAAATTTACACTGATTATCTAAAACTGGCAATCTTTAAAATTTTGAACATTGATCTCTAGAACTTTTATCAAAGTTCACTGAGGTTTGATTTGTTGGGTTCTACTTTGATAATAAAGTGTTTGACCTTTTGTACACTATTTAAGAATGTATATTTTTTAAATAAGGGTATTCCATCCCAAATCTTTGCGACGTTTTGACGAATTTTATCTACACCTGTAGCGTAGAACATTCTGCGACCAATTTTCCTCAATACGAACAATACGGTTTTCCACCTAACTTTGCAACAACTTTACATGGCCAGCCAAATGTAATTTACTACATAGATCTTACCATTAGTGGCGATTGCATACAAAATACATAAATATTTATCATTTAACTATCACATTTGTAATACTTTTTTCTTCTTCTCAAAAATACTCAGTCAATTTCCTTTTCACTATGTTTGACTTCTTTTAAGTTGAATAAAAATTTAACAGACAGTAGGACTTTGGGATACGATAAATGCTTTATATATTCCCCTTATAATTCAGGATTTTCTTTATGACGCTATGCCTACAGGCGATGAAATGTTCTCAGCTATCAAAGTTATGAAGATTTTGACTCTAGTGCTCACAAACAGTCTAGGAAACTACGAATGGTCTTATTTGAAGCAAATGGACGACGAGGGAAGGACTTTTGTGCAAAAGTAAGTATACATAAGGGTTCTCAAATACTCATTTAAATGTGTACGAAAGCCGAATAAAATTATTTGTCCCGCAGTGAAAATTCCTTGCGTTGTGCCTTTTCCTGTGCTTTTTAAAAGTATTCCACAGCATTTGACATTTACTTTTAATTGCCGTGAAATAAAACATTGGAAAATTAAAATCGTGTGATATTATCCATATGCATATGGAGTTCTTTGTTTCCCTGGCTTTGTAATTCAGTGGATACAGCAATCATACTTTTAAAACTCTGAGTTCAAATACGGCAGTTAATTTAACTTAAATCAGTACAATTTATGAATCATTAATTTTTTTTACGCAGTACTGTTTTTCTCTATTTTTTCATCTCGATCTCATTCAATAATAATATCTCCAACAAAAATACAAGTAAATGTACGTCGCTTAATATTGATTTGATTTTTCCCTTAAAATTTAAGGACCCTTTTATATTTATTGCCCTAATTTGAGCAAAAATTACTAAATTTTATATTTTAATTTTAATGTTTAGAAGTCTATTTAATGTATTTCCTACTAAACTTTAAATATAATTTGACCAGATATAAGAAAAAAACACAAGTACTTTCTTTGTTATCAATAGTCAAGATCCGTAACATAACAAATACATGTATAAAGGATCTCCTATTTGGTAAAAAAAAATTGGCTTTGCCAACTTCGAAAATAATGTATAACATATTTCAAATAGCTTAAATTTCATGTGTTTATGAACACATATGATATGAAAAATATACCTTAGTTATGTACATCAAACACAATATGATCTTTAAGAATATCAAAACAAAACATATCATAATTCTTATTTTTATTTGAATACAAATATTTTTTTTAATGTTTTTACAATGAAGTTTTCTTATTCCTATAATGGGGTGATTTATTCAGTTTCAATTTAAGAAAAGGTTTCATGTTTAGATACCTTAAGATTTCTTGTTATAACACGGGAAATACCATTGATCGGCCAGCTCGTTTTTCAATATCACTGTACTTTATGAATGCAATACAAAGGTATTCATTATTACACGTATCCAAATATTAAGCAAAAACTGGTTGAAGAATAAACTTTAGACATGCATAGTAACAAACATGCATTAAATAACTAACATTTAATTTTATATTTCATTAGAGGGGTTAAGCATTTGTACGTGTTCGAGTATGTGTAACTAGGGGAATTCACTAATTTTATGTGTATTACGTCAATCTTTCTGCATAGCGCGTAAGTCTACAAGTTGTACAAAACGTGTAGAATCAGAAGTACACGGAGGTGAAAATTTGTAGCATTTTTAAATTTAAAAAATAGACTTTGTGTATATCAAACGTTGTTTTATGTAAAGCAGACGATAAATTAAGGACGGCTGTGCTTTTGGTTTCATCAAATTCATTGAATTATTTCATAAACAGTCAGAGTAAACTAAACCTGTTAACGTTGAAACTGCTATATCTAAACAATGTTACACGATCGCTTACACGTATAGTTTATTTAACATAACCCCAATTTTGGTACGTGTACGTGTAAACATACTTGTAGCTCCACACGTACCCGTAGACGTACACGTTCAAATGCTTAACCTCTCTAATATACGGGAAAATGTTACTTATCTTCAAAAACGCTGTTTATTAGCTTCTGGCTAGGTTAAAACTTTGAATAGAGGAAAATTATGTGTATGTGGGGTGGGCGTAATCTCATTTTGGTGTACAAAGTTTTGTTTCATACTACAAAAAAGATCAACCCATTCACTATCTATTTTACAGTTTTCAAAAAAGTTTAGCAGAAATCAAGAAGGAAATAATTCTTAGAAACGAATCTGTTGAAAAGAGCAACAATGACAATCAGGTCAAAGAGTATCCGTATGAATGGCTTCTTCCAGACAGAGTTCTAAACTCCATCAGTAGCTAATTTACCAAAGCATGGAAAATGGAAAAAATTTTAAAATCCAGTCCTACATTTAGATGTGTATTATGTACTTATACAACAGCAAACACCATGTGTAGCTAGATGCAAAAATAAAAAAATTAAAATAAACAATGCCATCTTGTTGGGTTTTTTTTAACTTTTTTGAACTTGTATAGAATAGTGTTACTAATAAATATTTTACAAAATACTAAATGAATTTATAATAATATTTTTAAAAAAATATGAATCTTTAAGCGACGTCTCATGTTGCAGTAAGGTCTATCATATATGCACATCCTAAAAATTAGTAGACATTAAAACAAATAATGTTTAAATTTGTTTTGTTTTTTTAAATCATTTTATAGAATAAAAGATAAAATACATTGGTATTCCAAGAAAGTGAGGTCATTGACTTGTCTCACATAGTTTTTTTCTGAGTTTGTGTTACATTCATGAAAGATTTCTAAATATAACTACTAGATTATACATTTAAAACGTATCAGCTGCTACATGTGTATAAGAACATAAGTTTCTTTTTTTCTTATATAAACGTGCATAATATTTTGTATAAAAAATCAAGACGCATTCATGAGACAAAATTGTTAATTTCACCGACACTAGCTTTTGAATCACACATCCTTTTCACTTAAACTTAAGGCAATTTAAACAAGGTATCTGTGAGCCACTGCTCACTAGTGATATCCCCGCTCTGATGTAAATATACAAAATAAGCAAAGTCGATATTAACATTAAGTTGACATCCGATTACTACAAAAATGGATTCCATCATATGGCATGCCTAAACGAAAAGTGTGTAAAAATTTCAAGCACCTGCTATGAATGGTTGGTGAGATATCTTTGACAAAAAATTGTTTGATAATTTAGACTAAAAATAAACGTCATCATTTAACAGGAAGTTGACGTCCGATTGGTACAAAATTAATTCCCACTATATGACATGCCTTAACAAAGAGTGTGATAAAATGTCAAGCATCTGCGATGAATAGTTGCTGAGAAAACTTCGACAGAAAATTTTGTTACGAAAGGACAGACTGAAACACAAGGGTAAAACAGTATACCCCCTTTTCTTTGGAGCGTGGGGTATAACAATTACTGGATAATGGATGTTTGAACTTATCTTAACAGCTACAGTATATGTGCACATGAATGTGTATTAACTGTCATGTAATTACCATCTTTTTGTTATCGAAAAAAGCAATGCCTGTCAAAAAAGATAGGGTAATAGTTTAAGACCTTAGTTTAAGTGTGTGATGTGGGCCTAACTGCACTGGATTTCCTCATGTTGGTATCGATTTGTGAATATAATTACATAAGGTTGTCCGTGCTGGAACTTCTGTACGCTATTGTTCACGGAAGTTTTGTCTCAGAACTTCGAGACTCGGTTACACTGAAATATCATGTACCGGAGTCTTTTTCACCAACCAAGATACACCTTGTTGAACTTTTGTTTTGTTTTGGAGTTTTTATTCAGCGGTACTTGTGCGCGTGTAACGAATTGAGCTTTCCTCTGAATAAAGCATACGAATTTTAAGAACTTTTACATTACAATTTACAATACTTTAATGATTTAACTTGTATTTGAACTCTACAGTGCCCCAAAATGAAATATTGATATTAATGCGTGCAACCCCAACAACTTGAAAAAATACTTGCTAACCACTTTTAGGACTTTGATTAATGTTTATCATGCTTCAGTAAGGCATTTCTATTAGTCAGTTTTAGTTATCATTAGAAATGAATTACATCAATGTAAACATTTTTATATAAAAATAAACTTAGACCAAAACAGGGACCATGCCAATTTGCAAATTTAGATTATCAAATGATCTAAAAAAAAATATATAACAATCGGTTAATAATTCGCTGTGTTAGAATCATTTTATTATAATATTATTCAAACTAAATCAAGGCATATCTGCATACTATTCAATAACGACTTATTTCGAAAAGAAGATTCTCTTTTACATTTGCTTTATTTTTCTTTTTTTTTTTTCTTGTTGTCAGTAGAGGATAATATGCATTACCTTCTTCGTGTGTATTATGACGTCTTGCCAAAAAAAAAAACAAACGATTTAACGAGCTTTTATAAAGTGGGCAACTTCATTATATTTATATAATTATGTACAATTCTGCTAAATATGGAAATATGGATTGAGACAACAGATTTTTTTTCTCTGTAAGTGAGAAGAATATTTGTCTAGAGATTATTTTAAGTTTTTAATAGCTGTAAGTATTTATAGTTTTCAAAAATATGGTTGAATTTTCAAAAAGGTTTGTATGACAGTCCTCTGATTTGTAAATTTATTATGTTTGAATAATTTGGAGAGGGTTATTCAGTGGCCATATATTATATTCAATCCATTTTTATGTATTATACAATGAAACTTGTTTAAATAAAAACCACCTTCGTATAATCATTGCTACCGATCTCCGCACAAAAGTTGGAACAAACACTGGAGTAAAAATAAATCATAAACAACGGGTAATTTATTTTACGGCCATCATTAACAGATTTGAAGTAAAATCAATATTAATGTTGGACATTTTTGCGTTATGAAGTGTTCATTTAAAGTGGTAACATTAAATACTGATTGCTCTAATTAAAAAAAAAACAAAGTTAATAAACAAAACCTGTCAAACTTTAATTTTTATTCTACGCAAGAATAAAAATCATAGAATATTGAAATTAAAACGTAAAAAAGTACTTATATCATTCCTTACATTTTTTATGACCATGCATGAAATTATGTCCTAAAGAAGTTTACCAGATAATTTACAGGGGCTTGGTGATACTCATTTCATTTAAAACAGTATAATCCATTGGAGTTAAGAAACATCAAACAATTATACTACAAAATTCTTAATTATTTAGCTTACATCTCCGAAAGTTTTTTTATTCTTACAAAAATAGTGTATGAGAGAGAGAGAGAGAGAGAGAGAGAGAGAGAAAGAGAGAACTATATATTTCCCTCTGCCAATCGTTGCGAAGATCAATGAAAATCATTTCTATTTCATAGTAAAAAAATCACACATACATATTTCCTAATTTAGTTTTGCTCTGATAAAAAAATAAAAGAATTTACTACATTTAAGCAACACAACATGCAAAAATTCACTAGGTTTCTCAAACAACCAGTTCACTATATATAACTCACTCTATTTTCTGTAGTAATACAACAATAAAAAAATAGATTTCTCACATGTCTGAACACCGTTTTACGTTGAGAGGTATATATATATAGGTAACAATTCATATAAAACAATTTTATTACATACGCATTTCTCGTAATAAACATGAAGTAAAATCCCTACAAAATATAAATACCTAAGTTTTTTTTAATTAAATTTTTTATCGATCTTTTTTCATTTAAAAAGTATAATGATCAGAATTGATAAAACTTCCAACAACCTCAACAACATAGACATACCATTTACATGTATACCTCAATCCTGAGTCATTTGGTAGAATTGAACCTGCCTCCAAGTTGGTAAACTGATACCAATTCAACATGCCACAATCACTGGCCTTAAAGCTGATAAAATGTCCGACAAAATACTAACAATCACCAAAAATCACGCCCCTTTTTTTTCCAACATCCGTTTTCTCTAATCAGCTGACGTTTTCCTTATCTAGAAGCGAGTCTGAATCTTTTTCTGACTGCTCTTCTTCGTTGGAACTCTTGGAGCAACTTCTCAATCTTTGTTTGATGTCGTTGTTTTGTGAGTCCAGAAGCCTGCCATCTTCCGGGTCAGCTGGGTCCAGCAGCTCTACGATACGGACCACTTCTAGCTCGGAGGTAGTACCCGGATGTCCATTGATACCATTCTGTTGATTCAGCTGGTTTAATTGCGCTACAAAGATATGCCATATTTTCTTTAAAATTAAAATTGCTGTTGTGGTAGGTTTAATTGAGTCATTATATATTCTAATTTTCTATTACCATTTCTTCAAATGGCTTAGTTTAATAACGATTACCATATTTCATATCATGTAGTAAGAACAGTTGTTCTTCACAATTAAGTTAACCTTATTCAGAAATGCAATTCAGATAATCAGGAAAATGATGCATGAAATATATATATTTTGTAATCACAAATCATATATCAAATGTCAGAAAGGTTTTTTTTCATTCTGGTACAAGGTATGTTCAAGCACTCAGTTTATGCACATGTGTTGGTTTTAAAAAAAAAATAATTATTATAATAGAAAGTTTACCTGATCTGCTCGAACTGGCAAGGTGCACATCCAACATTGAGATTGACGCAAATGTTTGAGTTTCTGTTACAGCGGGATAACTCTGCAAACATTAATGAAATTATGTCATTTAAATTAATAAATCTTGTTAAAACGTGGATATATTTCAACTTTGATTAATAAAGTGTAATACCAATATTTTCTATCAATAGATATATAATACACACAAAATACACATACAGTGGCCTCCGGGTATAACGAGATCGGATATTACGAGGTACCGCTTACAACGAGATGATTTTTTGGTCCCAAATTATTTCTTTATTATTTCCTTTAAAAAAAATTCCGGATACAACGAGATCGCTTATAACGAGACTCCGTATATTACGAGGTAAAAATTTGTGCCCGGTAGTTGTAAGCGCTATCGGATATAACGAGGTACTCGCGGCATGCTTGATTGCAAACGCTAGTTCCAGGTAACTAACGGTATAAGCTTGTAATTTTCACAGGATGTATACACATGACAATAGATTAAAAGTATTCAGAAATAATGATGAGTTGTTTTTATTGCAATGTTCACAGTCATGGCTTCGAATTCAATGAAGAGGAAAATAATTTCGCTAGAAACAAAAGTACTTACATGTATTTAGAAATAATTAACGAAGTTTAAAATGAATTATAAACAAAAAGAGAAACTGCAAATGACTATGAATAAGCTTCAAGTACATTTAGTACGATTAAAAAAACACATAGATGTGATTTTAGAAAGCTTGGAAGAGTTAGCGGACTTGTTAAGAAAAGCGCGTGACTCTAAAAATAACCATACATACATTAAGCTTTCCCATTATGTCGGTGTTGATTCACTGGTTACGGTATTACGACGGAGATACTAAGTTAGTAAAATTCGGGGTGAAATTAAAGATGATGACGAGACAGAACATTGAGATTGACGCAAATGTTTGTGTTTCTGTTACAGCGGGATAACTCTGCAAACATTAATGAAATTATGTCATTAAAATTAATAAATCTTGTTAAAACGTGGATATATTTCAACTTTGATTAATAAAGTGTAATACCAATATTTTCTATCAATAGATATATAATACACACAAAATACACATATATGTATAAAGAAGTGAACTTCAACGCTTCAGTTCTAATTATTTGTATATTCAGTGTTCATTCTAAGATAGAAAGATGGCTTGAAGAAATGTATAATCACGTATAGATCTGATAGTTTCCCATTTAACGTTTTTGGATGATTTATTTTAAGCACTAGCTAAAAAATAAAAATTTAATGAACCTCATTTGCAACATGTATTCTTTTTTTATAATAAGGTATATGTAAACTGTACATGTAGGTACTAAGTATATGAAATCTGATTCCTCTTTAGCAGCAGAAAAGACCCTGACCTGTTTGACTCTGGGAATAAAGCACATGACAATAGCACCAAGGATAGGTGGAACACCGGCGGCCACGAACGCCACTTCGTAGGAATGAAGCTTGTCGTAGAGCAATCCTGGAACAGCGATTCATTAGACATGTAAAATTTTTGCTGATTTACAGAATTCGCAAACAAATCAGCTTTTTTCGTTTTCTTTAATTGAAATTTTTTATTTAGAACTCTTGTTATTCTTTGAAGCGGGTATATTAAGCCAAAATAGCTTGTCGTAGAGCAATCCTAGAACAGCAATTCATTAGACATGTAAATATTTTTTAAAATAGTTGATTTTCAGAATTAATCAACAATTTAGCATTTTAGTTTTCTATTATATTATTAATATTTTTTTTATTTTATTTAGAACTCTTGTCATTCTTTGGAAGCGGGTGAGTCATAACTTAATAATTATTCTGGAAATCGTATCCATGAGTATATATTCCTAAATATGTTCTTGTTTTATTTTCAGATGACGATTTTTTTGTGATGTCTCATTTGTTTATTGTACGTAGATTGCATTCATCATATGACTCCATTATTAGTTTGAGAATAGTTTAATTTTATATACCTTATATTTGTATATTGTAGAAAAGAATCATTGCATTGTTCATAAATAATAAAAATCAATAATACCGATATCTTTAATTTTTTTAAAACACTTTTTTATATTTTTAACAAACAAAACCAGATAAAAACAGACAACAAACCTGCAATTGGGGGCCCAACCGTCAAGGGCAAAGAAAATCCGCCCAGCATAAACCCGATGGCTTGCGATGCCTCCATGGGGCCTACGATGTCAAAGGCAATAGGACCTAACAAACAGACGAAAACTCCATCGCAGATTCCCAAAATCAGGCAAATAGCTATTAGTCCCTCAAAACTTGCCGAAAATGGAATGCATGCTGTTACTATGCCCATCACCACAAACGCGCATTGTTGCATGTACACTCGGTTGACGCATTGGAAGTCCGCAATTTTCCCAAACACTAACCGGCCAACACCCGAAGTTACTTGCATGCAGGTGATGAGAATAAATGCATTTGAACCGGGAAAGATATCTTGCGAATGCTTTACCTGAATTCAAAGAAAATGTTTGTTAATAGTTTTCTGGTTAGCATAAGAAAGGTTTACAACACCATCTACATATTCAAATCGAGAATAATTTAACATTTTTTAAAGATATATGTATCATGAAAACTTATAAACTAAGTGGATTAGAAACGTTAAAGGAGCATGATCACGATTTTTGGTCAAAATTTATTTTTCCGTTTTTAATGTTAACAATGCTTCATTCAGACACATCTAATAGTCAACCAATATTTGATTGTCAGTTGTCATATTAGAAGTGACATACAGAGCTCACGATTCTTTGTTAAGTAAACAAAAATCAGGTCATGTTTTTGTTTATATTTTGAATTTCCAAATTTAGATTAAAATAAACGTGACAAACGATAGGATCTGTTTATTTATGTTCAAAACAAATTAGCAGATAGAAAAATCAACTTAAAAAATACATTTTACTGGTAAATTGAAACAATGAAAACAAAAGCAAGGCATGAGCCTTGCTTACATAGTAAAGAAATGCAAGCTTTGTATCTGGCTTATAAGTCTAAGACTGACACTCAAATTTAATAATTAGAAATGCATTACATAAACATTGTAAACAATGAAAAAAGAAACATGAAATGCCCCTTTAACGTTGGGTGAAACATGGATGCCATTATTGTTAATATTGTAAACCAAATTATATGTATTGTTAATTCTATTTTTGCTATAATGGGTGTGAATACAAAACGTATGATAGGACACGCCAGTAATTTTAAAATTAACAATATGACAGAACGACTATGTTTTGTGTAGTCATGCTAAACGAACAAAAGTGAGATATTAAAAGTCGGTCTGAATTGACAGAAAGAATCCTGTGTATCTATTGAGGACCCTATAATAAGAACATGCACTTGGGTGGGTTTTTTTTAATACCGCTTGCACTTTGCAGATTTTTGAAATATGTAAAATCCAGTATAGCTAAAAAGTATGCAAGAATTCTTTCGTTAAAAAAAACCTTAAAAATTGACCATACAGCTTCAAAATTTTCAATATACAATAATGTACATGATAAGTGAAAGATTGGAAATAAAATTGACTGGGCTATTTGGGATTTATCCCCATTTAATCAACCTTAGGCTGATGGTAATTTACTGATAATATACTATTAATATACATGCTGTTAAAGGATAGAAAAATTTATCCGTGTTAGTTAACTAGAATGGAATTTACCCTTGTAATATTCAAAGGATTGACCGATAAAAAGCCTATAAAAAAAATTCGGTCATTGACCATGACCCAAAATATACGTTTTTATCAATTAAACATGCTAAAATGTTTTCGAGATGAGTTTTTCTGCAGACCAAAAGAAGTACATGTATGTAGTTGTTACTACGCACTTTGAAATATTACGCACTAACAAAAAAATTAATCAAAGTGCGTTAAATTTGGGACCAAGTCAACCCACTTTGAAAAAAAAAATTGAAATTGATTTTGTCCCAAATTTTGTTCGTCAAGTGCGTAATTTTTTCATAATGCGTTGCCACATACATGTACAGGCTTCTAAAAACTGATAACGCACTACAACTTGTAAAAATTGATGATATCGTCCTTCCTGGTATAATTTATTTTAACAAATAAAAATAATATACAACATGACTATAGTCATGTATATTTTATTTGTTAAAAATAAATTATATCAGAAAGGACAATAGCACTACGTTCTGTACCAATGGCAAAGCGATTTATCTTGGTACGTGACTTGTAACAGCAAGAACAAAATAACCATTTGCCCATATTAGGTAAAGGCAAAATAATAATTCTAGATAAAAGCTAAAAATTTGTGGTCCAGATAAACTCTTGGCTCGTAATAAACTTTGCACATTCGTAAAATTTATCTCACAGCATGAAGGGTTCATGTACAAAATCTGGACGGTTACAGGCGGTTTGCTAAACTTAACGCCAGCGTATGAAAAATTGGCAGGGGTGTTGTTTTTTGTTTTGTTTTTTTGAGAGGGGTTGTTGGTGGGTTTTTTTTGGGGGGGTGGGGGGTGTGCTTTGTATGTTAATATCAGGTGCGTTAAATAACTTACAAATGTCACATAAAATTAGTTTCTAGGTATATTATTGATACTTTCTTAACATCATAAGCCATTTTACTTACACGTTAAATTAACCGTATAATTTCAATAAAATTTTGACACGAAGAATTTTAAAGGGCTCGAGGTCCCGATATCTTTATTGGACAAACCTGAGCAAACTTCGGTCACCTTTGTGAACCTCTAAGATAATTTTATCATAATTTGTTTATAATTGGTTTGATAGTAAATAAATCACGTATATCTAGTGGAGATGTACATTAGTGTTGGAGGTACACGTTATCTTTATATGAATGAGAGTTGGCCACGTCTGAACATACATGTAACTATTAAACATAGTACATTTTAACATGGATGACAGGGTCATCGCAATCTCTTTTTCTCTTTCTTCGAATGTTTTCATGGTTTTTAATTTTTTTTTTCTTATGAAAATGTTACAATAAATAGAAAAACCACCTTGTAAAATTGTGTTAGTGCAAAATAAGCTTATCATTTGCTTGTCACCAAAAAATCATGTAAAAAATTGCTTTGTCTGAAAAAATAAAATTTACTTGAAAGTTAGATTTAGTCATAGTTGAATTCAAGAAATTTTAAATAACGTTTTAGTAAATAATGAAACTCGAACATTTTTCTTTTAGCAAATTGCATTACAAGAAAATCAACTTTTTTCCTAAAAAGGTGTAAATATACTTACTAAGTGTACAAATGGAACGAAATACCCAAACAACGACGTGGAAAGCCCCAGAAACCAGAATAGGTAGGCCCGGTTCTTAAAGAGACCCACGTTAAGGTATTTCTTCGTCCAAGAGCAGCAGTCGTCGAAGTGTTCAACAATGCTCTCTTTGGACAAAGCCAAGTCGGGAATGTTATTTTCTCTGTGAAAAAGAGGCTTCCAAGTGAAAGTGCCCGCCAATAACATACAATACATTCCTCCCAGAATCAAAAACGTATACTTAATGCCGAGCGATTCCAGAATAATAGGCAGAACAATGGACAGAATGATTGTGTACATGGAACTCCCAAAGGCAACAATACCGTTCACAATGCCCATATGCTTTTTGAAGTAATGTCCAAGAATGACTAGAGATGGTGAGTACACGAATCCACCGCCGATTCCCAATAATATGCCATAGGTAAGGTATAGAAGCTCCAGCTTCGTGATAAAAGCACTAGATATAAGTCCCACGGCGCCTAAGGCGGCGCCGAAAAACGCCGTCGGCCTGATGCCGATTCGGTCGCTGCTTATGCTGGCGAAGATACACATCAAGAAGGTGATGCCAGTGCAGACCGACCCTACCCATGCTGTAAAAAAAACGAGAGAAAAAAAGTTGTTTAATAGTATCTTAATATTTGACACACATGCAAGTATATCCAAGTCAAGACTTGCCATATTGCATCATCATTCTGTATTTCAAAAGAGATATAAGCGTCTTAATACACAATATTTACATTCACTTTTTGTTCCCCTAATAAATTGCATTGATTGATTTGAGTGATACAGAAGACCCAATCACCAAATCTGGTGCGTATGAATACAATCTTCCTTCAGTATTTCTCGAAGAACATGACTGACTCTCCTCGCGACTTCAAACCTGATCACGACCTTCATATTATACTTACGCTGATTAATATTTCATTGATGTAAATAATAATTAATAGTTAAATAAATTCAATTGATTCTTAGTATACAAAAAGTAAATTCATCAAATTACAGCATGAAAAATAAAAGTGTGTTATTAGAATTTAAATCGCTGTGCACTATCTTTGTCAGTATAACTCGGCTGTTCCAATGGCTCTTCAGTTAATTGCGTATTACTCGTTGAATAAGGCAGAGATTTTAAAAACTAAATCATATTCGCGGAAAGGAAATAAATGTTAAAAAACGTAAATATAAGCATTGAATCATTATTTTTGAAAGATGTGGTCTCATAACTGCAACGGTGTGTGCAAACAAATTTTCATAATGCGCTAGCGCGCGTTATTCAATTTGTATGCACACACCGTATGAGACCACATCTTTCAAAAAATAATGATTCAATGCTTAAATGAATGTTATTACACATATGTACATGTAATAATAGAATTATTCTACCAATAATTTATAAGTCACCAACACTATGGTCATCAAAAAAAATAGTCAAATGGTTCGCTATGTTAACATATTGTAAGTAGATATTTTACACAAATTCTGCGAATAAAAATTGAAAATTTCCTTAAATTTTTTTTTCAGCAAATATTAATTTTTCATCAATATAAGATTTTTTTTAAATTTAGGAATACATAGGAATAGTTTTAAAACAGTTGAACAGTAAGCAATATGCGTGCCTTTATAAAATAATGTTCTCTCCCGAATAGTTTATTATGCGACTTTGTAACAGGCACTTACGACCTTAAGGGTTCGATACAACAGTTTTGCCACTTAGTTTATAATTAATGACCTATTTAAAACTCGTGATACTTTGTTTTTGGTTTTCATCGACAATGACAATGAAATTTATACTGTATCAAGTTTTGTTTATTGTTCGCTTATTTGTAAAAAAAAAAAATGAAGACGTTGTTCATGCATGTACTAGGTTTACAAATTCCTTGATTTGATCTACTGCATGTTACTGGCATTTTTCATTGTTATATATCATGGTCCATTTGTGTCACGGTGCGTACACAAGCTAACATGTCCATATGTACATGTGTATGCTTTTCTTACTATAATATTTTTCTGCTATTCGCTGACCTGTGTTATAATGCGATTTTATTTGCCGGGTGTGTAGAATACAAATTGTTTGCAATGATGACAACTTTTTAACAAAAATGTCACCACCTTTCCCTTCGAGTTGCCTAATTCTGTGTATTTGTTATTGACAACTTGCGTGTAATGTTTGTGTATTGAACCTGTTAATCGCATCAAACGCTTCTCGCCTCGTGTTGACATAACACTGCCATCGACATAGCTTATTTCGTCAAGGAGTTTATATTGTCCCTAGGTTATGTGAAAGATTAGTGTCAAAGATCTAGATGAGAGGTGCTGTGGTGGTAATGGGAGGGGGGGTTAAGGCTCAAGAGTTGTTTTCAGATTTCAATTTAATTTTTCTTTGATGTATTGAACTCAACAATTTTGACTATTTTCTTTGATTTATTTTTATACTGACGCAGTAAACTCAATGACTGTGACTCGGGGTTAGAATTGTAATAATGCGTGATAGTAGAAACTTATTAAGATTTATCTATGCACAGACACACATTTACATGTACATGTAACTACTGAATATATCGATCTGTGGTACATGAAGTTGACCCTGAACTCTTCACCTACAACACCCAACCCAACCCCCCCCCCCCTCCTGACCTAATACAAACCTATGTTCATGCATGTACTCCAAAATATCCAGAAAGCATTCATTCTACTCTCAATCAAATCAATTACATCTTACATGAAGCTTGGTGGACACGTTACCCCCACCCCCGCACACACTTTTACAAAACAAACAAACACGATCTTGGGGGTTGGGTGGGCGTGTAAAATAATTATAATTATGCTAGATTTGACTTTTTCTGCAGATGCAATGTTCATTAGTAAAAATCTTTTATCAAACAGGAATTCAGCGGATCCACAAAATATAATAAAATATTCACCTGCACATTTTTTTTCCTTAACGGAGGCCTGTATTTAAATAGGTCATCAGCACTTTACTCAGGTGTATTTATGCAGGTATGTAAAGTCAGTCTCATGATATAACAGATAACATTCCGGGTCGGGTATCCTTGGCCGTCATAGCAGTATAATGCTGCGACTCTCTTACGACGCACTACACAGATTTACAATAAACAATAAATTCTTGCTTAGATGGTGATGCATGGTATATCATTCTGTTCTTGACACCCTCCCTTTTTCCCACGGTCGTGAATATATATACGACTGCATAATGTAGCCAAGGCATGCAGTTCTTATGTAGAGGGAGATTCGCGGCATGGGTATAGTTATTTCTGCAATGAGCTTGTTATAAATTACGGTAGTTCGAAAACGGGGGTTACATGTACTATAAATTCAATTCGATTGCTCTTAAGTGACAATGCATTTCACAGAGAGGGGTGATTCAAGTGGCATTTGTTGATGATGATGTATACACTGTACATGTTTGTCAGCTGATTTCAGCATGTTGTAAATTAGTCACATTGTCACATGCCACTGATATAATACAGCTGTAACGATGGAGATTGCTGGAATTGCGCAGCTTTATTCTGCAAAATTATAGACGACAAAACATTCGTGTATCGCATAACAGGTCTACTGATTGTCAATAAGTGCTTCCAAACATTATATATATAAAAACAATTGTTTATTGTGGAACTAACTAAGTATAGCTAGTAGTCAAAAAGTGTACTGGTGGGGGGGGGGGGGGGGTACCATGGTTTTTTTTTTACAGGCATAAAACTAGTGATTTTAAAAGTTAAAATTTAAGAAGGAAAATTCGCTGAAATGGAAATGAGACTGATTAAAAATCAGTGGATTGCACAATCAACTCCGGTAAGAACGGGTCAAATGAGTACTATACTCTTTTATCAAACGAAACTTTAATACCGGTGCTGAACCAAACTCTAACCCAACCCCCACCCAATCACCTACTCAAAAGTATGAAATTGATCGTGATTAGCATAGGCCAAACATAAACGTGATTTTGAAATGAAATTCGAGATTTTTGATGACACGAACACAGTTTCCATAGGAGTTCAAGCGATAAAAACGTGCACATTTATAACTTTTGCTCGTTTAAAGGCAATACTTTAATTTTGGGTACATATTGTATGCGCAAGTGGACCAGTGCCCTCCAACTTATCGGTCGTTGTCCTTCGAAATTAATCGAGGTATTTTAAATACGATGTTAAATTCTAATCAATATGTGAACCCATGTCCTTGTTCAATATTAGGAGTCACATTAATAGATCTTAAGTACATTTCATGCGTTGTTTAAAGAGAAAATGAAGATATTTTGAAGGAAAAAAACTACTTCTCCAAAAATGCGTTGCCTAAAGAGTTACCTCTGAAAATCTATCATTTTAAGTGAATAATTAGTTACTTGGTTTCACGTGCACCTGCGCTTAGTTTATTGCTTTAAATATTGTTTAAAAATATCACCCAGATTCGCATGTCTGTTGAATTTTGTGTTTTGCACAAAAAAGCTATAAAATTTTGCTGCTCCATAACAATTGGTATAAATTAGCAGTAAAATGTCCAAACTTCAGAAAAATGGGTAAACAACAAATGAAAAACTGCCAAAGAAAATAGCAAGGTTGTAGATCTTATGTGGACATGAATAATTGACTTGGCACAAAAAATCATTATGTATGCAAATATCCAACCTGTACTAAGATTAAAGGGATCTAAAAACCTGTTTATCTTAAGATAAAACAAAAAGGACTTAGATTTATTAGCTCAATGACTTCTGTTTTGTATTTTTATATTTTCTAAGTGAATGTTTGAATTTAAACATAAATGATCCAAAATAAATTATCAAAAACTTTTATAAAGTTATATGAACCTGTACATAATTTGGGAGTTACATGAAACACCTTCCAATTCAACTAAAAGTGGAGTCAGCATGCAGCAGCCATGGGATATTTTGTCATGGAAATAATAAATGCAGCCTGTTTATTATGAAGAATAATTACATCATTATCTTTCTAGTAATTTTCCACTTATAGAGAGAAGACTTTGCAGCATTACAAATTCTCAAGACAGAATCTGCCCAAGTACTGAGTGTATGCAGCAAAAAATTCAAGGTCATTTTTACACAATACTAGTTTATGGACACAAACAGAACTTTGTGTTGCATGTCATTACAATTATAATTATTGTAATAGTACATTACATGTAATATATCTTATTCTACTTGAAAGTAAATTTATTTAAGAATTACATTCGTTTGTTGTGACCTTGACAATCTCTCTCTCTCTCTCTCTCTCTCTCTCTCTCTCTCTCTCTCTCTCTCTCTCTCTGAATCAAATATTTATATGAACCTTTATACATTTACCTACTCACTAGTAAGAGAAGGTGTTCGTCGACAGGAACAGACCTTAACTTTTAAAGAAGATTGCTGTATTTATACAAAATAAATTAACAAAGCAGTAAAAAAAGATGATGTACCTATTGTCATTTTTATGTATAGGAAGTACATGTATGTGTATTTTTGATTCACAGTAACAAAATCAATCAAGGAAGTTAAAAGGAAACATGAAAAATCATACTGTGTGGATATCAATTGTGGTATAATACAACTCAACAAATGTTTGTAATGTAAATACATGAAAAGAGTTTTACTCACTGTACCATTCGCCAATAGTTTAAAAAAAATTTTTTAGTTTGCATGTTTTATGATACAACTAAAAAAAATTTTAGTTTGCATGTTTTATGATAAGACTTTTTCCTACAAGTTACATATCATTTTTTTTGCATGCAGAAAACATTCCTGAAACTTCATCTAAAAAAACATTTTTTGTCAAACACCTGTACTGCATGTACCTATTCATGAACTGGTACATGTAAATACATACTTGGAATAAGACTATAAGTCATCAGTATACCTATACATGTACATGTACATATGTACATTTGAAGTATATATTGTACAGTACTTGTCATATTAAAATGTCAATCTTTACAACTATTGACATATGTACATGCACTATTGTTAATTTGCCTTAATTTAGAAAGCAGACAAAATCAAATTTATCATCAACTTTAGAAATGCAAAGCAAAAAAAACATGTTCATACTTACATGTCTTGAAAGAAATATCCGGGTCTCCCTTTGCATATTCCTTAATAAGGTACACATATATTATGCCAAACGTATTGAGGATGCTGAAAGCTGTCCCATTTGTTAAAAGCGACGTGATGCACACCACCCAGCCCCACCCCCCATCAGGAGGGACAAATTCCTCCTCCTGGGGACCTTTCCTGGCCGGACGACTAGTGTCTACATTACTCCCATATCTTGGAGTGTATTCTATCTCAATATTTGGTATCTCCACTTTCTTTTTTTCATTCTTGGCCATTTTAAAGTGTTACCTATAACAAGAAAATACGGTTAAGCATGAATTTCATAAAATCTACCTCTTTTGTACAAAATATTTACAAGGTATACATCTGTTTTCCATCAGAAAGTTTTTTTTTTATAAATACATGAATAAATAAAATGTAGTATCAAATCTAATTAACTCAATAAAAAATAATTTTACAACTGCAAATACACAATGCATATATACCCACTATTAGCCATAATCTAAATAACAAAAATAAGACAGACATTTAACTTCCTGGTTTGATTCAAAAAATCATATATGAAGAAAAAAACCCATTTGAATAAAATGAAAATACATGTGTATAACATAGGAACCTGTGAGAAAAAAAAAAAGGCATACAGCGTGAACAGCTCAATAAGCTCACTATGAAAGAGATAGCATACTTCTGAGCACGACCTGTTGTATGAACAAACTGACGTTTTAAGTCCGTCGCTATATCCCCCGTCTGTACAAACAGTAGAGATACTGAGTGACACTTCTGTGTCAAGTACCCATCCATAAACTGTATACATACTTCATCAGATAACTCAATAGTTCAAAACAAATATTCAAATATCTGAGGCATGTGCTACATGTACATATATATGTATGTGTATGTTTGTGAAAAAAAGAGACAAACTTAAGAGACATCAAATTATAAAGGCAAATTTTCAATATATAAATGTAGGATTGATAGCAAGATGTGAGATGTTGCTGGGGCAGAAGGGTAATCGAGTCATTCAGCAAACATATAAGTATTAATTAATCAATCAACTAATAAACTATGTCCATTTGAGAAATTTGAATTTTTAACCCCCCCCCTCCCCCTCCAAAGCTGCCCCCAAGCCCCTCTACATCAGGACATGCAAAGTGTTCAATTTAATCTGTATATAGCTATATATATAATATGTAATCAATGAGTTACACATGTACCATATTGTATTTTAGTTTTAGAATCTAGCTATAGTGAAAGATGCACATGCATGTAACATGAACAATAAGTTTAAAATTTCTTTCTTTCAAAAACTGAACTATAAGTCTGTCTTTAAATGGATTGATGTGATCATTGGAAAAAAAAATTGACACAAAACTAGCTGATATAATAAATAGCAGGTTGTGTATTTTTTCCTGCCTTGTACTTAATTTTTAGTTTTTGATACCCTTATTAAAAACAACAAAGAAAATGTTGTATTGTTTAAAAAATATTAAATATAGTTAAATCATACCTTAAAAAGTGCTGCGCATTTAATCCATTCGATCTTCAGTGCTATCGATTTAACAACAAATGTTTTCTTTTAATCATTGCACTGCAATCAGCTGTTCTCCAACTTCTGTGCAAAAAAGTGGGTAATTTAAATAGACAGAGATATAAATACACCTTCATGCAATGCGACTATGTAAATCAGTGGAGGGAATTTTACAGGCATTATTTATAGAACCTGAACTAGATATCTATAGGCATTCTAAATGTCACTGAAGAATTTTCTGCTCCAATTTGTTTTATAATGATGTCATTTAACATAAGCACAGTATGTAAAATAGCCCATGGTGTTTATGAAAAGGAGGATATCGAATACCTGTTTATTGGATCCTAATTGTCAAAAGATAGTAATGGTGAAAATTTAAATTCCAATTCTAATATTATTGCTGTGATAAATGTTTTATTTTTTTATGGAATGATATTCATATTATAATAACAACTTTTAACTTTTACAGGTGTCTTCTTACTCCAATAAAAGCTTCCAACTTTTATTGTGTTTTTTTTTTTAAGATAGGAGTTTCTGCCCTATTCATATATTTTAAGTTATCTTTAAAGATTATGCTATGTATCATTACATCAATATTAATTTACCTAGAATTTTCTGCTGTTTAAAGTTAATTTATTATTTTGTTTCTATTAAATCATGCATTTTTTTTGGGGGGGGGGGGGGTGGGTCTGGTGGTAATCCGTTTTATGAATTATTGGTCTTTGTATAGTTTTGATTGTTTAATTTATTGCAATTTCGTAGACCCCTTCCCACCTCCTTTTTTTTTTCCTTACATGTATACGCCATGATCATGATGATACGGTTGATTTTTAATTTGGGTTAATATGTATTCTCTATATTTATAGATAAATGCAAAATAAGGCTTATATCCGCGTGCATTTCCTGATTACAGTGTACCTAAGCTTTTTACATTGTCGTAAAAATGCATTTCCTAATATGCTACAATGTAGGTTATTTAAGGACACTATTCACGGTTTTGCTGCATGATCTGTTTTATTATCTAGAGCTTTAATACACGTATATACAAAAACTTAACCTTCCGTCTGCTAGGCTAAATGCGTGTCTACAATTGCCAATATAAATTTTCAAAAATAACAACATCATACTCATATTCCATACAGACATACCTTATATTAGCGAGGTCTATATACCACTAACATGCATATATATTCTGCTGATGGCGAAAAAAAATCAATAAAAGCCGCGATCAGCTGATTGACGTATAACGTTTGTAGACAAATGTTCACAGCACAGTCACATTGATCGAATGAATGAATTTCTTCTGCGTTGTTGACAATAAATCCGATCTGCACACGTGATTTCTATTTTTGAGCGTAAATACTTGGCCCTCAAATGATCTCTCAGCATCTATTACCAAAGTCAAGCTACTCAGCAATAAGCTGCTCAGCAATAACGAAATTTGTTTACATTTATCGACTATGTAAACGGTATTTTCCGATCCCGATTGAAACAAAATAATCGAAACAGGGCGCCTAGCGCCCAAACTAGGACTTGTGCCACTAAGGTGACACCGGATTCTTGGGGGCACGGGTGTCCCCTCGAGATCCCCGGCCCCAAAAGGGACAATATAAGCACCGATTTCCGGCGCCAGGGCGCTGAGTAGACCCTATGATAGTGTTAAATAGGGAGTCTAAACAGGGCGCCTAGCGCCAAAACTAGGACTTGTGCCACTCAGGTGACACCGGATTCTTGGGGGACGGGGTGTTCCCTCGGGATCCCCGACCCCAAAAGGGCAATATTAGCACCGATATCCGGCGCCAGGGCGCTTAGTGGACCGTATGATAGTGTTAAATAGGGAGTCTAAACAGGGCGCCTAGCGCCAAAACTAGGACTTGTGCCACTCAGGTGACACCGGATTCTTGGGGGACAGGGTGTCCCCTCGGGATCCCCGGCCCCAAAAGGGGCAATATTATCACCGTTTTCGGCGCCAGAGCTCTGAGTTGACCCTATGATAGTGTTAAATAGGGAGTCTAAACAGGGCGCCTGGCGCCAAAACTAGGACTTGTGCCACTCAGGTGACACCGGATTCTTGGGGGACGGGGTGTCCCCTCGGGATCCCCGGCCCCAAAAGGGGCAATATTAGCACCGATATCCGGCGCCAGGGCGCTTAGTGGACCGTATGATAGTGTTAAATAGGGAGTCTAAACAGGGCGCCTAGCGCTAAAACTAGGACTTGTGCCACTCAGGTGACACCGGATTCTTGGGGGCACGGGTGTCCCCTCGAGATCCCCGGCCCCAAAAGGGACAATATAAGCACCGATTTCCGGCGCCAGGGCGCTGAGTAGACCCTATGATAGTGTTAAATAGGGAGTCTAAACAGGGCGCCTAGCGCCAAAACTAGGACTTGTGCCACTCAGGTGACACCGGATTCTTGGGGGACGGGGTGTTCCCTCGGGATCCCCGGCCCCAAAAGGGGCAATATTAGCACCGATATCCGGCGCCAGGGCGCTTAGTGGACCGTATGATAGTGTTAAATAGGGAGTCTAAACAGGGCGCCTAGCGCCAAAACTAGGACTTGTGCCACTCAGGTGACACCGGATTCTTGGGGGACGGGGTGTCCCCTCGGGATCCCCGGCCCCAAAAGGGGCAATATTAGCACCGTTTTCGGCGCCAGAGTTCTGAGTTGACCCTATGATAGTGTTAAATAGGGAGTCTAAACAGGGCGCCTAGCGCCAAAACTAGGACTTGTGCCACTCAAGTGACACCGGATTCTTGGGGGACGGGGTGTTCCCTCGGGATCCCCGGCCCCAAAATGGGCAATATTAGCACCGATATCCGGCGCCAGAGCTCTGAGTTGACCCTATGATAGTGTTAAATAGGGAGTCTAAACAGGGCGCCTAGCGCCAAAACTAGGACTTGTGCCACTCAGGTGACACCGGATTCTTGGGGGACAGGGTGTCCCCTCGGGATCCCCGGCCCCAAAAGGGGCAATATTAGCACCGATTTCCGGCGCCAGAGCTCTGAGTTGACCCTATGATAGTGTTAAATAGGGAGTCTAAACAGGGCGCCTAGCGCCAAAACTAGGACTTGTGCCACTCAGGTGACACCGGATTCTTGGAGGACGGGGTGTCCCCTCGGGATCTCCGGCCCCAAAAGGGGCAATATTAGCACCGATTTCCGGCGCCAGAGCTCTGAGTTGACCCTATGATAGTGTTAAATAGGGAGTCTAAACAGGGCGCCTAGCGCCAAAACTAGGACTTGTGCCACTCAGGTGACACCGGATTCTTGGAGGACGGGGTGTCCCCTCGGGATCTTTGGCCCCAAAAGGGGCAATATTAGCACCGATTTCCGGCGCCAGAGCTCTGAGTTGACCCTATGATAGTGTTAAATAGGGAGTCTAAACAGGGCGCCTAGCGCCAAAACTAGGACTTGTGCCACTCAGGTGACACCGGATTCTTGGAGGACGGGGTGTCCCCTCGGGATCTCCGGCCCCAAAAGGGGCAATATTAGCACCGATTTCCGGCGCCAGAGCTCTGAGTTGACCCTATGATAGTGTTAAATAGGGAGTCTAAACAGGGCGCCTAGCGCCAAAACTAGGACTTGTGCCACTCAGGTGACACCGGATTCTTGGGGGACGGGGTGTCCCCTCGGGATCCCAGGCCCCAAAAGGGGAAATATTAGCACCGATTTCCGGCGCCAGAGCTCTGAGTTGAACCTATGATAGTGTTAAATAGGGAGTCTAAACAGGGCGCCTAGCGCCAAAACTGGTACTTGTGCCACTCAGATGACACCGGATTTTTGGGGGCACGGGTGTCCCCTCGGGATCCCTGGCTCCAAAAAGGGCAATATTTAACACAGATTTTAGGCACCAGGGCGCTGAGTTGACCCTATTAGAGTGTTATATAAGGACTCTTTACAGGGCGCCTAGCGCTTAAACTAGGTCTTGTGCCAGTCGTGTGTCACCGGATTCTTTGGTGCATGAGGTCCTTTTGGATCTCTGTGTTCTTACTGTTACTCCAACACTATTTACTGTAATCATTATGATAGAGTTTTTAAGATGTGTTCGTTTATATCATGAAGTCTATTAAATACAGAAAGAAGTTTTTCCCTTACTGCGTTTGGAATAATTAAAAGGTGTATGTCATTCATAAAATACTAATTATCTAATAATCCTTCTCAGAAACGTAGCTTTTCTGTTTTTGAAACTGTTGATGAGCAAAAAAAAAAAAACACGATACAAAATACAAAATACACCCCCCCCCCCCAAAAAAAAAGAAAAGAAAAAATAAACAAATCCTCCGTTCATCGCCTTTTATCTGTGATCTGGAAGGGGCTATTGCAACCACTATTGAAATACAACTATTGCATGAAATAATTATTTCAAAAGTGGATGGGAATGTTTTTCATTATAAGAGTCATTTTGTAACCACTATTGAAATACAACCACTATTGAAATTTGGATAGCAGTTGGGAGTAAATTTCATTATAAATATCACTTTGCAATCACTTTTGAAATAAGTATCTCTCTCTTTCGCTTCAAGTGTGGAATATAGATTTGGGCTCATACGTCCGTCTGACTGTTTGTCCGTCTACCATTTTGTCTGTTGTCTTATTATTTTATGAACTGAGATTTTAAAACTATATGTATAGTCTGTACCCATTTTACCTTCTTCCTTGTATTCATATTGATAAGACCAGTCTTGGAATATGGAGACATTGTATGGGATAATTGTTCCAATCAAAGTTGTAAATTATTAGAAGATGTACATATTGATGCTGGAAGAATTATTACAGACATTAGATGTAAGTCTTCAAGATCAAAATTGTTTAAAGGACTGGGTTGGGAACTACTGAGTGAAAATCGTAAAAAACATAAATTAGTCTTAATTTCTTACACCTCAGTATCTTAGAGGTATGGTTGAACCTTGTACGTTCTTTCAGAATACTTATAATTTGAGAACAAGTAATATGGCATATAGAATTCCTATTTTAAGAGGGCTTGATGGTAGTGTCCATGTTTAGACTGTATTGATTTCCTTTAAAAGAAGAGCTATATATATAATATATAGTAGAATGCCTAATTTAAAAGTTAAAATATATAGAATTTTTCTTTACTAAATAATTGTTTATAGCAAAACCAATCAAACAAAATTTTAAGTAAATTTGATGGTTTAATTTGTTGATCATCTAGCCTCTTTAAGAACAGCATTACACTATAACAACTTTTTACCATCTATTATCAAAGCTTGGAATAAATTGCGACAAAACACTAAAGATTGTCCTTCAGTTAATCAAAGCTCAACAATGAAAAGCACACTGTTTGATATGGTGGCATAGATCTGCCACCACTTGTCAGATAATTATGTCGACTTGTCAGATATTTATTTCAACTTGTCAGATCTTTATGTTGACTTGTCAGAAAATAATCATATTGACTATAAACTCAATATTTTGTTGTCAAAGCGTGTTAGTGCCACTAACTGCCATTTGCATTTCATCATAATATCTGACAAGTCGACATAAAGATCTAACAAGTTAATATAATTATCTGACAAGTCGACATAATTATCTGACAAGTCGACATTAAGCTCTGACAAGTTGACATAATTATCTGAAAGAAAAAACAAAATGGCCACCAGTTTGAAGAAAATTATCATTCATATTATAAGTCGACTTGTCAGATCATGATGTTGACTTTTCAGATGTTATGTTGTCTTATCAAATAAGTATGTCGACTTGTCAGATAATTCTGTCAACTTGTCAGATAATGATGTCGAGATAAAAGATGATCATGTCGACTTGTCAGATCCTTATGTCGACTTGTCAGAAAATATTATGTAAACTAAATGGCACAAATTGGGCGTCGAAACGTTTTAGTGTAAAGTTTTTTAACACGTGAATAAGTGATAAGTCGACATAAATATCTGACAAGTCAACATAATTATCTGACAAATCGACATCAAGATTTGACAAGTCGACATAATTATCTGACAAGTGGGGGCAGAACTATGCCACCATAGTTTGACTATGGACCCTGAAGAGAACATTTTATACATTGTCAATTGAGAAACAGAGCAAGTAACTTAAATGCACATTTATATGAAGATTTCTTAAATAAAGACCAATCTTGCAGTATTTTAGTACTAGTAGTTCATATGAAGATACTGAACACTTTTTTTTCATTTGTCAAAAATACAGTAAAACACGATTATAACGAAGTGCCGGGGACAGTCTATTTAGCTTCGATATAAGCGTAATTCGTTATATCCGTCAAGCTAACAATATGTAGTAAAGTTTCGGGGAACAAAAATCACTTCACTGTAAGCGTCAATTCATTGAAAGCGTAATCGCTGTAACCGTGTTTTACTGTATGCTTTTCAAAGGGAAATAATGTTACACACTCCATACACAATTTTATCATACTAGTATCTGTGGAAATTTTATTACATGGTTGTTATCAATGTAACTTTGTTGTTAATAAACAAATACAACGTGATGATGTACACAACTTCATAAAAATTCAAAACGATTATAACAAAAGTATAATATTAATATCTAGCTTATATGGTGGCATAGATCTGCCACCACTTGTCAGATAATTATGTCGACTTGTCAGATAATTATGTCGACTTGTCAGATGATTATGCCGACTTGTCAGATATTTATGTTGACTTGTCAGATATTTATGTTGACTTGTTGGAAAGTAATCATATTGACTTAAAACTCGATATTATGTTGTCAAAGCGTGTAAGTGCCACTAACTGCCATTTACTTGTCATCATAATATCTCACAAGTCGACATAAAGATCTGACAAGTTAACATAATTATCTGACAAGTCGACATAAAGATCTGACAAGTTACCATAATTATTTGACAGAAAAAAACAGAATGGCCACCAGTTTGAAGAAAACTATCATTCATATTATAAGTCGACTTGTCTGATAATGATGTTAACTTGTCAAATAATGATGTCGACTTGTCAGATGATTATGTCGACTTGTCAGATCCTTATATCAACTTGTCAGAAAATATTATGTCTACTGGATGGCACAAATTGGGCGTGGAAACGTTTTAGTGTTTAGTTTAGTTTGAATTTTTAAACACGTGAATAAGTGACAAGTCGACATAAAGATCAGACAAGTCAACATAATTATCTGACAAGTCGACATCAATATCTGACAAGTCGACATAATTATCTGACAAGTGGTGGCAGAACTATGCCACCATAAGCTTATGGTGGCATACCACCATAAGCTTATGGTGGCATAGATCTGTACGGAAACGTATAACCGCCTCTTGATGTTGTGTTAAATCTCTAAATGACAAATTAAAATTAGTGCCATATTCCTATAAAATGTATATTTTGTCAAAATTATGTCGACTTGTACAAAGAGTAAATAACAAGTCGATATATCTTTCATGACTTAACCGCTCTTTTCAAGCTTTGTTGACTTTGATTAAGTCATAATATTATTTTGCGATATAAATTTGTCGTATTTATATAAATACGTAGAAATTTTCTCGCTATCTTTTAAATTGAAAATTAATTATGTCGAAATTGTACAATTTGTGAGGCTTTCGCGTCCATATTTTGATGACTTCTTGTCTGTTTACAAGGAATGTCAACTTACATTTGTAGTCTTAAGTTTGAAAAACAATTAAACCCAATAAATGGCAATTATAAACACAATAATTTAAAGCAGTAAACATAATAGCTAACTGCAAAGCTCCATAAGCGTGAGAGACAAGGGCGTAGCACATTCTTTAGTAATAAAAAAAAACCCAACAGCTTTAAAGTGTAAATAAACGAATGCAAAAATAAAACAAAGATGATACAACCTAGATTTAAACAGTTTTTTTTATTATTTCAGTAAAGACTTTAATAAATACATGAGTTTAGTTAAACTAAATTTGTAATACAAAACGAAGAATATTTTACTAAATTTTAATTAGGTTTCAAATAATACATGTAGGAATGTATATTTGAAGAGTTTTATCTAAACCCAATTAATGATGATTCTATATAATTCGAAGTGCTTTTGAAAGATTAAATATAAAATTACTGAGACAAATATGTATTTCCGAATGCTATATATATTTCTTAAACTTCAATTTAAAAGTAAAAAAGAAAGACTAATCCTTTGTGATGGGAACCATAACTTAGATTATTTGATGATAATGAAAAAGGATATAAGAAATCACAAAGAATAGTACCTTAAATAAAAAAAAATGTTTTTCTTTAACTAAAATAAGTTAATTAACCAGAGCTTTGGTTGTTCCCTCAATTTAAGGGTATCCGCACACGCACACACACACACACACACACACACACACACTTATCGCTTAAACCCCAAAGCATCTGGGGAGTTTACCATCTCTTCTCCATATTATAGCATTCTATAAGTAAATTAATTATTCTAGTCGCTCAAATGTTAGTGAAAATTCATCTCTGACTTAGATAAGTCGCCTAGGTGAATTCGCCAAACACAATTATGTTGCAATAAATTCTGCGACATCTAATTTTGGCGGCATAGTTTATACGCATTATTTTAGCGCGACATTGCGGAATTCGACTTTAACAGATTAAAGTGTTAAAACGTCAAAAACATGTCGAAATGGTGTCACTTAATAAAGTTTGTTGTCATAATTAAATTGCTAAACTTTAAAACAATCATACATGACAATATATTTATGTGAATATATCGCGTTCTAACGCAACAATGAGAGGCGGTTAAACGTTTCCGTAGATCTGCCACCACTTGTCAGATAATTATGTCGACTTGTCAGATAATTATGTCGACTTGTCAGATATTTATTTCAACTTGTCAGATCTTTATGTTGACTTGTCAGAAAATAATCATATTGACTATAAACTCAATATTTTGTTGTCAAAGCGTGTTAGTGCCACTAACTGCCATTTGCATTTCATCATAATATCTGACAAGTCGACATAAAGATCTAACAAGTTAACATAATTATCTGACAAGTCGACATCAAAATCTGACAAGTCGACATAATTATCTGACAAGTCGACACTAAGCTCTGACAAGTAAACATAATTATCTGAAAGAAAAAACAAAAGGGCCACCAGTTTGAAGAAAATTATCATTCATATTATAAGTCGACTTGTCAGATCATGATGTTGACTTTTCAGATGTTATGTTGTCTTATCAAATAATTATGTCGACTTGTCAGATAATTCTGTCAACTTGTCAGATAATGAAGTCGACATAAAAGATGATCATGTCGACTTGTCAGATCCTTATGTCGACTTGCCAGAAAATATTATGTAAACTAAATGGCACAAATTGGGCGTCGAAACTTTTTAGTGTAAAGTTTTATAACACGTGAATAAGTGATAAGTCGACTTAAATATCTGACAAGTCAACATAATTATCTGACAAATCGACATCAAGATCTGACAAGTCGACATAATTATCTGACAAGTGGGGGCAGAACTATGCCACCATACTAGCTGTATTTAATTCGAGCATAACAAAAGACAGTAGACTGTGTTGCGGATTTATTGATTTTTTTTTTGATTTTTTTTTTTGGGGGGGGGGTCTATTTTTTTCTTTTTTTTTTCCTTTTTCATTCATTAATTCTTGTTGTTCATGCATCTTTTCTTTGTACATCATTTATTTTCATGCACTATACTTGTATTATTAAGCCAATTAACCAATGTTATATTGATCTTGTTTATAAGGAGAGAAATTATTTTGTGCTTTTATTCATTTCAAAAAAGCGTTCGATACTGTATGGAGGACCGGCCTGTGGAGCTGAATGGAATTACAAAATGTAATGGGAAATGTGTACATGGATATAAAATCACAAGTAAAACTGAATGGTATTTTCTCGAGTTTTTTTTGGAATGCAACGTAGGTGTAATGCAAGGAGAAAACTTTTCCCCTTATTCATTAGCGACCTAGAAAACTTTCTATTGGAAAATTACATTGTTGGTTTGCAAAGCATAAGTAGTGAAATTGAAAACAATTTATCAATAAATTTTAAACTTTAATTTCACGCCGACGATACCGTCATAAAGGCAGAATCTGCGGATGACATACAGAATGCCCTCAACGAATTTTATACATATTGTACATGGTGGAAACTTAATGTTGATGTCAATAAAACAAAAATAATGGTTTTCTCCAAATGTGCAACATAGAGAACGATTTTTTATTATTATAAAGAAGATTTTATTGAAAATGTTAAAGAATTCAAATACCTGGAAGAGGCTAAAAAAAAACCAGGTATGGTGTTAAAAGAAAAATTATAAATTTTAATTTACCAGTAAATTGTCAAGTGGATTTGTTTGATAAGGTTGTTTTACCAGATTTACTGTACGGCTGTGAAATTTGTGTTTCAAATTTATCTTAAAATGTGTCTTGTGAATAAATGGGGCAATTATAAATAATTTATCTTTCCAAATTTTATTAAAACTTAATTTTCGGTCAAATATTGCAAAATTAAAAAAAAAAATATTAAAAATATTTGGTTACGTATAATGTACTTTGATTCATATGAGTATCGCCTTAAGATATCTATCTGAAACGAAAGTGTTATACACAGAATGATAGACGGCCAGACAGACCAACCTATACCCCCCACATTCAGTGAAAGCAAAGGACAATATTTATTTCAATAGTGATTGTGTTTTAATAGTGGTTACAATTTGATGTTTATAACAAAGTTCATCCATGTCCATTATTTAGATAATTTATAACAATAGTGGTTGTAATGAAATACACCCCAACCACTATTGAAATGATTTATTTCAATTTAGTCGCTAAGTGATTATTATCATGAAATACACCACTAACCACAGATGAAAAAATTTATTTCTTTTAATAGAAGTAAATGAAAGTGTTTCTCACAGACAGAATGGTAGAAGAACAGACAGCCAGAAAGGCAGACCATATCGGACAGACCCAATTCAATATCCCCCACTTTGATTAAAAGCGGAGGACTATAACTATTTCAATAGTAGTTGTGTTTATACGGTTTGAACTTTAATGCACGTTTCCCACCCTAATTTTTCGAACATGTATAAGTTTTGTCTTGAGGAAGTGCGCCTTAATTTTTGTAGTCCTGAAATAAAAAAGAAAATTAACATATGTCTAGAATGAATACTCACGTTTTGCAAAATAATTTATATGGCGGCCGCCAGATAAATGATGTGGCGGCCGCCTGATAATAAGCGGCGACCGCCAGATAAATATTTTTTCTACGTGGTACCAACGGGCTTCCGTAGGTTTCCGTATATATCTTTGATTTATTCAATCCATTAATTACAGTGTACTCATTTACTCTTTGGATTAATATGTTTAAATATGAGCATAAACAGTCTCCTAAAAACATGAAACTTTTTCATAACTAGGTCTTAAATTATCAGATTAACCCTTAATGTATGTACGTTAACTATTTTAAATATACAATGACATTTACACTTATCCAGTAAATTAAATTGCATTCTACTACAGTTTTTGCCGAGATCAAAGAGATGCCGCGGACATTATTCTCCTATATACTACCAACTTCATCAGTAAATTATCAGATCAGAAATATCGATTTGTCTCGCACTGATCATGAAAGTACAACTTCAATCTGTAAAAAGTTTTTAAAATATATTAACTTCACGTGTTAGTTCCAGTCAAAACGATGTGTATTGCCTCAAATGATCAATGCGGCTGTTCCTAGGACCTCCCTAGCACATTTTCACTGCGTGTTTTTACATAAAATATATAACGTGTAGTAGTAACAATCGTATTAAATTGCCCTTAAAATATTAAAGAAATGAACTCAATGTCTACCCAAGTTATACGAGTATAACCTGGGTTGGGGCAGTTTACGCTTTATAATCCGCGAAGCGGATTATAAAAAAGCGTAAATTACATAATAGACATTGAGTTAATTTCTTATAATTTAATTTTCTGTGATTTACTGTATAAATTGAGTGCGTTTTACTTTAAAAAATGATATTAATCTGTTCAAAATTCAAATGTAACATCAAGCGGATCAATACGTCTTTGATGTTGGTGCATTGTGACGTGTCTGTTGATGTGCTTACCAAGTTATACAAATGTAACTAAATTTTTCTATCCAATCAAATGCCGCATTACACCCATAATTAAATTATTAGGAATATGATTCAAAGATATTTTATAAAAAAGTGAAGAGTATTAAAAATCCAAAGAAAATTTTTGTCGTCTGCATACGTGTATTTCGGCATGTGTATTCCTTTGATCGATACACATGTAAACATTACTAACAAAACCGTTGGGGTTACACGGAACAGCCGTCAAAATGACCTAGATCGTCTCTCCATTGGAGAAACGATCTGTAGAAATACTGGGCTGTTAGTAGAATAGAAATAAAGTTCTTGTTATCGTGAATGTTGCAGGATAACCCCCTCGGTCTCGAAATGTTGTTTGAAATATAAAAGCATCGGCTTTTATATTTCAAAACAACATTTCTCGACCTCGGAGGTTATTCTGCAACATTCACGATAACGCGTACTTTATCTATCTATACTACTATATTAAAATAATAGACTCGAATTTTTGGGCTTTAATACCGAGAAATCGGAAGAGTACTGTCTTTTGTTTTATATATTTTAAACATCATTGGTACTTGAAGATTACCAATTTGTTTTTATTTTTTCTCAATCAAGCTTTGCTAATTAATAATCAACAAAAATTCCTTTAAAAAATCCGGAAATCATCTGGATTATTTGGATTTTACAATCTTGCGCATGCGCATTACATTCACGCTAAATCAAGAGAGGCTCTTTAGTTTATGTTTCCACAATATCACATTTGCATGGATAAACTCAGAAACGATAATACAAATACGTGTAAATTTTCATTGAAAGTTTGCTACATGTATTATTCTGTTCATCAAAGAAAATAACTCTAACTCAGTGCATTTGATATGAAAAATCCCGAGAGTTCCGAATGTCTACATGGTGCGAGTAAAAAACGTTGGTGAAAAAGTGTTGAATTCTTCATTAATATGAATTAAATTTTTAGATGAAATGTATTTACAGCCTCAAAATGGTTTGTTATGAATAATTTGACTGTTATTTTCAATGAAGCTTCATTAATTTTCTCAAAATCGGAGCGATTCTGCAGTTTTTTGCTACATTACGGGTATATGGGAGGCATTTTAACTGTGGTGAAGGCCTGTCCCGAGACACAGTTAGATTATTCTATTAGAATAATATTAGATTATTCCGATATCATATGCAATGTCAACCCGTGCACGCACGGGTCAAAGTCTAGTTTCTTAAATAATTACTGTAAATTTTATTTGAATATTTTTCGTTACACTGGCCCTTTGGGTGTCTGGAGCAAAAGGACAGGAGCTCTAGAGGCCCCTGCAGCTGCAGGTTTTAGTATTCATCGCCGAGGATACTTTCATGAGCTGTTCAGCCTAACTTTACAAATAATTAAATCTAGAAATAAAAATGTAAATTGATATGAAATTGGTATATTTTGTTATACATTGGTAATATTGCCAAATTTAAAAAAAGGGGTAAAATTTTTATACATTTCTTTTACTTATTAAAACTGTACAATAATTCATTCATGTAGCTTCAATACATTAGTTTTTTTTTTATTCATTATTGTATCCATTTTTTTTTAATTTTAAAGGTTTCCCAACGATCACACTACGTTTGAAAAAAAAAATCAATGTATTACTGTAAGAATCAGGAAAACCCCAATCTAAAAAAAGAATCGGTAGGACAACAAAATAGTCCGTAAAAATCTAAAACGACAGATTAAAACATTCAAATCACATGATTTACAAAAAGTAATTAAATATAAACCAAACAAAAACTTACAATTAATAAAAGATTAAAAATTAATGAACCTTTCAAAAAATATCAGATGGACTATATTCTTGTAAAAAAAAAATCCTCCCGCCCTGGTAAGACTCCCTATTTAACACTATCATAGGGTCAACTCAGAGCTCTGGCGCCGGAAATCGGTGCTAATATTGCCCCTTTTGGGGCCGGGGATCCCGAGGGGACACCCCGTCCCCCAAGAATCCGGTGTCACCTGAGTGGCACAAGTCCTAGTTTTGGCGCTAGGCGCCCTGTTTAGACTCCCTATTTAACTCTCTAATAGGGTCAACTCAGAGCTCTGGCGCCGGAAATCGGTGCTAATATTGCCCCTTTTGAGGCCAAAGATCCCGAGGGGACACCCCGTCCCCCAAGAATCCGGTGTCACCTGAGTGGCACAAGTCCTAGTTTTGGAGCTAGGCGCCCTGTTTAGACTCCCTATTTAACACTATCATAGGGTCAACTCAGAGCTCTGGCACCGGAAATCGGTGCTAATATTGCCCCTTTTGAGGCCGGAGATCCCGAGGGGACACCCGCACCCCAAGAATCCGGTGTCACCTGAGTGGCACAAGTCCTAGTTTTGGCGCTAGGCGCCCTGTTTAGACTCCCTATTTAACACTATCATAGGGTCAACTCAGAGCTCTGGCACCGGAAATCGGTGCTAATATTGCCCCTTTTGAGGCCGGAGATCCCGAGGGGACACCCCGTCCCCCAAGAATCCGGTGTCACCTGAGTGGCACAAGTCCTAGTTTTGGCGCTAGGCGCCCTGTTTAGACTCCCTATTTAACTCTCTAATAGGGTCAACTCAGAGCTCTGGCGCCGGAAATCGGTGCTAATATTGCCCCTTTTGGGGCCGGGGATCCCGAGGGGACACCCCGTCCTCCAAGATGCCGGTGTCACCTGAGTGGCACAAGTCCTAGTTTTGGCGCTAGGCGCCCTGTTTAGACTCCCTATTTAACACTCTAATAGGGTCAACTCAGAGCTCTGGCACCGGAAATCGGTGCTAATATTGCCCCTTTTGAGGCCGGAGATCCCGAGGGGACACCCCGTCCCCCAAGAATCCGGTGTCACCTGAGTGGCACAAGTCCTAGTTTTGGCGCTAGGCGCCCTGTTTAGACTCCCTATTTAACTCTCTAATAGGGTCAACTCAGAGCTCTGGCGCCGGAAATCGGTGCTAATATTGCCCCTTTTGGGGCCGGGGATCCCGAGGGGACACCCCGTCCTCCAAGATGCCGGTGTCACCTGAGTGGCACAAGTCCTAGTTTTGGCGCTAGGCGCCCTGTTTAGACTCCCTATTTAACACTCTAATAGGGTCAACTCAGAGCTCTGGCACCGGAAATCGGTGCTAATATTGCCCCTTTTGAGGCCGGAGATCCCGAGGGGACACCCCGTCCCCCAAGAATCCGGTGTCACCTGAGTGGCACAAGTCCTAGTTTTGGCGCTAGGCGCCCTGTTTAGACTCCCTATTTAACTCTCTAATAGGGTCAACTCAGAGCTCTGGCGCCGGAAATCGGTGCTAATATTGCCCCTTTTGGGGCCGGGGATCCCGAGGGGACACCCCGTCCTCCAAGATGCCGGTGTCACCTGAGTGGCACAAGTCCTAGTTTTGGCGCTAGGCGCCCTGTTTAGACTCCCTATTTAACACTCTAATAGGGTCAACTCAGAGCTCTGGCACCGGAAATCGGTGCTAATATTGCCCCTTTTGAGGCCGGAGATCCCGAGGAGACACCCCGTCCCCCAAGAATCCGGTGTCACCTGAGTGGCACAAGTCCTAGTTTTGGAGCTAGGCGCCCTGTTTAGACTCCCTATTTAACTCTCTAATAGGGTCAACTCAGAGCTCTGGCGCCGGAAATCGGTGCTAATATTGCCCCTTTTGGGGCCGGGGATCCCGAGGGGACACCCCGTCCTCCAAGATGCCGGTGTCACCTGAGTGGCACAAGTCCTAGTTTTGGCGCTAGGCGCCCTGTTTAGACTCCCTATTTAACACTCTAATAGGGTCAACTCAGAGCTCTGGCACCGGAAATCGGTGCTAATATTGCCCCTTTTGAGGCCGGAGATCCCGAGGGGACACCCCGTCCCCCAAGAATCCGGTGTCACCTGAGTGGCACAAGTCCTAGTTTTGGCGCTAGGCGCCCTGTTTAGACTCCCTATTTAACTCTCTAATAGGGTCAACTCAGAGCTCTGGCGCCGGAAATCGGTGCTAATATTGCCCCTTTTGGGGCCGGGGATCCCGAGGGGACACCCCGTCCTCCAAGATGCCGGTGTCACCTGAGTGGCACAAGTCCTAGTTTTGGCGCTAGGCGCCCTGTTTAGACTCCCTATTTAACACTCTAATAGGGTCAACTCAGAGCTCTGGCACCGGAAATCGGTGCTAATATTGCCCCTTTTGAGGCCGGAGATCCCGAGGAGACACCCCGTCCCCCAAGAATCCGGTGTCACCTGAGTGGCACAAGTCCTAGTTTTGGAGCTAGGCGCCCTGTTTAGACTCCCTATTTAACACTATCATAGGGTCAACTCAGAGCTCTGGCACCGGAAATCGGTGCTAATATTGCCCCTTTTGAGGCCGGAGATCCCGAGGGGACACCCGCACCCCAAGAATCCGGTGTCACCTGAGTGGCACAAGTCCTAGTTTTGGCGCTAGGCGCCCTGTTTAGACTCCCTATTTAACACTATCATAGGGTCAACTCAGAGCTCTGGCACCGGAAATCGGTGCTAATATTGCCCCTTTTGAGGCCGGAGATCCCGAGGGGACACCCCGTCCCCCAAGAATCCGGTGTCACCTGAGTGGCACAAGTCCTAGTTTTGGCGCTAGGCGCCCTGTTTAGACTCCCTATTTAACTCTCTAATAGGGTCAACTCAGAGCTCTGGCGCCGGAAATCGGTGCTAATATTGCCCCTTTTGGGGCCGGGGATCCCGAGGGGACACCCCGTCCTCCAAGATGCCGGTGTCACCTGAGTGGCACAAGTCCTAGTTTTGGCGCTAGGCGCCCTGTTTAGACTCCCTATTTAACACTCTAATAGGGTCAACTCAGAGCTCTGGCGCCGGAAATCGGTGCTAATATTGCCCCTTTTGAGGCCGGAGATCCCGAGGGGACACCCCGTCCCCCAAGAATCCGGTGTCACCTGAGTGGCACAAGTCCTAGTTTTGGCGCTAGGCGCCCTGTTTAGACTCCCTATTTAACTCTCTAATAGGGTCAACTCAGAGCTCTGGCGCCGGAAATCGGTGCTAATATTGCCCCTTTTGGGGCCGGGGATCCCGAGGGGACACCCCGTCCTCCAAGATGCCGGTGTCACCTGAGTGGCACAAGTCCTAGTTTTGGCGCTAGGCGCCCTGTTTAGACTCCCTATTTAACACTCTAATAGGGTCAACTCAGAGCTCTGGCACCGGAAATCGGTGCTAATATTGCCCCTTTTGAGGCCGGAGATCCCGAGGAGACACCCCGTCCCCCAAGAATCCGGTGTCACCTGAGTGGCACAAGTCCTAGTTTTGGAGCTAGGCGCCCTGTTTAGACTCCCTATTTAACACTATCATAGGGTCAACTCAGAGCTCTGGCACCGGAAATCGGTGCTAATATTGCCCCTTTTGAGGCCGGAGATCCCGAGGGGACACCCGCACCCCAAGAATCCGGTGTCACCTGAGTGGCACAAGTCCTAGTTTTGGCGCTAGGCGCCCTGTTTAGACTCCCTATTTAACACTATCATAGGGTCAACTCAGAGCTCTGGCACCGGAAATCGGTGCTAATATTGCCCCTTTTGAGGCCGGAGATCCCGAGGGGACACCCCGTCCCCCAAGAATCCGGTGTCACCTGAGTGGCACAAGTCCTAGTTTTGGCGCTAGGCGCCCTGTTTAGACTCCCTATTTAACTCTCTAATAGGGTCAACTCAGAGCTCTGGCGCCGGAAATCGGTGCTAATATTGCCCCTTTTGGGGCCGGGGATCCCGAGGGGACACCCCGTCCTCCAAGATGCCGGTGTCACCTGAGTGGCACAAGTCCTAGTTTTGGCGCTAGGCGCCCTGTTTAGACTCCCTATTTAACACTCTAATAGGGTCAACTCAGAGCTCTGGCACCGGAAATCGGTGCTAATATTGCCCCTTTTGAGGCCGGAGATCCCGAGGGGACACCCCGTCCCCCAAGAATCCGGTGTCACCTGAGTGGCACAAGTCCTAGTTTTGGCGCTAGGCGCCCTGTTTAGACTCCCTATTTAACTCTCTAATAGGGTCAACTCAGAGCTCTGGCGCCGGAAATCGGTGCTAATATTGCCCCTTTTGGGGCCGGGGATCCCGAGGGGACACCCCGTCCTCCAAGATGCCGGTGTCACCTGAGTGGCACAAGTCCTAGTTTTGGCGCTAGGCGCCCTGTTTAGACTCCCTATTTAACACTATCATAGGGTCAACTCAGAGCTCTGGCACCGGAAATCGGTGCTAATATTGCCCCTTTTGAGGCCGGAGATCCCGAGGAGACACCCCGTCCCCCAAGAATCCGGTGTCACCTGAGTGGCACAAGTCCTAGTTTTGGAGCTAGGCGCCCTGTTTAGACTCCCTATTTAACACTATCATAGGGTCAACTCAGAGCTCTGGCACCGGAAATCGGTGCTAATATTGCCCCTTTTGAGGCCGGAGATCCCGAGGGGACACCCGCACCCCAAGAATCCGGTGTCACCTGAGTGGCACAAGTCCTAGTTTTGGCGCTAGGCGCCCTGTTTAGACTCCCTATTTAACACTATCATAGGGTCAACTCAGAGCTCTGGCACCGGAAATCGGTGCTAATATTGCCCCTTTTGAGGCCGGAGATCCCGAGGGGACACCCCGTCCCCCAAGAATCCGGTGTCACCTGAGTGGCACAAGTCCTAGTTTTGGCGCTAGGCGCCCTGTTTAGACTCCCTATTTAACTCTCTAATAGGGTCAACTCAGAGCTCTGGCGCCGGAAATCGGTGCTAATATTGCCCCTTTTGGGGCCGGGGATCCCGAGGGGACACCCCGTCCTCCAAGATGCCGGTGTCACCTGAGTGGCACAAGTCCTAGTTTTGGCGCTAGGCGCCCTGTTTAGACTCCCTATTTAACACTCTAATAGGGTCAACTCAGAGCTCTGGCACCGGAAATCGGTGCTAATATTGCCCCTTTTGAGGCCGGAGATCCCGAGGGGACACCCCGTCCCCCAAGAATCCGGTGTCACCTGAGTGGCACAAGTCCTAGTTTTGGCGCTAGGCGCCCTGTTTAGACTCCCTATTTAACTCTCTAATAGGGTCAACTCAGAGCTCTGGCGCCGGAAATCGGTGCTAATATTGCCCCTTTTGGGGCCGGGGATCCCGAGGGGACACCCCGTCCTCCAAGATGCCGGTGTCACCTGAGTGGCACAAGTCCTAGTTTTGGCGCTAGGCGCCCTGTTTAGACTCCCTATTTAACACTATCATAGGGTCAACTCAGAGCTCTGGCACCGGAAATCGGTGCTAATATTGCCCCTTTTGAGGCCGGAGATCCCGAGGAGACACCCCGTCCCCCAAGAATCCGGTGTCACCTGAGTGGCACAAGTCCTAGTTTTGGAGCTAGGCGCCCTGTTTAGACTCCCTATTTAACACTATCATAGGGTCAACTCAGAGCTCTGGCACCGGAAATCGGTGCTAATATTGCCCCTTTTGAGGCCGGAGATCCCGAGGGGACACCCGCACCCCAAGAATCCGGTGTCACCTGAGTGGCACAAGTCCTAGTTTTGGCGCTAGGCGCCCTGTTTAGACTCCCTATTTAACACTATCATAGGGTCAACTCAGAGCTCTGGCACCGGAAATCGGTGCTAATATTGCCCCTTTTGAGGCCGGAGATCCCGAGGGGACACCCCGTCCCCCAAGAATCCGGTGTCACCTGAGTGGCACAAGTCCTAGTTTTGGCGCTAGGCGCCCTGTTTAGACTCCCTATTTAACTCTCTAATAGGGTCAACTCAGAGCTCTGGCGCCGGAAATCGGTGCTAATATTGCCCCTTTTGGGGCCGGGGATCCCGAGGGGACACCCCGTCCTCCAAGATGCCGGTGTCACCTGAGTGGCACAAGTCCTAGTTTTGGCGCTAGGCGCCCTGTTTAGACTCCCTATTTAACACTATCATAGGGTCAACTCAGAGCTCTGGCACCGGAAATCGGTGCTAATATTGCCCCTTTTGAGGCCGGAGATCCCGAGGGGACACCCCGTCCCCCAAGAATCCGGTGTCACCTGAGTGGCACAAGTCCTAGTTTTGGCGCTAGGCGCCCTGTTTAGACTCCCTATTTAACTCTCTAATAGGGTCAACTCAGAGCTCTGGCGCCGGAAATCGGTGCTAATATTGCCCCTTTTGGGGCCGGGGATCCCGAGGGGACACCCCGTCCTCCAAGATGCCGGTGTCACCTGAGTGGCACAAGTCCTAGTTTTGGCGCTAGGCGCCCTGTTTAGACTCCCTATTTAACACTATCATAGGGTCAACTCAGAGCTCTGGCACCGGAAATCGGTGCTAATATTGCCCCTTTTGAGGCCGGAGATCCCGAGGAGACACCCCGTCCCCCAAGAATCCGGTGTCACCTGAGTGGCACAAGTCCTAGTTTTGGCGCTAGGCGCCCTGTTTAGACTTCCTATTTAACTCTCTAATAGGGTCAACTCAGAGCTCTGGCACCGGAAATCGGTGCTAATATTGCCCCTTTTGGGGTTGGGGATCCCGAGGGGACACCCCGTCCCCCAAGAATCCGGTGTCACCTGAGTGGCACAAGTCCTAGTTTTAGCGCTAGGCGCCCTGTTTAGACTCCCTATTTAACACTATCATAGGGTCAACTCAGAGCTCTGGCGCCGGAAATCGGTGCTAATATTGCCCCTTTTGGGGCCGGGGATCCCGAGGGGACACCCCGTCCCCCAAGAATCCGGTGTCACCTGAGTGGCACAAGTCCTAGTTTTGGCGCTAGGCGCCCTGTTTAGACTCCCTATTTAACTCTCTAATAGGGTCAACTCAGAGCTCTGGCGCCGGAAATCGGTGCTAATATTGCCCCTTTTGAGGCCGGGGATCCCGAGGGGACACCCCGTCCCCCAAGAATCCGGTGTCACCTGAGTGGCACAAGTCCTAGTTTTGGCGCTAGGCGCCCTGTTTAGACTCCCTATTTAACTCTCTGATAGGGTCAACTCAGAGCTCTGGCGCCGGAAATCGGTGCTAATATTGCCCCTTTTGGGGCCGGGGATCCCGAGGGGACACCCCGTCCCCCAAGAATCTGGTGTCACCTGAGTGGCACAAGTCCTAGTTTTAGCGCTAGGCGCCCTGTTTAAACTCCCTATTTAACTCTCTGATAGGGTCAACTCAGAGCTCTGGCGCCGAAAATCGGTGCTAATATTGCCCCTTTTGGGGTCGGGGATCCCGAGGGGACACCCCGTCCCACAAGAAACCCGGTGTCACCTGAGTGGCACAAGTCCTAGTTTGGGCGCTAGGCGCCCTGTTTCGATTATTTTGTTTCAATCGGGATCGGAAAATACCGTTTATATAGTCGATAAATGTAAACAAATTTCGTTATTGCTGAGCAGCTTATTGCTGAGTAGCTTGACTTTGGTGCATCTATTGACCTACTTTTGTCTGTTTTGGTTGCCGATGGTTGACGCAGAACAGAATCCCGATCCCGACGAAAAAATGATCATAGTAGGGTGATTTCACCATGCAATGGACGCCCTTGGATTTTTCTCTTTGATAACGCATCAATAATTGTCCAAATAAAAACAAAACTTGTTTTAAAAGTTACAGGTTTCCCTCTTGCTTAATTTTTGAAGAGAAAATAATAAAATTGTTAAAAACATAGAAAATAAAGCAAATATATGAAGTGTTGCACTATTTCACCATGGATCAGACAATATTAACCAAGCATCGGACAGCTATACAGGAGAGATTAAAAATTTTAAAAAATTCTGGTTTTAATGCGAAAATACAGAGGTTCGTAAAATTAAATTTATTCAATTGCTATTCAGATTTCTTTTAATGTTAAACCTCGAATCTATTGGCAGGAATTTAGACTAGTGCTTCGGTTTCAAGGAATATTTATCATGAGGGGCTCTTTATCGTGCCAGCACCTACAGGAACTTTGGATTATAAAGGCAGTATCCATAAAACTCAAATTTTAAGTGATCTGAAGAAAATGTTTGTACCAATTATTTTTTTATTTTTTATTTAACATTAATTTAAAGTATATCACAAGGAATGGGCACCTAACATGTGAATTATTAGAAAAAATCATGCATTGAAAACTGTCCGATGCATGGTTAATTTGTGTCCGATCCATGGTGAAATGAATATATGGAACAAAAAGGACCTTGACATTAATTATTCAAATTTTTAAAACTATTTTAACCAAATTTTGTTTCAAAACCTACTTCTTTTTAATTATTTTAGGTAGAGAGTGCATTTTCAATAATACATAATCAAATGCACAAAATTCAAAAATTGCTTTTGTGTAAAATCTTCGTAACTAAATTTTCAATAATGGCGTATTTGACTTCATTTGCTACTTCTTTGACAATGTGACTGTCGAATTCATTATAATCATAAAGTTCATTAGTTCTAATTCAGGGATATACGAAACAACACATGAGCACATGAACGTTTATTTATATATTTTTAACCAAAGTTGTCCGATCCAAGGTATGTGTCCGATGCATGGTTAATTCACCCTAATTATTTTAGCACGGCTGTGTAGGTGGGGTAAACGAAATACTTATTATAATAAACTTGAATTCATTACAACCAACATTGTCTTACTATCCTTTACTATAAGAAACCATTTAAACACAGAACAAAATTAATGAGGCGCGGATCCAGAGGTGGCAGACGACAATTAATTAGGAGGTTGGCACCTGAAATACCATATAGTAATGTCAATCATTCAAAAACCACTTGGATATAAAGATGGGGACCTAAAATGTTCATTTGTTTAATTTGATGTTAAGATGTTAAGATTGTTACAAAATTATGGAGTAATCAAATTATAACGCAAATAAAAAAATATTAGTAATGTCATCTTTCCAAAACTTTGCATACACATACATGTAGACATAAATTTAATGCCGGTCTCATGTAAAAGTAAACAAAGTAGGGGTCACATCTAAAAAAAATTGAGATATAAATGTAGCATGAAATAAGCTAAATTTGACCAAAAGTGGAGTTATTTTTTTCTTAACTTCTATGAAATATAAGCTAAATATGCCAAAATATATCGATATAAATATCAAAATATTGTTCAAATATGTTTTTCAGAACATCATGAATATATCGTAATACATAAACTATCTAGAAGTTTGGTCTGCGCTGAAAATAAGTTTATTTGGCATTGTAAAATATTAATATTCTACTAGAATTAATATGTGATGCAGAATTTTCAGACTAGAGGTGACCCAAAATGGCTACCCAAAACCTGAGTAGCGAACCTCTATAAGTCCCCCTGGATGGATTTCGGAGGTTAACAAGTCAAGCTTACGACAAATAAATATATTAGACCCGTCCCTCCCTCTTAAAAAAAAGAATCGGATTCCACCATTTGTATTTTCAAAATTGGTAGATGATGAATTTTCATAAGATGTGCTTATTACGATGTATATTTAATATGGAGTAGAGTCGTAATTTAAACAATTCGTCTAAATTGAACAATTAAATAATTGAATAAAAAAAAAATGATGACTATATTGACCTGCTTGAAAATGCATTAAAAGGAACCTTGACTTTAAGAAATTAATGTTACTCCAGTGTTTTAAAAATCTGTGTCAAACCAAACATTTTTTTAATTTAAACAGTTTAAACAACTTATAAACTTACAATAGAGGCCAAAATATTTATACCTTTGCACGTTTGTTTTCCTACAGCCTCAGCTCACAAGGTCTAAAAATTCAATAGCCAAAATTTAACACCATGCAGGAAGCATGATCTCATAATTTATTAAATTATGCACCAAAATACATCATGTTAGGTTATAATCTAAGCAAATCAATTGATTATCATTAAATCATAAAAATTGTATTGTTTTTCTACAGAAAATATTAAAAAAATATTACATTTTTTGTTGTTACGACCTTCCAAAAAAAATCACAAAATTGCATATCTTTGGAAAATTCTAAAAAAATTATTCAGTTTAGCCTACATGTACATACATTTTTTTAAATTTATTAAGAGTTACATATTGTGTTAACAAAAACAAAAAAACATAGTTTATCAAAATTGACCATGCATCTAGGTTTTGCTTGATAGTCTCTTGAACACGTGTACCCCTATATTGAAAATGTAAATTTTACGAGTTGTTTTTTGCAAACTTTGGAAAAAAATTGAAATGTACCAAAAAGACACAATCTAACAGTCACTAAAATTGATATGAAACTGTACTATACATATAAAATTAAGGTCGAGACTGCCAAAAAACACATGAATTGAGTGCAGTAGTACCCCCCCCCCTTTTTTTCTGTCAAATACTTTCTTTCCAAGTTTTTAAACATATTTATCAGTAGATTAAACATCAATCAATGTTATATAGTTTTGATTAATGTTCAAGCTACACAAGTACTTACTTATCCTCTCCTTGTCCCGGAGGACACATGAGGTCGTCAAGCTACATAAACGCAGTGTGATTGTTGGAATAGAATGCATACAATACGTATCATTATATTATACACTCAATTACCATGTTTACGTTTCGCTGCTTTCTTTGCTTTCTCCAATCCCTCTAAACGACGGAGATGCGATATTTTAACAATTTTTTTACTTTTTGACCAAACCATCTATACTTATAAATTAAGGCATTTTGCAAATAAACTACAAAATGCCTGCACGAGAGTACTTGCTTACACCTTTGGTATTTCAACACATGCGTGATGATGTCCGTAAGGTATAATTGAATTTTAACTGATAAGTTATTATTGTGAAATTAATCAAAAACCTACTTTCATTTTCGATAAACAAGCCCGAAATAGCAAAAATGAGAGTAAGGTGGTGGACACGCTTTGGCGGATCCAAGACAGGGATCGTTTGCATCAAAATATATGCTTGCAATGAAATAATATTGAATGATTACGTAAACAGTGAATATATTTATTAGGAACTTACCTGGATTACACATAGAAGTTAAGATTTGACAAATGTTGAATAAATGAAAGAAGGCAATTCGTTTCTTGAGTGAGTGATTTTAGTTTTGATAGATAGAAGCTAACGAAGCGCGACCTCTAGCGAAAGAATGGAATAGAACTTTCCAGAACGGGGTAACCAAGAACGCGGTTTGACTAATTAACGTTTTGGCGAAAAGTGTAGGACGGGTTCATCATGCATCGCGGGTAGATATTCATACCTTGAACGGGACATTTTTTGGTTAATACAAAAAAGTTAATAAATGAAATGGAAAAATTTGATGCGATTTTAGTTTTGATCGAAAGAATTTTTTCCCAGGAACGCGGTTTGACTAATTTACACTATGGCGGAAAGTGTAGAGCGAGATCCTTTGAAAATGACAACTTTGGTTTAAAAAAAAAATGCAAATAAATATGCATACACTAGCGGTTTTTTTTTAGTTTCATGCATTTTAATACCACGACAGATTGGTAGTGAACTTTATACATTAATTGTGTCATCAAACGGGGAAGTTAATTTTTGGGGGGGGGGATTACCCTAACCATTTTTGTTTTATTTATTTTAATCTGAACTTCACATTTGGAACAGGGATAAAAATATTTGTGAAATTTGACCTAAAGAAAAAAATTTAGACATATGACGTCCTAAATACCCATTGGTTAAAAAAAAATCATTGTAATCATTTTCAGCTCAGAATTAAGGCCAAGTTCATGTATATATCATCCAATTCAGTTTAAATTTTCCATCCTTTTCTAAATATCCAGCTATGCAGTTTTTTTTATTTCAATTTTAAAGAATAGGTTAAGAAAACTATAAAGAAATAGTTCGGACACAATATATACGGAAAAAATATGATTCAACATTATTGCATTATATGTCATTCATTTGTTAAGTGTTAATTCCAGCGCTCGCGCGGGTTATCATCTAGTTACTATTTTAAAACACTTGTTGTGCGCCAAAATTATAACCGGAAATTTAGCACGCCGTGTAAAAAAAGAACCGGATCCGAAAGACACTGGAGTTACCTTAAACTTTGAAAAAACTTGATTCACAGATGTAAAACGGCTGCATAGTCCATTTAGAAATGTAAACAAGTTCTAGCATTTTTTTTATGTTCCTTATAAATTTCATATGCTAACAATGAATTAAGCATGCCAAAATCTGCAATGAATACATATTGTAATAAGTAAACGTCTGTCACAATCATAATTTTTTTTTTTCAAATAAAAGATTGATATCATGTCGAGCGTCATTTTTCTGTTGAATGACCCAAGAAAAGATTAGTACACATCGTCTATGCATAATTAAAATTTAGAATGAATTGCAATGGAATTGCATTAAACCGATATTTTTTTGTAAGAATACGAATTGTATAAATTGTATATAAATACATATTGTTTGAAAACTTAAAGTTGTCAGTTGTGTACCTTGTATAATAATTATTATGTGCGATTTTAATCCACAATTACTTAATTTTCATTTTTTTTCAAAAGACATAAACATTAAATATTTACAACTAATAATCACATGATCAGTTTTGATAATTCACAAAATAAAAAACAAATCTAATAAAATGATATAAAATTGCGTCTACATGATTATGAAAATAAAAATATAACGTACGTCATATCATGTTCATTATTTATTTCGAAAGAAAGAACACATATTTTTTTCATTTGTCCTGTGCATTCCTGCATGCCACATGGATCAGAGAAATTCTTTTTTGTGTGTATATTGTGGGGATATGTTACCGATTCCTGTGATTCATCTCTATTAATTGAATCCGAGGAAAGAAGCAGTTGTCTCGCTTTGTGTGAATATTGTGAAAGACGCCTGGGACTGGAAAAGGAGCAGAGTATAATTCCCCCCCCCCCTTTCCCCTTCCATGGAAATGGAAATTTAGACTTAAAATGAAAGTTCCAAAAATAAATTTTGGACACCCCCTCCCCCGCAAACAAAAACAAATCGGATCATTCCTGGGAGATTCCTATACCAGCGCCTGCACTTTGTACAATTATCCATTAAATTAAGACACATTAAATTATTTGAATCTGTTAAATTTTATAATGTTATATATGTAAAAACGTTTAAAAATAGTTTGTTAAAGATCGGTATGCAGGTCGTCTATAGAATAATACTATTATATTTAATGAGTTAGTGGTTTTTATGCATATAGTTGTTTCATCAAAGATAATTATACATTCTATGCTGCATGACAGATTCTATTTGAAGAGACGGTTAACGAGTTTATTTCGTATTCAGTAACCAAAAAAAAATAAAGAAGATTACCATGAGGATATATTTATGTGTGTAAAATTTCCAAGGCGTAAACTTTTTACTTTAATTTTCTTCTATGGCAATTCTTACATGTATTTATAAAGTACTCCTACCGAGTTCCATTTTATCCTTATACTTCATAAATGCACAATGACAACACTCACCTACCGAACAACAACAATTTATTTTATTTTATAAATTATCGTATATAATAATTTATAAAATGTCATAGTCATGTATCTCTTATTGATGTGCATCCCTTTCTTTTTTTTTTATATATTTGTTGAATTGATCTTAAACTTAATGCTGTCGCCTTCAGTTTTCATTGCACATATTTTACCATTCTTGAATTCCTTTTAAGAAAATGTATTGATACAATTAATGAAATGGAACACAATTTAAAACAAGAGGCCCATGGACCACATCGCTCACATGAGCAACAACAGACATTAATAAAATCAGCTATATGGAGTCATATACAAAATAACAATACGTTTAATAGATGCTGTATAAAAACATTCCCCTGCATATTCTTATGTTTATCATTGAGCCCCTTTGTAACAGGATGATTTTACAGTCACATCACATATTGAGCATTGCAGTTCTCGAGAAGATGATCAGACTTAAACAACTGTTTATGTATGGGTTATAAACCTACATTAAACTTTGAACCTTGTGTGAAGTCCAAGAATTGTCCAGGTGCCAGAGTTAGTGCCAATTTAAAAGAATCAACAATATCTCAAAATGCTTGCATATAGGTAAAACCATATATAAAAATATTTGAGTTTTTGTGAACAATTTAGATGTTTTCCTTTGTAAAATTGGACCCCCCCCCCTCCCCATTGTGCCCCAACCCTACTCCTGAAGAAAATGATTTTGACAAATTTTAATCCAGACTATTTGAAGACTGTACTGACTAAAGTTAGAGCTTTTCTAGACAATTTGTGTTTATGATTTTATCCAACTAGAATATACCCTAGCCGAGAATGCTTTCACACAAGTTATAAGATTTTTTAAAGATTTTTCTCTATATATTTAAATTCATAATTTGACCACCCCCCCCCTGCACTGTGGCCCCACCCTACCCCTAGGGATCATAGATTTTATCCTATTTGAATATACCCTAACCGAGAATGCTTTAACACAAGCTTCAGCTTTTCTGGATGATCGGTTTCTGAGAAGAAGATTTTAAAGGATTAACTCTATATATTCTTATGTATAAATTTGATCCCCCATTATGGCTCCATCCTACCCCCAAGGATCATGATTTGAACAAACTTCAATCTACACTACCTGAGGATGCTTCCACACAAGTAACAGCTTTTCTGGCTGATCAGTTTCAGAGAAGAAGATTTTTCAAAGATTTATTCTATATATTCCTATGTAAAAATTTTACCCCCCCCCCCCATTGTGGCCCCACCCTTCCCCTAGGGATCATGATTTGAACAAACTTTGTGCCAAAATTGGTTGAGATCGGCCCAGTGGTTTTGGAGAAGAAGTCAAAAGTGTAAAAAGTTTACGGACACAGACGGACGGACGGACGGACAGACAGACGGACGGACGGACGGACGGACGGACGGACGGACGGACGGACGGGCGGGCGGGCGGGCGGACGGACAGACTGACAGACTGACAGACAGACGGATGCCGGACAAAAAGTGATCAGAAAAGCTCACTTGAGCTTTCAGCTCAGGTGAGCTAAAAAGATTTGAATTTTTAAAAAATATACAGTGTATATATATTTTAAAAATAAATTGTTGGTGTTCGGTAGGTGAGTGTTGTCATTGTGCAATAGTTTTTACGCGAAAAAGGTTGGCTTCCTTAATCAAATACCATTTATTTTGTCACTCTTTCAATAATTATCACATTGGGTAAAATGACATTCAGTTGTGATAAACAACGGACCTCCCTAAACAAATATGTACTATGTAAATAGTAATAGAAATATATATTACATGTTTGTGTTTAATATATATATATATATATATATATATATATATATATATATATATATATATATATATATATGACGCAATGAAACGATCATTATCATACATTAACTAATGTTTTTAATTTTTGTTTACCATCTCGATTTCATGTTCCACATGAAGACAAGCATATAATGAGAAAACACGTCAATTTGTATCTTAATAAGAATCGTATACCCGTCCGGTATATATTATATGATGGAGGCATAATTTGTTTTGTGCTCAATTTACATGTACGTATATACAAAATATGCATCAAATCTAAATAAACATTTTCCCCACAATGTAAAGCACATCCCATTTGTACATGAACATTCAAATGCCTCGTTCAACAAAAATAGCGTCCACTGTATATTTAAATTCAGCTCGGATATTCATTTTAGGTACCGCTAATTTTAAACTGCTCCCGTAAACTAGCCGAATAGCACGGCGATACTGAAGTCGGACGTGCTACCTTCGTTTCTGAAATTTTCACAGAATCCCCTTTCACATATGGAAAAACTTGTATTGTTCCTGTTGCATACACGCGCTTTCCATGTCGGCAGAATTCCACTCTAGCGCTGTCTTGTAGTCCAGTATCGAAGCAGCCGGAGTTGGTAGGGGGTATAGAGCTCCCTTTTCACAGTCTCGATTCGTCGGTAGCGGATCTCGAAGGGCACTATAGGGAGATACTTTCGTAGCCATGACAACGTCTTTTTCGGAATCCACCAGGCCATCCTCTTTTAATACATTCATGAGGTGTTTTATATACAAAGTGGACTTCTGCAGAATTTCAAGCTTTCCCATTTTCTTACTCGTCCACTCAACTGGCAGTTTGTTTTTTAGTTCCCGGATGGACACGTTGATATGCTCTACACGTTTCCTTTCTCGAGAGTTGCGTTTGAAGTTGTGAGCACTATCACATGGCGTCGACGTCATTCTCTCTATATCAGCGTCTGGTAACGTCTGTGGCATCTTGAGGTTTGCGAACTTGTATTTATACATGTATAGACGATCAAAAACAAAATTGTAACGTTAATCGTTATTATCAAAGACGATTTTGGAACATTATTATTTATCATCAACCGTTTTAAGCGGGATCTGATCAAAGAAAAAAATCTAACTTTTTACCGTTATAGGGTATGAAATAGCCTGATTATCGCCAGAGAGAAAAGCCGGTTATATGCGTGGTACGAGAATTAGCTACAATTTGAACCTAAATTGAGAGATAAATACTTGATTTTTGCACTGATCACGCGACATCCCAAGATCGTCGTCAGAAGTGTGAATAACAATGGCGGTCTCTCTTGTATCATGGCGTCTATACCTATCGAATCTCAGCATGTGTTTCTGAAAAGCGAGGATAACTGTTTAAAATGATTATTTTGTTCAACATTTTGATTATTTTCTTTATTTTCTTGTCAATAAACTATAAGATGACAAAAATATCAAATTGTACAGTTTCTGTAGCGAAATAAATATTGTGTAAAATTGTTTGTATTAATGACTTCAAATCGTATTATTTGTTATGCATTATCGTACTTTTAATTATAATTCTTAGAGGTCTGCACTGTATTGGTTTGGTTATGAAAGTTCTAATTCATATTAAAAGCGTGTGCATACATTTTAATAAACATATACGCATATGATATATAATTCATAAAAAAAAAATTATGAATTGTCGTTCGTGCTTCATAAAAACATGCAGCACCCGCATATTCACGAAGCTACATGTATCTTAGGACTATGGTGTGTCCTAAGTACATCTTAGTCTTAAGTCTGTTTCTCGAAAGCTCTCCTAAATTTTAGGAACCGCCATAACTTTGTCCTAACTTTAGGACATCACTAACCTTGTCCTAAGACCATCCTAAGGCTGTAAAATCACGTTTTTGGGGATATTGGGAATGTTGTGAAGGTTTTTCTTAAGACCGGTAGAATAAAGCAATATTTTCTACAGTTCCAGCATTTCCTACAAACCTCAAATTCCCAATCCGGAAAGGAGGGGGTCATAGTCATTTATTCTATCATGTATGTTCATTTTAACAAAATTATTTGGAGAGGGACCCCGAACTCTCACCATCTTTTCCGTTGATACAAAACTGCCTGGAAGCTGACAAATTAGGCATTTTTTTTTCTCTGTATGGCGAATGAAAATTATTCACTTATTTTTAATATCTACATTTTACACTAAGTGAGTTACATTCATTGTTTTGATTACTTTAGGAAATTATTCAAATGTCCTTGGCTAAAATACAATATATAGAATACACGTTTTAAAATAAGAAATAAGTTGTAATATATGCATATATGCATGCCTTATATAAACCGATGCGTGATCATTCTTATTTTTTATAACTTCATTCCGAAAAAATAATCTTTCAAAAATTCTTAATTTTAAATAAACTGTATTAATGTATTTTCGAGATATATTACAACTTATTTCTTATTTTAAAACGTGTATTCTATATATTGCGGATTAAAGGGAAATTAATTGTGTTTGTACGTGTGTGTTTCTACATATGCATGTAACGTTAAATTCTATGAAAAGAGCGTGTTTATGTATTACATGTGCTTGAATGACAAGATTATCAAATGATAATCTACACTCAAAGAATCCACACGTGTTGTTTAAATATTAACCATTCGCTTGTAAGCCAATTATGTCCTGATACATATTTACTTTTACAAAAATAGCAGTCATTTGGATTTCTGAGGTAGGGGGTTATTTTTTCTTCCATTTTTGTGTGTTTTTTTTATTATTGGTTTTGGTTTTTGTTTTTGTTTTAAATAAAATTGTTTTTGGACACTGATATATATTAAGGTAAATGTATCTTTTTAAGAATGAATACATTAAAATTACTGGTTTAAGGCCTATTGTGTTAACTACCGACACGTACAATTTTCTCTGGCAAAATGTTGAATGATTAATCCCTACAAAAGTCTCACAAATTCGATCTGTACGAATAAATGTGAAATATAAGAATGGTTGTAGAAGGTTAGGATATCCTAACTTAAGATGTCCCAAAGTTACCGTCGAGCTACATCTTAAGATGTGTCCTAAGTTGATCTTAGGATGTTCCTAACTTTTTTCCTAAGTCATATCTTAGGAACACACTTAGGTCATAACTTAAGAAAGTTTCATGAATATGCCTGCTGGTATTTGAGATAAATAAATTAATTATTATAAAGACATTTTCTTTCGTATTTGACTGAATTTGTGTATTAAGTTGATGTTATATATAACAGTATAGATACTTTGAGGGTGAGGTTGTTATTATTTTTTTTTGGGGGGGGGGGGGGGTTGGGGTGGGGGGAGGGGCGTTGGAGTTGATGCCTGCCAAGCTAAATGAGATACATAAATTGATAAAGGGTAAACGATTTTTTTTCCTGAGAAGTGTATATTTCTTCTGACACATACATAATTATATTTGTGGAAGAGTATGAAGGAAGAGTTGCATGTGTGTGTGTGTGTGTGGGGGGGGGGTGATGTGCTGGGATTTCATGTTAACTCTCAAAAATACAAACCTTATGAACACCGTCTATCAAAATGACAACTTTGAAATAAAATCTTAGACATATACTTTTTTAATTTCAAATTTATCTGCCTGCGATTTTTTTAATCCAATCACTTGCTTTCCCTTTTTCTCTTTATAACTGCAATGCATTACTCAATTAAATTGAAAAATGAATCTAACATTATTTCAAACTATAATTTCCCTTTTTTATGAGATCTTTAGATATGTTTTATTCGGCGTGAAATACGGCTGCTTAAATACAACAGGCCCGCCTTCCGTCTTGGTAATAAAAAGGGTATATGTTTCACTTTGGGATAATTTTACTCTAACTGATTTAGCAGTAAATTAGGTCTTAGTAGACACGCTTAAACGTACTGGAAAAAATATTATTTCAAACAAATCTCTTTAAGAACTCAACAAATAAAATCAAAAGACCAATCTTTAAAGGGAATAGAGGCGAATATCCTATTAAACGTGTCAGCCAAAAGAAGGAAATTCTAAATATTTGTTTTTAATTAACTTCTTTCTTGACTTACTTCTTCAACGACCGATTTCAATTATCTTATTTTCCACTTAAATGGCTTAATAACGTAAATGAAATTACCGGTAGATTCTGGTTCAGCATGTTAAGTGTTTAAAGGGCATAAATAGCATGAGATAACTGATTTTATGGAAACTATCATTGCAAAGCTTTCGAAACAATTTCCCATGCGCAAATTCAGAAGAGAGTCGGAGGTTCGGGAGAGAAAGGGGCTAATGGACCCCCCCCCTAGAAAATTCGAACTTCATATATTCACATAGTAAAATTACCAAAAAGTTCTCGGAACCCCCACCCTCCCCGGATAAAAATCTGGATTCGATCGCGTATGTTGCCAAATGTATAGGATTTCCCTTTTTACTATTCTGTCATATATACATGTACTGGCATGTATTTGGTGGATTTGTCTCCAACGATTCATTCCTTATTTTTTATTATTTAATTTATAAAAATATTCAATTGCCCAAAAAGAATTTCATAAGCATACCTATACATATGGAAACTCTCTTCTTCAAAACATGCCACAAAATACGTGTAAAAGAAGTTCGAAGAAAACCACAAGAAATTCTATGTCTCACTCTAGTTATAATTTAATCACGCGTGGTGGATATTTGCCCCCCTGTCTTATTGAGTTATATATAAACAATGCATTTACTGTATGTAAGAAATTGTGTAAAGAAACTCAAGAAGATTTAAGATACTATATGAAATATTACTTCTTTGTTTTAAAAGAAAAACGTACATATAATTCTCTCTCTCTCTCTCTCTCTCTCTCTCTCTCTCTCTCAAGACAAGTTTTGAAAGTCAAGTCCAGACCACTCTGATAATGAAGAGGCACTGGTGATGGTGAGAATAAACACTGCACCATTTGTTATTTCAAATATCGAACGTCAAAATATTACTACTTGAAAATGATTTGAATCAGTGCCCTACATACTAAGCACCAATAACAAGTACTAATACTGACAAGAGTACAAATACTACCAATATTATTGACTCTTATAAAAAATCTGGCAAAACAATGTTGTTTGTCAGGGGATTAAAGTGATCTTTTTCCTGCAGATTGACGTCACATATACAGCCCCTTTAACCTGTACTATAGCAAATCAACAATCAGTCAATTTTATTGAAGTAGTCGAATAATTAAAATGTCGGTTGATGAAACGAAGCTCTTAAATGTGTCAATATTTTGCTCTAATTGCTCAATGGGTCGACATTTGTAAGAATATTTACATTAGGATTATACATTTCACGTCTTAAGTTGTTCTATAGCAGTTGCTATTTGTTGTACATTGGGACTCTCTCTCTCTCTCTCTCTCTCTCTCTCTCTCTCTAAATGACTGAAAATGCACAAGTTTTAGAATATCATATATATTAAAAGAACTGTATAGTCAAATTATGTTACAAAATAATGTTTGATTCGTTTTAGAATGGTTACGAAGAATGAAAAATACAATCATTGCATTTCTGTAGATTTTCCTTGATTCATGTTGTTAATACTGATTGCGAAATTTTTTGATATGGCTGCAAGAATATTATTCTTTGAGTCAAGCCTCCTGAGTCTTTCCTGGCGAATTATTTCTCCAGCATCAGTATTCTGTTCTTGAACAAGTTGAGTTAGAGCTCGCTTTCTTGCAGTTTTGGAGAATGCAAGTGCAGCTCTTAAGACAGTTGTAACAGAGACCACATTTTTAGGGGGAGGAATTTGGGCCTTTTCAGCACAGACGAATTCCCTCCACTTGCTTGGCTTTCGTTGTCCATTTGAATCTAGACTTAAATCACTCATACTACTAAACACGCTGCTCTCTAGGAAATCTCGGCTGTCTGACGTCATAGTACTTCCGCTTGAGTGACGCTGCCTCGATGTCGATATCCGTGGCCGACGCGGGAACGAAATATCCGATTCCGAGTCACTGGTGTTGATATCAGAATTACTGATATTTGTTTGTTCACCATTTTCGTGAATAGACTGCATCGAAACGGTCGCCGAGTTTCTTCTGTTCTTTGCCGACTTGCATCTTGAAGGTTTTTCCACGATGCTCGATTCGGACGCTCGTCTGGTTTTGTTTTTGTACGTTGTGGTCAGAATGCCATCCTCTGGAATAGGCTCTGCATTCGATCGATCGTTTAATCGAGATATAGAAACTCGATGCTGATGCTTTCTATGAGTTTGCACAGCAGAACCGCTCTCTGAGAGACCGTCCTCTTTCATCCCATTCATCATGTTGTCTTTTGTTTGCTTAGAAGAGTGTTTCATATTTGTTTCACTTTGAGAAGAAGAAAGGTCCATGCTATCTACGTCATCGGTTCCTTCCGAATCGATATCGCTACTTGAAAGGTAATTATTGAACTTTGAGTGCGGTGATTTCGATATCGTTGATCCATTGTCTAAATTGTTCTTTGTTGATCCATAAGTAACTGCAGTAGAAGGTCTCTTGGGTAAAGGGAGGGAAAGTCCTCGAGTCCCCCTCGCGAATGAGACCGCAGTTTGCGGCCTTTGTTTCGGTGGACGCCCTTGACCGTCAATCTCAATGTCACTTATCGAACGACAAAACTTCGCCGAACGAATCCGTTTCACGTTCTCCTTATCTAACTTAAAGTCCTTCTGAGAAAACAACGATTTATAGCTTTCCATTATACATCTAGTCAAACGATTAGGATCAAACTCCAACTCCTGTACCGATTCATTCTCAGAGAACACATCGTCGACGTTCCCATTTTCGTCGTAGTCTGGAATCTCATTGTCATGGTGAGACTCCTGTCGACGATATTCGCCGCTCGATGAGCGATGACTAGAGGATCGAGCTGATCTTAACCTCCGCTTAATCTCTTCTTTTTCTTGAGCGCGCCAGCCCATTAAGCGACGCTCGCTTAGACGTATGCCCATTCGATACACCGGAGCGCTGAGGTAATCATTGTCACTTTTACCTGTTGGGGCCACACCTTGGTCACTGACCCCTGAGGTTCGCCGCACAGTGCTCAACGATTTGAAGAATTCTTTTTTTTCACGGTCGATTTCCAGGGCCTTGTGCAACTTCTCTTTCTCGTACAGTTTTAGCACCTTTTCCAATCTGCCCTTTTCTATCTGGTTTCTTCTGTCCGCTCTGAGAAAGCGCTCATTTGATTTAGAGGGCATTTTCAGGTCTCTTAAGCCGACCTTAAATTAACAAAACAAGAGACAACTGCATTGAAGAGCTCATTACATATATAGAGTGTATGCGAGTAAACCTCTTTTTTTAAAATTTAGATATCGTTTCACAAAACACATATATTTGTACATTGTAATTCGTAAGATATTTAAAAAAATGATTTTAAAAAAATTAACAAAAACAAAATGGCGTAATATTTTTGCCTTATCTCTCGAAATATGACTTTTTCGATTATACAAGCAACAAAGCTAAGTAAATTAAAATGTATTTTAAGGATAAATCTTAGAATCGTTCAGAACAAAGCCTCACCTTCTAAGCGGCACTAAAACCAAAGGCTCCAATCTTCTGTCGTGGATATTAATGGGAGTTTCTTTTTTTCAGTTCCAACATGTCAAAGAAATCCAGTGTTTTGAACCCATGCTTCTCTCCCAAACCTCTATTCTGTAAAGGTTCAAAATATTCTTTATATAAACTAGACCCACTACTCAATCTTTGAATATAACACTACCTCGAGAAATTAAACAACTTGTTTAAACATTACAAACCTTTAGAGCGCATTGCCTCTGTAGAACAGAAGATATTCCCATTGCATTTTAACTCAAACATACTTTAATAAAACATTTACGTTTTTTATCCTTTTCAGATAAAAGTAATACTCCTTTCATGGGTGCCTTTAATTCAGATTTGTATCGCGTTTGAGTCATAAGTTATTATCTCCCAGTCTGCGAGTGCTTACTGTTGTTAAAAGCCATGTTTTGTTACTTCGGGGCATTTCTTTCTTTTTTTATATTTTGGAATAAGAACACTTACATGTTCATAAAAATGAAATCGGGGAATCGGTGTTAGATAATCAGAATTTCTCAGAGAGAGAGAGAGAGAGAGAGAGAGAGAGAGAGAGAGAGACGTAGTAGATATATTTCTATCGAAGAGTATTCAAATTGCTGCTGATAAGATCTGTCATTACGTAGAACAAGAAGCTTTTACTGTTTGAGACAACTGATTTTATCGCAACTATCTGATCCTGTCCCCGGCGACAGCTGAAATATTATTCCATTAAATCCTACTTGCTATATATAACACTTTATCACGTTTTCCAATCTCAGCATATACGAAAACTGCGTATCATTTTTGAGGTTTTTTCATCATCGTCATAAGCAAAAATCTCTATATAGAATCACGATAACAAACTTATAACACATGTTGTTGTTGTTGTTGTTGTTGTTGTTGTTGTTAAAAAAGAAGATGATATGATAAATGTATTGCCGTTTCTTATCTAATTTTAAAAATACATATTTTTTAGAAATTACAAAACTGGTTTGCGACTCAAGAAATGCACGCGCATGTCTTATCACGCTTTTAAAAAGAATTGGAACATGCATGATATTTTGATCTGCCATATGTGAAAACTACAGAGCATATTTAAATCAAAAAGTCCACGAATTTGAATTCAAAGGATTTCACTTTTCTAGATTATTTGATGAAGGATTAATCTGCTAAGAGGGTATTTTTGGGTCATCAGTTTTCTCGCGACGATTTTGAATTTAAAGATAAGATGATCGAAAATATTCCAACATATTGAGTCTATGCAAGGTGAATCAAAATGATGAAATAAAGTAATTCATTCTACACCAAGTAAATATCAATAAAATTTATATAATCTTAATTAACAGAAATCCTTCTCTGTGATAACTTAACGTCTATTTCATTTTGAGCAAGTTTGTTTCTGCTCAAGTACGATATACCGACATAATGCATGTTATAGTTCCCAAGTTCATTTAATACAAATATCCATGCTTATCATAACATTTTAGTAAACATTCATCCAGATGTCTTATGAATGAAGATATTAATAAAATAAATATCATTCAAAGCATTTCAAAGCTGTAATCATTTTCTATTTAGCTCTTTATTTCTATGAATTTTTTTTTATCAGCTATACAGTCTGCTTGGGCTTTCTAATATGTAACCTTATTGGACCTTTTATATTATCGATCTAACTTTAAGATAGATTTAAACGCAGTACGGATCATTGATTGATTTTAATTGTAAAGATTCGAACAGTTCAGTTTAATTCGTTGACACAACCTGGCCTATTTAACTTTTTTTCTTTTATTGGCATTCTTAATTGTTCATTAAACATTTTATATAATTCATTATATTTTAAGGGTTCTTCAATTTATTGACAAAGTCGGGAAGAAATCGTGTCGGGAATGGTTTCTAAACCCCCTTCCAAATACTGTTAAATCTCGGGAATTGTAAATACTTTACCCCCACCTATGAAAGTGGGATTTCACTTCAATTCGACAAATAATGAAAAACTAGAAATCGATGAGTGTATATATAAGGACCGTTAGATATGACACGCGGTTTTCAATTAATTTCTGATCAACTCAGTAGAGACCAAGCCAAATCAATTCGGAATTGGCTACAGTAAAACTTTAAAAAATAAGTATTTCTTGTGTTGTTTCTCAATTTTAAAGGTACTCGAGCATGAAGTAAATGTAACATTTTTTTACGAAATTATTACAATTATTACTATACAGCGATGATTCGAGACGTTTGACAAAACATGGCAATTCTATCACGATAAGAGCTTGTATACATAAGTCCCGGGTTCCTTTTCTAAACTTTCCCGTGATTTTTTTTAAAGTGGCAATATTTTAGAAGGTGTAATGACACAAGCTGTACATCCTTTCCCTCATATGACATGTACCAACCTTTTAAAAATCTATGTTTGAAAAACATTTGTCTGCAATGATGTATTCAGCGCCCGTCATGGTAATTTTACTTATTTCAATTCTAGCTATGCATTTAAAAATTGTTATTAACTATTTACACTTACCATCATAATAAATTGTTTCTGGAGAGAAAAAATAACGTAAATATTAAAATAAAAGAAAACAATAGCTTACCGTTTTTGTGTATATTTCGAAGACAGCCTCATTGGACACAAAGCGAATCCGTAATGGGAAAAAAAGTTTTATATATACACCTGTATCTCGAACGATATGCAAGATTATCAAAAGTTCCTAAAATATCCCGACTTTATACGGCTGGACAAACAGACCATTCTTTCTCCACTGCTGGAAATGTTATCAAGTCAAACAAAAAAGAATCTATCTCGTAAAAAAAATCGACTAGATCTTAGACAGGAAAACTGAAAAACTGCAAGCTTATAAATAAATGAACGCTACTTTTCTTGTCAATCCTCCACATATAAACATATAACCGTAAAATGTGGTCTTTTTAAAAGCCCCAGCGTTTTTCAGCGCCACTGTTGAAATAGAATTTTAAATGCTGTGTAAATTGACAAAGTAACTACTCATTGTTGGGGTTAAAGGAAAAACTGAACTCCGAAAAAATCGAAGCTTTTGGCTACTGTGTTTTGTAAATATTTGTCTTAAGAATTGATCTACACTAATGGTAATTTGGTAATAATTTGCCAGGTTACGTTCAGTTTGTGCATGTTTATTTTTGGCATGTAGATATAAAACTCAATATTGATCTCTGCATGTACATCGCAGTCGGGTCTACTATACCTTTGAATAGTTCTTAAAAGGAATCTGTCTTCTTGATCAAAAATAATATTGAATATTCTCAATGTTTCCCCGCAGGCCTTTTCTGCCATCTGGCGATAGCGCTGGGCTTTTTTCCCTTTCTTTTAAAATTGTGATGTCAATATTATTGATACGTATATATATATATATATATATATGAAATATGTGCTAGTGGGTATATAAAATTTTTTTTTTCACGCTTTGTTAAGTCCATTTGTAATGATCTGTAAATGCAAACATATTAAATATGTACCAAGGAACCTTACATATTTTATACTGTAACCTTAAGTTACTCTTTATTTTAATCGTTTTGAGGAGTTCTTTAACCGAAGAACAACAAGCCAGTAAGTTTAACTATTTTTGGTAGATTGTACACTGCAAGTACTGTACGGTCAAACAATTCTACACGCATCTGCATGCACTTTCAAATCCTTTTTTTATATATTAATGTGGAATCATTAGATTTCGTGGGGACTCAATTTTCGTGGAATTCGTGGGTATCTCTCATCCACGAATTAACGTCCTCCACGAACCTATAAATTTCAGCAATCCACGAAAATTGGCCTCCACGAAATGTAATGAGTCCACAGTATCTTAATAATAATCTGATATCGGTGTCTTGTAAATACATGAATTGTATCAATTACTAAAGCATGTAAAAACTATGTGATAAGACACAGTTCTCGTGTTAGAGACGCGTCGTCGACTAATTACAATAAAATTCTTATTTTAGGAAAAAAGGGAGGGGGTGTATCCTTTTTTACAGACGTATATCAAAAACCACAGCTAGAAGGGAAGCGTTGAAGGTCTCTTTAACAATATCAAATTAAAAGACCGCCAACATTACTGGGGACAATGAATAAAATACTGTTAACGTAATACATTTGGCTGTGTATTCTAATTAGCGTTTTTGGCGGAAAACAGAGTCCGCTAAATCAAGTACATCGCTAAATGTTAAATATATAAGTAGATAAATAGGTACATTCAGAAATGCGCTAAATCAAATCCACACTAACTTGTTGGAATTGAATCACATTCCGCCAAATATAGTACACGCTAAATATAGTACGTTTACAGAATACTTGAAGGAACCTTCAAAAAGCAAAAAATGAAAACATTTATATCCCTGCGAACTTATTTTGTTTAATTGTAAAATAATATGATTAATTAGGAATAAATAATATCATCATTACGGGCTTAAAATTCCAAAGCTCATTCAAATCAGCAACAACAAAAAATAAAAAATATATTAATTTCAAATCCTTATTCCCATCTTAATAAGAACGCGAATATTGATAAATTTGAAATAATTTTAAAGTTAATATGCAAAGAGGTTTTAATTTTCTAACTGGGTCCCTAATCGACTGAAAAAAATAAACCTTATTGCAAACCAGCTATCAGTATTCCAAAAGTAGTACTTACATTCTTTGAGGAGTAAAATATAAACACAGACACCTGAGGATATTTATTTTTATCGTAATAAAAATATAACCTACATGTACCTAATTAGGTAGGGAGAAAAAAAGATATATAACGTCAGGTGACTGTTGTCGTAGATACGGACAAAATGGATTGCATGTTTCATTTAAAATGATACATTTCTCTGCATTTTGACGACGGTAAATAATAATTATTTGGTGGCGATCTTTACCCAAGGATATTCAAATACTATACATTAAACTGACGTCAGTAAAACATAGATTGCACTTTTAAAATACACTTGTACAACTATGGGGATAAACTGACGTCATTGTTATTTGGTCAATAGTTTGTTTGTTTTTAAAGTGTTGACAAACATCATTGTTATTGACCTCATTCACCAGTGGCTTCTCTTTGATTTTAGACTTAATCAGAATTAAATAAACATCGAGTGTTTAATAGCTCCATGGTAGGCGCTAAGTAATGTTTATTGTTAGGGATTAGTTTATATTCAATACACAAATTTGGTAAGATTCAGTTTCCTTCATGTCATTATGCTTTCAAAAGTCCACTTTCTCTGTTTCTTCTAATTTAAATCTGATTTTACAAATTGAATTTGTTATTACATCTATTGCCACAATTTGAAATGACATCGCTTACTCTAAAATGTCTTATAAAGTATAGTCATAAAGTGATAATAAAGCTCATTTAGTATGACCTATTCGCGAAAATCATTCCTGCAGATTGCTCACCAATTTCGACCAATTGACAGAATGATGTGTCATTATTATAATATCTTTGCCGATTTGCGCATTTGTTTTTTGCATAATGTCACGAAGAAATGCAAGAGAACGCAAGCGAGTTCGAGTTATCAACGATATGTTACGAATTCTAAGGGAAAAATTGCCGGAGGAGTGGACCAGTAAAAAGATGAACAAGCTGGAAATTCTAAGAAAGTCAACTCTGTACATCAGGCGTTTGATAGAACTAAATAGAGAACAGTCATTCAGGGGAGATAACAAATACAGTGCAGTTTTAGGATCGGGTTTGGAAAACCGAAAACCAATAGAAGAGACCACAAAAAGTAAATTGAAAGTGAACGATATTACGAAATCGGAGAGAAGGTTCATTACAAAAATAAATAAAAATGTGAAGAGTATTTCTTCTGATGCTATGACGGAGGATACGGTTCTCGATGAGTCGAATCCGGATATCGGCGAGGACGACCTCCTCGAGAATTCGTTTGAAGATTCGAACACCTCTGAAGAATCGATGCGTGTTGATACATTTATGAGAACTTAAATAGAGTCACTGTTATTTTGATTCCAGAGAAAACAAATTGTATTTTTTTTTATTTTATTTGAAAAAATGTCAATTAGTGTTTGTTTTCGAGAAAGCAATCTTTGAGTATAAGGTATTTAATTTGGCTCATTTTTAATGACATACTATAAAAAAAAATAATTTTATGTCAAATGATGAAATAGATAATATATAAAAAGTGGGGAAAAAAACCCTCGGTAACGTCTATTTTTTTTTTTTTTAGAGATAACTGGTAAATAATATTTGTATTGTCATTAACTTAAACATGTCACTGCATCTCATGACTCTTTAAATCTGCTTTTTTCAGAATCCGTATAATTTATTCTCTTTTGAAGAAAGATCCTAAAAGTGCATTTTTATTTTTTTTAACCAGTCCGGACTCTTAATTAATTAAATAAACCCATGTGTAAATGAATATAATTATGTACATGTGCAGATCCAGAATTTTTTTTCGGAGAGGGGGTGGTCCAAGGAATGGGATTTTTTTTTGTTAGAGAGGAATCGTTGGTCTGCGAGCATTATTTAAACAATAAAATGCTTTCTTTGGTGATACATGTAAGAGCATTAGCTATTTCTGTGTACGGACTTTGTAAGTGTTCGGTACGTTTTTTGTACAACTCTACTGATATTACGCAGACTGCCGAAAGAGGCATGCATAGTTCTGTTATTTCTATTTTAAAGCATAACGAGGAAAAGAGAGTGGATAATAAAAATGCATGCAATCTATTACAGGTATTTCGCAAGATACATGTATGAATAATGGTGTTTTTTTTTTCTAGATTAACGCGGCATGTGCAAAACCCCTTGAATCAGAGTTCTAAATAAACCGATATTTGATCGTTGCAAAATTTCTACAGTATCAAAACTATCGTATGTTACAAAGCGATATTATAAAAATGATGCATTCGTTTTTTATAAGGATGTATTTTGTCTTGCGCAATTGTCAATAAACTACTTAATAGTAAAAACAATCTCTTCACCTGTGAAATGTAAGCATCTTCAAGGTAGGAGATATTGTCAATTATTTTTATTGTTACATGTTAATAAGTGTTTCATAGATACCAACGTACAACAGTGGCCTGGGAGAAGCAAATTGAAAATTGGGGGAAGGTGGGGGGGGGGGGCTAGACATATAAGAAATCCTAACTTTGCAAAAGAAAAAACAAAATTTTCTCTTTTTTTATTAGGAGGGGGGTTTAGTGAGCAAAACATTAATTCAACACTTAGGGTTTAGCATCTTAGCTTTTCATTATTAAAAATGGATATACACCACGTATAACACAACATGCGGGGTGTATGCTATGTTGTACACGGGGTGTATGCTCCCGAAGCGGCGGAAAGGAGGTCAATCGACGATTTTTGTCTAATTTCTTAACTTATGGACTTATTTCACCGGTCAGAATGTGCTTACGGAAGAAAGCATTTATTTAGGAATATATAGACACGTCCGATTTCATCGTACACGTTCTAGTTTTCTCAAACACCTCAACACAATTCCAACGATCAGAGCTTTGACCATGGCGTATGTTTATGATCAAATATCAGGACAAAGCTTCGGTTTATTATCATTTTTATATCATTTACAAATATATATGTGTAACCTGTATATGTTTACACATAGATTACCGTAAAATAAAATCAATCGTATACAAAGTTATTGATGAAAAACTGTTGTACATGGGGTGTATACAACCTGTTGTACAAGGGATGTATATACTCCCAAATTATATATGGTGTTAATCTATATTGTAGAGGGTGTTTAACAACTTAGGAGAAAAAATGTTGAGATTAAAAGTTAAATGATTCATTCCTAATTAAGTAGGTATATTTTAGCATGTCAAAAAATACGAAATGCATAGTTATTAGATAACATCGAAACAACATAACCAACAAAAGATATGACAGAATTAAAATACAACTGAGGACCAAAAATCAATCAAGAAAATAAGAGTGAAGCTATACATGTAGGTTTCAGACCCCGATGGCCATAGAAATGAGAGGGTCTCGCTTTTAACGTTTTCACGCTTGCAAATGGAACAAGAGGCCCACAGGCCCTGACAGTCACCACTGTACCATAGCCCTTAGATTGACGTGTCCGAGAGTCTCATGTTTGTATTTAATGCTTCATTTTGAAGTCTAAACCCTAATGAGACTCCTCTGACTGTTACCCCGCTTTTATTATTCGATGAAATTCAAGAAAATGGGGAGGGGGTGTCTAGAATAGGAGGAATTAATTCCTATAATCTATAACAATTGTAAACTTTTGGTAATAAGAGACACGCATCTACAAGAATACAATGTAGATTTACTAAAAAAAACAAGAACATTTCCTAAGTGACAGTTTACCATGAGGTTTTCAAAATTAAGTTGAAATTGTATATGGATGACACACAGCAATACCCCTAAGTAAAAGTACATGTTCAATATATGGGCATATTTATCGACCCCCCCCCCCTTTACATGTATAAAATGCCTTAACTTCTGCCCCATGGCCTGGGCAGTGAATTTCACAATTTAAGGTGGTATGGGACATCTGTCGATATTAATGTGAATTAAAGTACATTACAATTAAAAAAATTTCACCGGGTTAGAATTTTCAAATTTTACAATATTTAACCATATTATACGTTTTAAAAATTTTTGGAATGGTAAAAAAAATTTAAAATCCCCAGTGGGATTCAAACTCATGACCAACAGATCCATAGTGAACTCTCCAACCCACTGCGCTAGGCTGTTAGATAATAATTTTCGATAAATAATACGTCACAACATGGAGGTGTCCCATACCACCTTAACATCAGGACATTATGAACATAATAACAATGCAAGACTTTCTCTCCCAAGTCTGTGATAGTTCAGAAGAAAATTTTATTGAATCAATATATTTTCTCTAGGTAGCCATATCGGTCCCGCCCTAGAACCCGAACCCCTGATCCAGGGACCACAAATTTCATAATTTACGTAGAGGACGTCATGGACATCATAATCATTTATTTAGTTTTTCTCAAAAATATATAAGTAGAGAAGAAGATTCTTAAGATTTTATATATGTTCAAAACATGTATATGGGAATATTGGCCCCACCCTAGGGCCTGAATTCCTGTCCCAGAGACAATGAATTTCACAATTAAGGTGAAGAACTTTGTGGACACCAGAATCATGCATTTAGATTTTCTCAAAAATATATAAAAGAAGACTTTCTTAGATTTTATACACTTTTATTATAATATATTATGGCTAAATTGGCCCACCCTAGGGCCTGAACCCCTGTCCCCCCCCCCCTGTCCCAGGGACCATGAATTTCACACTTTAGGTAGAAGGCTTCATGGACATCATAACCATACATTTAGGTTTTTTAACATAATTATATATAATATATATATAATTATATATACAGTTGTATACGATTGATTTTATTTTACGGTAATCTATGTGTAAACATATACAGGTTACACATATATATTTGTAAATGATATAAAAATGATAATAAACCGAAGCTTTGTCCTGATATTTGATCATAAACATACGCCATGGTCAAAGCTCTGATCGTTGGAATTGTGTTGAGGTGTTTGAGAAAACTAGAACGTGTACGATGAAATCGGACATGTCTATATATTCCTAAATAAATGCTTCCTTCCGTAAGCACATTCTGACCGGTGAAATAAGTCCATAAATTAAGAAATTAGACAAAAATCGTCGATTGACCTCCTTTCCGCCGCTTCGGGAGCATACACCCCGTGTACAACATAGCATACACCCCGCATGTTGTGTTATACGTGGTGATATATCACTAACGATTTATTTTGCTGTATCCGATTTGATTTATAGAACGTACATGTAAGAACAAACGGAAATTTATTTTAGATAACTCACGTCGTAGAATTTAAATGAAACAGCAGATACAGAGAATTCATAAATAAGCTGTTGGACTAGATTAACTGCAAATAAAAACTGAAAGTTTTACAAAATCTGCAAATCAAACTGTCTCCTAAGATATGTTAATCCTAGGGCAATACTTATTCAACGCGGCAGCACACTACGTGCATATATATAGATCCTTTCGAAATTAAGCTGACATCACTTTTCCGAAGACTGAACTACTTTAAAATTTTTACTGTTGTCATACTGTTCTAACGGCGCCTGAAAATTAAAGAGAAATAATCTACTTTTTTGTCAACTCCAAGTAAAACTCAAATACAGATACGAGTTGTCTTTCTTGCCGCTGAAAAAAAAATCAAGTTGTCAGTTTTGAATGTGATTTTCCGATTACTGCATGATCATCCTCCGAGACTCTACAAAGAACACGGGTCCATGTACAGTTTGATTCATATGGTGTTTTTTTTTATATGTGCATAAACGGCTTTGATGTTTTATGAATTTGAACTCCTGTTTAAGGAGCATTATAGAGGCATTGTGTACATGAATTTTGTAGATTTGATAGCGTTCTAAATATAAAAATTCACCGGTATTAAAATTATCACAACGTAATGAAGTAGTTTTACATGTATAGGCATGCAGTAAATTTACCCGAGATCGTGTATGATGTATTTTTACAATGAGTGTAACCACATGTACATGTATATATATATAGCGTGCTGCGTGTACGTCATGTTGTACAGAGAATGTTAAAGCAATATGAGCTGTATTTTTTTTAGAATTTTATGCAAAAACCTGCTAGTATGATTAGTCTGCATGTAACTTAAACTTTTATGATAAATAAGATTTGAAAAAAATCATTTTTTTTTTTGTGAGAGGAAAGATTTCTCTTCTAAGGAATATATAGCAGATCAATTTTTGTACAGGACGACAATAATTCAATTTTGCTCCAATTAAGGCCTTTTCCACGAAAATATGGCTAATTTAAAAACCATGATATTTTTTGTCATTTAAGTAGATAATAACTTTTTTGTAAAAAAAAAAAAAAATCAACATGAAATTGCAGCTCATATTGCTTTAACTCCCCCCCCCCCCTTTTCCGATTTATGTAAAGAACGACAACTTCTGGTAATGTAATTTCATCAGCCATAATTTATTACTAAGTTGAAAAAATTTACTAATATTTTAGCTTTAAAATTTGAATATTTCCCTATATCTTTATACAAAGTTCTCTTTCCAAAGGAGATTATTTCAGTCTAAAAATGGCCACGGCCATCCAGCCCTCCTAAGGGTGAACATCAATACAATTTTTTTCTCTGAAATATTTTAGTTTAAGAAATATTTTATTCAAAAATATAATATAAGTATATAAGTGAATATGGATTCAACAGCAGGGAATAATAGCCTATATTAGTTCTCTCCATCAGAGATCAAGGTATAGTATTTACATGCATAGTACTAATAGTGTATACTTTTTAAAGATTTACATGGACATTTTATCAACTTATAGAAAGTATATATAGAAATAAAGGATTCAGTTAAATAACAAGATAATGATAAAATGAAACAAAAGCAGAAAAAAAGGAAATGTATATATATAGTAGTTATGATATAAATCTCTGAAATAAAGCTATAAAGGGAAAAACTACATTTGACATTATTTTCTTCAGTTTTTTTTTTCAGTTTTTATGTATATACAAAAAGTACGTGCACATAGAATTTCGGTACGGACTTGATTAATTCAATTTACACAGTACATGTACGTACATGTTAACACACAGTTTTAGATGTAATCTGCATTATTTTATACATTTTTCATTATAATAATAATCCTATTCGTTACAATTTAGAATAACATATAAAATGAATATTCTAAGTTAAAAGATAAAAATTTAGTGTATTTTTCAAAATCTCATCTAAAATGCTTTCATCTCTGGCACGCATCAACGAGAAAAGGCGCTGCCCCCTTTTATATATCATCAGCCTCAAGTTTAGTCTT